>JAWJED010000039.1:735505-801021 GCA_033675135.1 Frankliniella intonsa | reverse complement strand
CCCCAGCATTGCATAGGTGCCCCCCACTCCTGGGCCCCCAACCCTTCACCCCCTCCCTCACATAGACCATTATAGGTTTATTACAACTGAAGAAAGCTTAAAATAGTACAAAACATATATATGATATGATATAGTCGTTTATTAAATTTCTTTGATAAAGATAATACATACTAAGGTTTATCACATATGAAGAAAGCTTAAAATGTAAAATGTACCTAAATAAAGAGCAGTATTAGTAGTTTTTCGTTGGTTGGAACGTCCTCAGAGACTAGGCACGGTCCAATATCGAAAAAGGCTCAGGTAGCGTCCCGGTACCCTCGCCCGGGAAGGGTCACGCCCTGGGCCGGCCCCGGGCCACCCCCAGGCTGGGCGCCGGCGAGGGGATTAGTGACCCTTCCCGGGGGGATAAGCGAGAGGTCTAGGCTGTTCCGTTCAAAAACTGTTCTGTTCAGAAATTATAAGATCTGTCCATTGCATCGTAATCTCCGTTAAAAATCAAAGCGAATGAGCCCAAGCGGCTCGCCGATAGTCCAATTTCTAGTTTTAACCACGGGCCAGAGCGTTTCAATAGCGAGAAGTAGAAAGTGGACTATCGGCGTGCCGCTTGGACTCATTCGCTTTGATTTTTAACGTAGATTACAATGTTATGAACAGATCTTATAATTTCTGAACAGAACAGTTTTTGAACGGAACAGCGGAGACCTCTCGCTAATCCCCCCGGGAAGGGTCACTAATCCCCTCGCCGGCGCCCAGCCCGGGGGCGGCCCGGGGTCCCGTCCCTTTCCCGGACGAGGCGGTCGGAGGTAGGGCGACCCAGAGTGGTGGGGATGACTCGCGTTCCAATAGGGGTCCAATAAAGAGCAGTAATTGGTAACATTAAATCACAGAAAAATAAATCTCTGTGACAAAGAAAAGATTGTACTAAATATGTACTTTTAGAAATTAAAAAAAGAAACAAAAAACATTATATGTTAGCATAGGTAGGATGATTCTCTTGCCATTGCTGCCAGTGTTGATGGGATTGAGAGTAAGATGAAGGGGATGGTTGAGGGTAGGAAGGAGATGGTTGGGGGTAGGGAGAGTAGTGATAGGGTTGCTGAGGGTTGTAAGGTGGATAAGGAGAGGGGTAGTAGGATGGGTTGTAAGATACCATGGAGTTGTTCCCATTGCACTCAGCTGCACTCACTTGTGAAGATTTCCTCCTCAAGGGACTTCTCTTATTGGGAGTTCCTTTGGTGGGAGTTCCTTTGGTGGGAGTTCCTTTGCTGGGAGTTCCTTTGCTGGGAGTTGTTTTGGTGGGTGTTCCATTGGTAAAATCCCATGTGGGAGATCCTTTGGTGGGAGTTTCCCTGGAAATATTGACCACCTGTAATCAAGAAAAATATAAATTAAGCGGTATAATTGGTATTAAGAGTTTAGGCCAATATGAAAATACAATGCTGTAAGCATGCTTGTTTACCTTAGATGAGGAGCGAGACTTCTTGTTGGATTTCTTCATCGGCCTGGGAGTGGATGTCTTCATGGAGCGCCACTCTGGTGCTCTCTTGTTTATTGTGGCAACTACATCAGTTACTTTCATTTTCTTATTTGGTTCCACATGACGATTAATAAAAGCTATGGAAAGAGAGACAAAGTTAAACAACTTCCCCAAGTATAATTCAGTATGAAGTTAACGGTCAAGTGTCAATTAAGAATAAGCTACAACTACTTTGATGTGCAATAGTAAAATAACTTTTAAATCCCCAGAACTGCATCACTATAAAATTTAAATACGACACATGTTAAGGTGCAAGTGACCTGCTAGGCAAAAATAATAAATACTCACAGGCGAGTGCAATCAAGACCTTTTCCTCTATCCCATAACTTCCCGATAATCTTCCTCGAGCAGTTATGGTTAGAGTCTTGAAGGGTTCCTTCCCATAAAGAGCATAAAGTGTCTCACGCACTAAAGACGATGGCTTATTTTGGTAATCAAGTTTGATTTGATCTTTGGTGGAGCGAGAAATGTGAACACCTGAACCAATAGTCAGTTCAACCTGAAAAACAACCAAAACCAGATAAGCCAAAAGATTCACAACAAATTCACGTGGGATAATCAATCAATGCACTTAATAAGATGAATTGTTTACCTGTCTAACTCCTTCGGGAATTGGTTCCAGCTTCAGATACTTAAATTTTGACTTGACATCCTTTTGTTCAAAAAGTTTGATAACATCTTTTAAAAGGCCTAAGTGAGTTGGATTGTCTGAAATAAAGTGAAACATAATGAGAAATACTAGAATTAATAGTACATTATTGCATGCAAAAAAGGGAATAGAAAACACTTCCACAGAAACATACCATACTTTTCTTGGATTATGCATGTTGTGCAATCACACCACTTTGATTTTAATGCGGGTGGTTCTTTCCCAAGCAAGAGAGTTCTTGCCTCATCGTCACTACTTTCCATGATCACATCGGAATCATGTCCCTCATCACTGTTTGGTTTATCAGCATCTTCATCCAAATCAGATAAGTCACTGTCATTGGCTTCTGTACCTGAAAACAAACTCAAAATAAAAATGTTAGTTTTCAATGCAGTAATAAAGAAAACAAAAATAAAATTTGAAACATTTCCTGACAGTGTTACCTCTGATTGAACTAGTGGGAAACAAATTCACTTTAATTTTGTCTGTAGTGAGGCTGTCGAGTTGATCCTGTCCACTGCGAGAGTGAGCCCTTGCATGTTTCTTCGCCTGTACAACTGCTTTCTGTTCGGCTGTCAAATTCTTGGGCACCGGTGGCTTTGTCCCCAAAGCTGAAGCTACTTCACGTTCAGATGCTACACCAACAACAATCGTTGATTTCCTTTTCCTGCTATTACGTGCTGGAGGTAAACTATCACTTCGCTTCTTTTGCTCCAGAATACTCAAAGCTAGCTCTTCTTCTCTTGCTGTAAGAGCAGCAGTGTCATCTAGTACAACCGAACAGAATATATTCATCATTAATGTCACTAATCAATAAAACAGAGACACACACAACTGACAAAATAATAATAATAATATGGAAGATAAAATATCATAAGGGGGACACACAAGTGACTTAGTATGATTGAATTTCAGGATGTAGACAATACAAATCCATGTCTAACAATTGATGGGGTTAAGTTGCAGTTTAATATTTTACTATTTTTCAAGGTGAAGTTAAGTGACTTCAAACGAAAGCGAATAAAGGGCAAGCCGAAATGTTAGTATTCAAAGCAGAGAAAACCCTGGGCGAAACAAGATGACTGCTGCGGGAAGAGCAGTGTTATTTCATAAACAAATGATAGGTTAGAGGTTAGGTCTTCAGAAACGAACACACCCGAGTTTAAACCAGCACAGAAAAGTATGAAATTTTCAAGGCTAAGATAAAAACTAAACATTTGGGAAACTGTGAACACGATTACTCACCACTAATCATTACAACTTTAGCTGGGTACCAACGTTTGTCACCAGTGAACATTACTGTAGTAACGCTTCCTTCAAATCTAGCATTCGCGGGGACATGGCTTATCGGCTCAATGCCTGCCTTTTGGTCTTGAGTCCAATACACCACAGCACGAGCTTCTGACTTAGGCATGTCGAATGCAGCAGGTGGGCGTGCCGGTAGACGTGATCCAACCTGTAGCTGCCTGTAGCCAGCAGAAGCAGAGCCGTGCAAGCCGGGGTCCACACAACTGATGCCACGGAGTCCGGGATGGACCGGGCCGGCCGGCTGCGCTACTACGCGAGTTGTTGACGCCCCGTTTGAAACACTGGGTCAAGCAAATATCGATGGATATACAACATCTTCTTTGTCAAAGACATTTAATATTTGTTTCATTTGAAGTAGAAATGCAATTTCTTTGAGGGGAGTTTTGTGTGTCCAGTTACTTCTGTTAAGTCGTGAGGCTGACGCAATCCTGTGCAGTAGAGCAGTGGCGGGAGAGCATCTCAGTTCAAATTTTCTCCCCTCTACCTGCCTCCCCGATGTAATGTAAGTACGTATACGTGGCCGGCTCGACCCTCTCAGTGTCAACACGGTCGCGCACAGGTTAGGTTTTCTATAATCTTATTTGTGAGGTTCATCAGCTGTGTCATGAGTCAAAAAGCAAGCTGGAAAGTGCGGCGTGGCCGTCGGCGCCGGAGAGAACAATATGAACGCATGGATTGTGATTCCGATCACTCTGATACGGAATCTGATGAATCTGAAACTGGCTCTCACACTGGTAAGGAACTATAAAGTTTAAGAATAAATTAAATAATTATAGTACATAATAATGTTTCAGTTGAATGAAGTTTTCCCCGACTCAATAATTTTTTTTTAAAATAATCTAATTTATAAGAAAAATATTATTGTTTTAAGAGAAATGTCTGAATACGTTTTTGTGTTTTGTATGGTTAGGTGAAAGAGCTAGACCACAGAAGAAAGTTTGTAGAGAAGATGATTCTTCAGAGAATGATTGTTTTGAAAGACAAGGAGAAAATAGATCCAATGCTGAAAATTCAGAGAATGAATCTGGATCGCAAAACTCATCCGATCAGAATCTAGACCCTCTTTTCGAAGATAATGGTGGTAAGTCAATGGCTTGTAGTTTACTTTATAAACCTTATATTCATCTGAAAGGCCTTACTGTTTTAGTTCTATATTTTATTACTATTATTTCCTTTGTGATATTTTAGGATATTGGGAAGGCAATGCAGCTGAGGGTGACAATAACCAACCTGCAATTGATGGTTTGTTTTGCGTTCTTACAGTAAGCTTGATAATACCTTTCTAGTTGTTGTTTCACTTAAGAATTTGTTTACTGCAGGTGAGGAAGATGAAAATTATTGCCACATAGATCCACCCGCTGAATCTAGTGAAGCAAGCAGCTTGGAGTCAGCTGCGGAAGGCAGTTTGGATTCTGATGTATCTGAAGCTGAAGCAAGTGGCTCAGATGGAGATAACTGTGAAAACTCTACCTCTGGTTCAGATTTAGAAGATGAGCATGTACGAGAAGCCTTGGATGACAGACCTATTTACAATGGTGCCCAGATAACTTTTAAAGAGAGTTTACTAGCTATTTTAACTTTTATTTTAACCCACAAACTCACTGGTCTGTGTGCAAGTGATTTACTTTCATTAATAATTCTACACTGCAGTGCTGACAATATATGTCTCACTTCATTGTACAGATTTAAAAATTATTTTAAAATGATTGGAAGAAATTTCATTACGTGTCATTATTATTGTTCAGAATGTGAGATTTCTTTACATAGTAAAGACTCAATTTGTGGCATATGTCAGAATCCGAAGAATGTTGCCTATTTCATAGAATTTCCAATAGTGAGTCAACTTCAAAGTATGTTCAAGAGACCTGGTTTTTATGAATCACTGATGTTTAGATTTAATAGAAAGAAAAAGTGTGATAGTAATATTGAAGACATTTATGATGGGAACATTTATAAACATTTCAGTGCATCAGGATTTTTATCAAATCGTAACAACATCAGTTTTTTTATGTACTTTGACGGCATTGCTCTTTTTAAAAGTTCAACATTTTCAATTTGGCCTGTTTATTTAACTATAAATGAACTAAAGTATAAGCTAAGAACAAAAAAAGAAAACACTATAATTGCTGGTATTTGGTTTGGAAAGTCAAAACCAAACCCCAACTTATTTCTTAAGCCTATGCAGGAGAATTTATCAGTTTTGGAAAATGAAGGAGTGGATGTGGAACTGTCAAATGGAGAGAATATAAGAGTAAGGGGAAAATTACTGGGTGCAGTTGGTGACATGCCTGAAAAAGCAACTTTCATGAGATTTAGGCAATATAATGGAGCATTTTCCTGTTTTCATTGCATGGAGCAGGGAGGGAGATTTGACTTGGGTCAAACTACTATTCAGGTTTTTCCTTACAATAGGAATTTCAGACTCAGAAGAAGATTGGAAACAATTGAGTTTGGAGAACTTGCAGTTGCTGCCCGTCAAGCTGATCCTGATGCGAGTGTCTATGGAGTGAAAGGCCCTACTCTGTTATCTATTATGCTGCCAAATTTTATTTTTGCTATGGCCCAAGACATTATGCATGGAATTTTTTTGGGCATTATGAAGACACTGGCTACTCTATGGACTGATACGCATAACTCAAATCTGCCATTTTCTATTTCTGCATTAGTGAATGTAGTTGATAGGAGGCTGAAATGCATTAAACCACCTTATTCATTTCAGAGATTTCCTCGCAGTTTGGCCAAAGAAATTGCTCAGTACAAGGCGTCTGACTGGAAACTATTTTTCTTCTACTACTCATTGCCAGTTCTTATAGGAATTTTACCACAACCATATTGGTTACATCACTTTAAACTTGTGACTGCTATTGCAGTACTATGTCAAGAGAGCATTTCTTTGGAAGAAATAAATGCTGTTGATGAGATATTACATTCTTATGTTGCTGAATTTCAACAACTGTATGGAGTACGGTACCTTTCTCTTACTTTTCATCAACTTCTGCATTTACCATTGGTAGTAAAAAATTTAGGTCCTGCTTGGGTATATTCTTGTTTTTTCTATGAATCGCTTAATGGTGAAATTCGACAGCTTTTACATGGAAGCAGACATGTGGCACTTCAAATTTGTTCTTCAAGTTCTATTTTTATGAATCTTACTGTCATGGTAAATTCTCTTCCAGACGGAAGAGTAAGGCAATTTTGTAAGAAGTTACAGCTAAAAGGTGCGCTCCGAGTTAAAATTACAGAAAACATTGATAATCAAACTGCTTTAGTAGGAAAATTAGTGAAATATTTGAATGTTCCAGACACTTATATCAGATTACTTGCTTACAATTTCAATGCGCATGGAGGGCAGTGGAAGTATTTTTTAAGACTGAAGATAAAGGGAAATGTTTTTACTTCAGAGGCTTATGGAAGAAGTGACAGAAGACTTTCTTGTTTTGCAGAAATTCTGCATGAACGTGTGCCTTACCTATGTAAAATTAATTCTTTCGTCAAATGGACAGCCTGCAATGTCAACTGCCCAGGGAACTGTGACTGCCAAAAACTGTATGTCTGCTTCGTCACAGTATACGAACGTGTCCATTGGCAAATCCACGAGGCCGATGTTCCAGTGTTAGTTCCATATCTGAACAAAGTGAAGCCCTCAAATGACATTCGTGTATTTCCTGTCAAGTCAATTAAATCACCATGTCTTTACTTTTCATTAGATGGAGCTGAATATATGGCTCTCCCTATCAATAGTCTGGAAGTGGAATAATGTACATAATAAGATTAAATATATAAAAATAAACTGATGCAATTTACTTCAACTCTCCTTTTTTTGTGCATAGAACTAGCTGGATTTTATTCCTTCTAATTTATATACCACCCTATGAGCGCCCTATCCACCCCTGTCCGCTTTCCCCCCTCCCTATGTTGTAAAAAAAACTTCAGATAAGTGTGCAACACTTTTTGTCCGGGGGGGCGGGGGGGGGGGGGGGGTAGGTTTGTGGTAAGGTAAGGTGTGTGGTACAACCCATAGTCCGGACTGATCCCGGCTTGTCCGATTTGCAAGCACATTCTGGAACGAACTTCGGACGGTCCGATTCCTTGCGGACTACTATCGGTCTGTCCGGGTGCGTCAGGATTATAACCGGGCTGTCCGGACACATTCGGGCTGCTTTCGGGCTGCCCCTGTCCGAAGGCGGATCGATGTCGGGACAGTCCGGCCGTTCAGACGGACGCCCCGCGGAGCAGCCCGAGCCGATCGGACTCGTTTCGGCAGGGTTTCGGCCAAGTTACGGAACGTTTCGCTTCTCCGCTCTACTCCTGTCGTTGCGTTTGGAAGTGCCTCCGGAGGTAGGGAAAGAAAGGAAATCAATTGAACTGCAAGTCTTGAGATTCACAGTTACTTAATGTGCTTGTCAAAATGTCTGAAAAAAAAATTACAACAAAACACAACAAAAAAGGAACAAAAATCTTTGGCTTACATCACACTTAAAAAAGTAATGTGGGAAAATTACAACAAAACACAACAGAAAAGGAACAAAAATCATTGGCTTACAGCATACTTAAAAAAGTCATGTGGGCAAAAAAGAATCACTCAATGCAGCAGGTGCTCAAAATGGTCCCCTTGTTGCTGCACACACATTTCACTCCGCCGTCTTAATGAGGCTTCTGCTTGGCGGATGATGTCTGGCCGATCCCGGATGTCTTCCGCTGCGGCAACAATCCTGGCGACGAGTTCAATGTGGGTGGCATGGGCACCATCTTCGTACACAAGTTCATCCATGTGGCCCCAGAAAAAAAAATCAAGTGGATTTAAATCAGGGGAGCGTGGTGGCCATGCCACAGGGCCTAACCGCCCAATCCAACGCTCTGGAAATGTTTCGTTGAGGTGGTCGCGGACGTGCCTAGCAAAATGGGCCGGCGCACCATCATGTTGAAACCACATTTCGCGGCAGACTTCGAGGGGCACATCCTCCAGGAGACCCGGAAAAACTTCCTGCACAAAAAATGAGGTAGTTGTCCCCATTCAGTCTTGCAGGCAAAATGTACGGACCGATAAGCCACTCGCCGACAAGCCCAGCCCACACATTGACGGTAAATTTTTCCTGGAAACCACCGACGTGACGCACATGAGGGTTGTCGCCTTTCTCTGCCCAATGATGATTGTTCCGCGTGTTAAAACTTCCCTCCCTGAAGAAAGTTTTTTTTATCGGAACACATGATTGGCACAGGATGAGCAAGCACCCATTGCGCAAATGCGACACGCCGCGGATGGTCTTCAGGAAGCAAATGCTGCACCTTCTGTCCCTTGAAAGGGTACAGGTCGTTACGGTGCCAGGCTCTCCACACCGTCGACTGGGATGTTCCAACCTGCCTCGCGACAGCTCGGATGCTTGTTCGTGGATTGTCCACGACCCGCTGGAGCACGTCCACGTCAAAGGCAACGTCGCGACCCTCACGGACACGAGGATGCACACCTCCGTGAACAATCTGCGCGAAGAACGATGAATGAGAAGTCAAATTGATGAGACAGTTATCGCAAGTGTTTTAGCCTAAAATACCTTACCTGGTTCAGTGTTCCCTCTCTGAAGTGTCGGTCAATGTTGAGAAAGTAGCGACGATCCGGAACATCGGCGTTGGGATGCAGCTCCTGGTACCGCCGCCTGGCCCTAGCTGCATCGCCGTGCGCCTCACCGAGAGCGAGGTGCATGTCAGCTAACTCTGCCCACGTAAACCTGTTCATTGTTGACCAAAAGCCGGCACATTCCGCTCTCCGCAACGCTTCCGGACGCAGCGAGGCGAGCGAAGCGGTAGCTGGCGTAGGCCTGTGCGATTGTTCGATTAATCGAAATCTTCATCGAAAATTTTTTCCATCGACGATTAATTTGAAAGGTTCGGTTTCGATGGGCGTAATCGATCATCGAATTACTCATCGGTCATCGTTTTAATATTTCGATTGTCGTAATCGACCATCGATTTAGTCATCGGTCATCGTTTTAATTTTGTTCAATGATCGATAACTACCGCATCGATTATTTGATTAACTATTATCGATTTATGATTAGATGATCCAATGCTTAGTTCGCCTTGCCCTTCACTGTTAAATCCCTACAAGCAAAATAGTTTGTAAGCTTGCAAAGCATTTGGATGCTTTGTATTACAAAGCATTTCGCAAATGCTTCGTAAGCTACGAAGCAAATGCTTCGCAAGGTACGAAGCAAATGCTTCGCAAGCAAGCAAGCAATGAAAGGTACCCCTTTTTTCCCATAAACATAGTTTTAAATCCAAATTTTCAAAATTTTCGAAACTGAATCCCTAAAAATTTTTATGAATCCGATTTTCAATTTATCGATAAGCTCAATCAATTATAGTAAATGAGTCATCGATGATTCAATAAATCGATGAATCGATTAATCGGCAGTAACCTGTTCATCGACTGTAATCGATTAATCGAATGTAATCGGTTAATCGAATGGCGAACCGAATTTCGATGCCCGGCCATCGAATCGAATGCAATTTCGATGACTTAAATCATCGACCGATTGCGATGAATTTTACTCATCGCACAGGCCTAAGCTGGCGGCCCCTTAAGAATTAAATCGAGTGCGTTGCGAGTGCGATGCGAGTGCAGCCCGAGTGCGATACGAGTGCGATACGAGTGCTCTACGAGTGCGCTTACGGTAACATCGGCGCCAAGGGAGCAGGATAGAGCCCTGCAGAGTGCGAGCAACGCGAGCAAAGCGCTGGGGGGCAGGGGCGCACTCAGAAAGCCACTTCTTTGAGCAAACAAAATAATTTCGTCCCCGTAATTAACGAAATTTTAGTAGTAACAAATAAAATTTTCGTTAGCTTAACTAAATCGGTCAATATTTAAAAAAAAATAGAAATTGGAACAAATAAAATTTGTTGTCGTCCCAACGAAAATTTGACTTTGATTTGAGGAACGAAAGATTTTCGTTAAGGGAAATAAAATTTATTTCCGCCAAAGGAACGGTTTTCTGAGTGCGGGCCGGGAGCAAAGTTGCTCGCAAACCGATTTCGGAGACAGCCCAGCGATTCGGATACTATCCACGAAAGAGCTCGCTTTGCTCCCAAGCTCCAGAGCTCTCGTCGCCTGCACGGAAGTGGCTCGCAAGCACTACAGATCACAAAATAAATAAGATAAAAAAAGAACAATGTCTATTAATAATAATGCACTAGTATAGTGTGGCAGATAAAAGAAGAAACAAAGTTATTGTAAACAAAAATACATTAGGTAAAGAAACAAGTTCAGAGGGTGTAGGACTGTACTGAAAAAAACACGACAACCTACCAGACTTTGTGTTATTATTTGGTATACTGGGTACTGTGGTTGCCCCAGAATCATTTGGTGTACTGTTGCGTACTATGGTTGTCCCAGAAAGATCACCCAGGTGGAACACAAAAGTCAAAGTGATGTCAAAATGACATCAAAGCTTAGTCACTGTATTTTTGGTCAAAATGACATCAATGTGTCTACCAAAGAGCAGACTTTTTTCACCTCATTTTGACCTTATAAGGGTTTTGTAACTATATTTTGTGACCTCATTTTGGCTTTAATTTGACCTCACTTTGACCGCAAAAGGGGGTCATTTTGTCTTTTTCCTGATATCTCATTTTGACGTCACACTGTTAAAAAATATGTCGTAAATTTACGACATATTTGTAATTAAGTTCGTTAGCAACATATGTCGTAGTTTTACGAGCATGTTGTAATCTAACAATATTCTTAAAATTTTCTGCAACACATTTTTCAGTTGGAAAAGTGCGTGTTCCCAACCAACACAACAATGTTGGTTGTATTGAAACGACATGTGTTGTTAACAAACTTAACTACAATTATGTTGTAAAGTTACAACATGCTGATAAGTTGTCATTTCGGTATAGACGAATACGATTGAAATAGAAAGTCTTTTGTCACTTATACAAATAAAACAAATATTGTTGTAAACCAGCAACACAGCCATCACGGGCAGTGTCGTCAACTGACAATTATTTTTAACAGTGCAATATGATCAAGGTATGAGGTTATTTTGACCCCATTTGAATGTCACTTTGACCTTTTTTTTTAAATATGTCAGAAATGAGAAGAAATCATTTGAATTCAATTGTGATTCATTCATTTATTAGTTCAACAAATAATGAAGTCTTCTTTGAAAAACGTTTTAAAGAGCGGATAAAGTATCTCGACCTCGTAACAAATAAATAATAAAGTCATGTGACATTGATTTACTTAGAATAATCAAAACAAAACAAAAATTAGACTGGAATCACATTTAGTATTCATAGGATCTAGAAACAAATAATAAAACATGTAACATTCATGAAAAAAAAGAAGAAAAATCTCAGTATGGTAATAAAAGTTTTAACTAGAAACTAAACATCTATTTCATAGCTTCAGTGGGAGGCAAGGGTTCCAGCTTCCACTGATTGGCAATCTGGAACCATCTTTGGATAACATCTTTAACAGCTTCCAATTTCTCCTTTTTAATAACAGATTTTATGGCACCTAGAAACAAAATAAAATTACGTTACATTAAAATACAGTATTTTTGAAAATTGACTGAAGGTGACAGACGAGAGATGACTTACAGAGAATGCACTCCAAAAGTTGAGTTTGAGAAAGTGCCACTTTTTTCCCTTTTGTGCCTCTATAACTGATAATTCTTGCAAGCCTATTTGAGATGACTTTTATTGTGCTTGTGTGGCTTCAGTCACGCCTTCAAAGCCATCTATAAAAGCCATCTATAAAAAGCAAGACATTAAAATCCTGATATTTACTCTGAAAGTCAAATGTGTGCTTAGCACACTGTTTAATCAGTGTGCTCGTAGGCATGCTGTTTAAACAGTGTGCTTGGACAAGGATGCTGTTTAAACAGTGTGCTTGGGCAAGCATGCTGATTAAACAGTGTGCTAAGCATGCGGATTTATCAGTGTGCCTACAAAAGCACACTGTTTAAACAGCATGCTTGTCCAAGCACACTGTTTAATCAGCATGCCTTCAAGCACACTGATTAAACAGTGTGCTAAGCACACAGTTTGATTTCCAGTGTAGCGAAAGATGGATAAAATAGATATAAAATAGAAACCAACTGTAAGCTTGAAGTTAACATGTGGCTTTAGATATTTTTCAGTTGATGCAAGAGAATCTCCATCAAACAGCGGAAAGCCTGGCAGTCCTTTAGACCTTGTCAGAGTGTCTTCTTCAGGTTTGATGGATCTCTGGAGGAGTTCCTGCCTGGCAATGATTAAGTCAAGCTTGGAGTTCATTCCTTCATATTGCCACAGAACAGATTTTAACATCAACCTATCTGAACTACCCTCAATTTAAAAAGAATAAGATAAGTTACACATAGAAGTGCAATAAAAAAGATGATAAACACAAGATTTACCAAGAGATATTAATTGGAGAGTAGCAATACCACTTCCAGAAGGCGACCCTAGAATAGTGATAAATTTGTCACTTTTTTTTTGGGGGGGGGGGGGGGGGGGGAATCCTTTGGAACGGATAACTCTCTCTTGTCCTTTAATCGCAAAGAAGGATTTAAAGGGCTAGAACGCTTAGGGGACTCAGAGGAAGAACACAAACCATGTGAGGTGCTGTCATAAGGTGGGATCTCTGTACTTTTGGTTTCACCATTGTTTTCACTATTGTTTTTACTATTGTTTTCACTATTGTTTGTACTATTGTTTTCATTATTGTTTTCACTATTGTTTTCACAGTCAGTTTCACCATCGTTTTCACCATCGTTTTCTCTACACTCAAGAAAACGTAAGCTTCATCTTCAAGGAAACTATCGTTACTCTCTTGTGCTATAATAAAACAAGAAAATGCTTAAGTACTTTTGAAAATCCAACCACAGCTTAAAATGTTGCAAACAGGAAGTTACCAGTGATCAACGACATTGTAGTGTTGCAGTTCTTGCTGCGTTTTTGCAAATTATTTTCTTGAATATCTCCTAAACAAAATAGCAAGGACAGGAATATTTTTTTAAAAAAGGGGTGGGGAATTTCAACAGGAATCCAACCAACTTTGCATTACCCTTTTTTGTTCTTTTTTCTGAGCAATGTCTGGCTAGTACCAGGAATTATGTCCATCTCCCTGTCCTCATATTCACTATCTTTTCTTGTTGTCACTTTCAGTGGTTGAATCAGTAAGGTGCTCTTTTTTGAAGATAATAGTTCATAATTTTTCTTAGTTAGTCTGAGTTGCAGTTATTGTCCTTTTCCTAGAGGTCCTGTCCTCAATGCTGCTTTTAGGTCTATTTCCCTCTGAGCTTCCTGTACAGAATAAAAAATAGGTGAGTGGAAAGTAAAAATATCATAAGCTTTGGAGTTTGAACAGGGTTAAACTTAAGTCAACAAAAACTTACCTTTTTGGCTCTTTGCTTCAAGCAGACTCTTGACAGTTTCACGAACTGCACGGAGATTTTCTTCGTCATCATCACTACTTACTACACATCTTGTCTTCTTACTAGAAGTTGGACGTTTGTCATCATCATCACTACTTAAAATACATCTTGCCTTCTTACTAGAAGTTGGACGTTCCTCCTCACTATCAGATTCATATCTCCTCGGCTTTCTCGTTTTCCTTCGTCCTGGTACATCTGACTCCCCTGCTGCAGTATCTATATCGGTTTTTTCTTCAGCCACATTACAAGCTTTATCAGCCTTGTAATAGCTTGCTAAAGGTTCAAAAATATATATTGTACAGTAATATTACAACAGAAAACATTATCTACAGAATAAGCTTTACTCACAGTACTTGTGTAGGAGTTTGACCTCAAAAGTACTCCAATTCCTTCTTCCGTACAACTCCCAAAATTCGGTTTATGGGGCTGCAAAATTGGGCCCATAGGGTCGCAAACTGACGCAAACCCATGACACGATACCCAACATGATGTTTTTGGATATTTCGGTTGTCAACGTGGCTTTAGCGCCGAAACGGAAAGAGATAGAGCGAAACGGACGAAATTTTGGCCCAGAGCATTCTAACTCGACGAGATACCCCTTAGAAGAGCATAAATTTTTATTCAATTTTTTTTTTTTTTTTTTTTCACTAACGCAAAAATTTAATTTTTTTTTTCAGTGCTTAATGAGGGTTTGCAGGATTTGCACCAGGCGTTTGAATGTTTAGGAGTGACCCCTAAGATTCCCTAAAAATCTCAACACTCTAGCTGAACTCCTTCGAGTGGAACAGCCGACAGACACCAGACCCCAGATCGATTGTAGAACAGAAACCACTTTCCTTATCTGATGTCCATTATCAAAGACTAAAACAACAATATTTCAATTTACAGAAGAAACAAATACTCAAGACACTGATGGATTTGTAGATCCAGAAGATCACAATAACAATTTAGCAGAAGGTTCAAGGAATGCTGAACGTTTAACTTTTGCTGATGAACACAATGAGAAAATAAATAATATGAACATTGATGATAAGTTGATTTTCTTACTTTTGTCATAGTCATAGTTGAGGTGAATGTATTCCTGCTAAATAGTGTAAATTATTAGTTCTTTCATTTATAGACAACTCCAAACTACCCTTTCCCGTACATCGTCAGAACGGTCCTTTCGAGTGCAATTCAATGGCGTTTCCCGATTTGACTGCATGGATTCAAATAATTTTCGATAGCATGGCATCTAATTTATACAGAGAGCGCTGCAGGCCTAGGTAGATGTACGCAGGCACGTCGCAGCGTAACAGTGTTTCGTGAAATATGGCGATGCCTGTTACGCAAGACAAGGTCTGGCGTACATCTACCTAGTTATAAATGGAAGTTTTCTTGAGTGGTGTTGTTTATAAAAATCGCATTCCTAATCCCTTCATTCCGCTTACATTATCTGTCAAGTACAAAATAATTGACTGAAAAAGAAAAAAAAACTATAATAAAAGAACTGTGTGCATCATATTCAAATATTTCTACATAAAGTTTGAGGAATATACAAATTACACAGCCAGTAGGAAAAGGGAAAGGCTTATGGAACTGTATTGCAATTGTCTAAAACATTAATATGAAACCACTTTGTCATAATATTTATTGGAGATCAAGTTTCTTCTATTTCTGAATGCTTCCTGACCATTCCACAGGATTTCTTTCTCTTTTTCCATCCTGAAACAAAATTTCAAAGAATGTTAAGGAGATACTGACACAAAAATGTACGGTAAATTAATAGGCAGACTAATAAATGTTTTTTCGCTTTCAGCTTTCAATTATTAGGAAAATAATAGTGCAACGTAGCCAGTTAAAACAAAATACTGTATTTTTAATGAGTTGCTAAAAATGAAAATTTTTAACAGTACTTTCATTTTATGAAAATAAACATGTATTACTTTCCCAGCAAATTTGGAGACTCACTGAACTGGAGAGGTGAACGAAGTAGAGAAGTCGAGTACTTCAACCGAAGTCGTTCATGTAGAACCGGTACACTAGTCCACAATTTCCCTCATATCTCCTAAATGAATAGATATTTTTGACTTTCAAAGTCATCTAAATTAAGCTAACACCACACTCTATCATGCCAAGCCACTACCAAGGTGTCAGAAAAAGTTAACGAATTTTACTAAGGGTCCAAACTTATAAACGCACGTATCTCCTATCTAGCATGTAATAACATACGACCCTTTGTTCGGACCCTAGCGCAACCCGACCTTAAAGCCGGGGTCTATAAAGCCCGACCTTATAGCTGACCCTTCCGAAAACCAACCTTTTAATTTTCAAGCGTCGATTTCATTAATAAAAATGTGAACTGCATCTTCGTTCCATCAAGTGACCAACAGTTCTTTAAAAAATGAAAATGTGCAAATATACTGATCACAAAAAAATTAACTCAGTAACAGTATTGAAAATTTCTTACCTGTTGGAAGAGGTTCGGCAAGATTTTCCTCCACCACATCACAGCGTAGCAGCTCAAAGCTAGTGTCAAGGTCCTCACCTGGCCGTCCCTTCCTACTGCTTGGGCTTCTTAGGTCTATAAATAACATATTAAAAGCATATTTAACGTAGGACCTTGATGAAAATACAACTAAATGTTAAAAATAAAAGTTATGGTACGGTACTTACCATCAACTTCCTTATCAGGACTGGGACAATGTCGCACCATAAGGCCATGGTCGAATTATGGTGGGGTTCAAACAGCGAGTCATAGCTACTATTGGGTGGAATTGGGCGCGTACCCGCAATCTTTTGAGTTGATTTAGCTTCCGATAACATCTCATGTGATCAGTAAGAGTAAAGATTGAAGATAAGTTGCCATTAAATGCCAAGGAAGGTATCTTCCCTGCGCTTTTGACACTTCCCCTGGTCATAAATACTAGCCTTCCTTCTTTTTATTTTGATTGAGTACGCGTCTCCGTTTACGTCATTCAACGAGTAATCCATTAGTTGGTCAATGGTCAGCGCAGAAAGATACGAGACGAGGTAACCCGGTAACTCCACGCGCGCAATTTGTATACTTCACTTCGAGAGAGGAACGCTGTTCATTTGTTTCACGCTTGCGTTCCGGCGAGAGTCTGGCAGGCCGTGCCAGCTACATTCTAGCCAGCCGTGACCATCTCCCCTCCCCACCCAGCACTGGAAAAAGTGTTATTGTTTCTGAATTAGTTCGATCAGTTGAAGCAAACTTTAGAAAAGGTTATATAATTGTTGTCGGCTCCGCTGGAATCAGCGCTGTCAATGTACACTGTAAACAAAATTTGGAAATTTCCAAAAAATATCGATCCAAACAGTTTGGAAAAAATATTTTCCAAAAAGTTCTTGGAAGTGACATTTTCTGACTGTTTTGGGAAATTTAAGAACTGTACCGGAAATGCGAAGGTGGACGAGTGTGACTTAAAAGACTCACCCACCGTTTTAAGAACGCATATATTTAAAAAGTTGTAGGAATTTCTTTACGAAAGTCTGGAAGAGTTATGGAAATTTCCAAACAATTCGGAAAATCTGTTTTCCAAACAATTTGGATTTCAAATTTTCCAAACTATTTGTGGTACAAATTTTCCAGTAAATTGTTTGGAAATTCCCGAACAAATTTTTTACAGTGTAAATGGTTCCACAATACACAACAAATTAAGGTTAGGAATAAAAAGAAAAGGTGCTGCTGATGAATTTGTGCCACTGAAAGAACAAGCTGCCCATGATCATCAAATACCATTTGAAAATGTTAAATTTGTCATTGCAGACGAGTTTTCCATGATCGTATGCAACATGTTAAGTTTGATTGGCAAGCGGCTCACAGTGGGCTAGAACGCCAAAAAGGTGGACAAAATTAATAACCATCTCCTTGTACCAAGTCCCAACCACCAAATAGCCGGTTCTTAGGTTTGAAGCACTGGAGAGTTCATTTTTGACGATGTTTTTCAGGTCCAAGGGCCGGAAACAGGTGAAAAAGGAGGGGGTGCAAGTACAATTTCACATGATCACAACAAAAAAAAAATATATAGGGGTTTTCGGGGGCGCTGATTTGATATCTGAGCTTGTTTTGAATTTTAAAGGGGCGGAACCAGGTTAAGAAAGGGGGCTAGAACTACATTTTTATTTAATCACTGCCAAACTTTGCAAACGGGGGTTGTCGGGTGTGTGGATTTCGTATTTGGGCATGTTTTAATTGTCAAAAAAGTGGAACCAGGACAAAAAGGCGGCGGAGAGAGAATTGTAGATTCGCCCCCCTTTTTTTGGCCTGGTTCCGCCCCTCTCACAACCAAAACAAGCCCAGATATGAAATCAGCGCACCCCAAAACCCCCCGAAACGAATTTTGGCAATGATCAAGTAAAATTGTAGTTTTACCCCCTTTTTTTGCCTGGATCCGCCCCTCTCACAACCAAAACAAGCCCAGATATGAAATCAGCGCACCCCAAAACCCCCCGAAACGAATTTTGGCAATGGTCAAGTAAAATTGATGAATCACTCCGCGCAGACGCACTCGCGGTTTCGCTTGAGTTTAGCGTTCTGGGCCCTTGTAAATCTTGTATTTTCTCATAAACTCGCAAATTCTCGCAAAAACTGACTGTAGGGTCGTGTAGCTGGCATATCTGACATCACAACCACGTTGGGGATTCTTTTCGCAACGTTCAATTTCGTGAGATACAGCCCTCTGAAGTTAGAATATTTCACAACAAGAATGGTAATGTTTTGGGAGATATTAAGCGCGGTACAGGCAAGGCACTGAGTGTTACGCGACAGAATTCAGTGCTCTATGTCTAGTTGAATATATAAGAGAGGTACAGACACTTCTGTCAAAAAATATTCATTTAAAAAAAATTAATTTAAAGATTGATGTTTGCAAAGAGCGTAACCGCCTTTGAGAACCAACTTCTTTGCAGGGAGCTTAGGCAGTAAAAATATATCGATAAAAATGGGTGCTCTATATTTTTGGGTTCCTCACACCCTGTAGTGAAAGGAAAAAAGCTCAAATTTCCGATCCCGCGCAGAAAAAAATTCGTACTTTTGTCCACTTTTTTTCGATTCTAGCCCACTGTGCGGCTGAGGGAAGCAAAACGGAATCCCAGACGAAGATTTTGGGGGACACATTAATGTTTTTCGTGATAACAAGCAGTTGGTCCCTGTGGATGATTGTGCAGCATATTCTGTTCCTCAAAACAATTTAGAAACTATCAGAGGAAAGGTACTTTACGAAAATTTTGTCCTATCAAAAATACACTGACAAAGTGACATAAACTTTCTTCAAGTTCTTAACAACATTGGTGAAGGAACTCAAAAAGATTACATCCTAAAAACAAGATTTACAACATCAGTTTCTTACGAAGAATTTGGCGAGTTTCACAATGCGTTGCATTTGTTTCCTCAAGTAAGGCAAGTTCATCAACGCAACAATGACTTCCTTCTGACAAATAACAATGGATTCACTGTAGCACCAGAACCAATTGTGTGTGTAAATGCAACGCACAGCCTTGAAGCTGCAAAACATGGTTCAATCAATAATGCAGAAGGGTTGCATCCAGTCTTGTTCTTATCTGAAAAAGCAAAGGTCATGCTTCGCGTGAATCTGTGGACGGAGCATGGATTAGTAAATGGAGCAATAGGGTATTTCGGACAAGCAACAAGGCGGAAACGGAACTGGCCCGCGGTCACCGGATGTATCTCTGCCTGCAAACTACGCATGCGCAGTAGGCTCTGCGCTCCTCTGCTCACCTCCCCCACTTCACCCCGCACCAGCGGCAGAGATGACACCGACTGTGGTGGAGCCGGTTTCATTTCCGGTACGCCGCTTACCCGAAATACCCTATTGGACAAATTGAAGACAGTGTGTTTGCTGAAGATGCCCACCCTTCTCATGATCCACCAGCTGTTGTGATATGCAAATATTTATCTTACAAAGGACCGTATCTGGATCCAGTAAAGAAAACAGTGCCCATTACCCCATTGTTAAAGCCATGGGTTAATTATAATGGCGTGACCTGTTCCAGAGAACAATTTCTTTTGCAACTATCCTGTGCAACAACCATTCACAAATCACAAGGAATAAAACTTGATGGTACAAATAATATTTGACAGTAGAAAGTTATACCTTATTTGCAGCAGTACAATGTGTTCACATTCTTTTCATTTAAAGGCTTTTGTAGATATTGGCCCCAAAAAAGACAGTCCAGAAAAAACCTATGTTGCTTTATCTCGTGTTAAGGCATTCAAACTAGGGAGATGTTCTCCAGACCACGTCTCGCGTAACAGGCTTCGCGATATTTCTTGAATTACTGTTACGCTGCGACGCGCCTGCGTACATCTACCTAGGCCTGCGGCGCTTTCTGTATGAATAAGGATGCCATTCTATCGAGAAACCTCGTCGTTAAAACAGGGAACGCCACTGAATTGCACTCGAAAAGACCGTTCGGACGATGTACAGGACAGGGGAATCCGGAACCGTCGATAAATTTTAGAATGTTTGAGTCATGGCCTTGCTGACTGCATCAACTACGCTTCGAGTACCACCATAGAATTGCACTCGTGCAGACGGTTTCGGCGATATGCCGGTCTGATGAGCGCGTCTTGTTCAAAGTCAACGCTGTAACAGCGAGAAACGGTAAGGGATACGGGCAAACGGACAAAATTTTCGCCCACAGGGCCGCAACTCGTCAACATACCCCAAAAACGATACCCGAAATGCATTTTCACGACTTATCGTCCTAAAATCACGCTGTAGCGGCTAACTGATAAGAAATACGGCTAAACGGACGAAATTTTCGCCCAGAAAGTCGCAACTCGCCGAAGAGACAGGAGCCAAATCGCATCAGTGGAGTAATAGGCTTCGCTATCGCTCAGTCGAAAAGTGCTATTGGAACCATTTCCTTTTGAAATATTGCAATCATTGTCTACACGTAGAGCACTATAATGTAGAGTGGAATCATTCCACTGGAATGGGAAAACAAACTGAGACAGAAATTGGTGTCTCAGACACTATGCTTTTAAAGAGGTATTAAGAATCTGCAATATATTCGTCGCAAGAACACAACAAACCGGCATTTGTTTAAAATTTCAAGTTACAGTGCAACCCGTGAATTTGATTTAAGCACATATTCAACTAAATCATTGATCATCCCTGCTCGACCCAGTCAATTCTACTCAGAACTTGCGCGTTTATGGAGCGTCGTCTGCTGGTTTATTGTACTCTTGCGGCATGCAAATAACAAATTCTTCATTTCTGCTAACCGCTCGAATACCTAATCATTTGTATTGTTTCATTCCGCAACATTCCGCCGAATTCAATGTCTTTGTAGTCGAGAGTCGAGCGTGTCTCAAGTATATCTGTTCCTCGCTGTGCCCATTCAAAGTGATTTAAGCAATCATCTTTATCCATTTGCATCGGAAAATCATGTCCAGTAAAAAATCATCCGTAAGTGACCTTAATTTATTATTCTTCTTCTTTTGGTACGGCCATAACTTCCTCCAAATACGATCACACACTGTGCGATATTGCATTACGTCCCTCTTTCTGAATTTAGACATATTTGAAAAACGTTTCTATTTGATGACAACATTTAAAAACACTGCTGTGTCGGGGCGTAGGCAGACGGAGGCAGATAGGTTGCTGACGTAGGACTTTATTCTGCACGCACTCACACTGAATCGAGCGGCAAAGCACAAGTCACATACTGACACTATAGAACGTCAGTTGGAACACAGTTGACAAGACCACACTAGAACACTAGCGGAACACAAGTCCTGAGTAGCCCGACCGTCCACGGTGGCTGCCCAGGAAAGACAAGGCGTGTGCGATTAATTGTTGAATAATTGGTTCGATTCCAATTATTTTTTGGCTGAGCGAAGCGAAGCCTATAACGCCACTAGAGTGCTAAAAAAGTTCATTGTCCGTCTGTCTGTCTGTCTGTCTGTCTGTGTGTGTGTGTGTGTGTGTGTGTCTGTTCGCACGATAACTCGAGAACGAGTTGAGATATCGAGTTGAAATTTTTACAGTAGCTTCCTTGCCTAAAAAGCTCGGTCGAGTTCGAAAATGGGCACTCTACCTCAAAAATTGACACTGTAAAAAAATCATTTACATTTTCAAAAAAAAAATTAAAAAAATGTTTTTTTTTACTGTGTCCTTAAGTGTAACTCGGCGAGATACCCTTACAAAACCGTTTCATACCGAAAGGAGTCCGATGATCGGTCAGTCCGAAGCTCGCCCGCGGACTGTCCGAAATCAAGCCCCGGAACATGCCGGGAAACCATCCGAAAATGAGTAAAATCCGCAAGTTTTCGGGCTGTCCGAAGGGCCCGCAGAGCGCGCAGCCGGTGCATCCATCGGACAGTCCGAGCTGCGGACAACCCGAGAGGAGTCCGATCCTGAACCCGAGCCCTAGGCTGGCCCCCGTACCACCCTGCCCCCTTCCCCCCTCCCCTCCCCCCTGCCCCTTTCAGCAACAGCTAGTATGACTAAACATGCACCCAACCCTTTCCTTTATTTCAAATTCAATCGATACCCAACTCAGCCCTCAGGTGGAGATCAAATTATTCATGCTAAATAGAATCAAATCCAATATAATTTATTACAATTTCAGCACTTTAACTCTGCATAAAATCATTTGAAAAGACACTGGTAAAAAAAAAATTGAAGGTGTTACAGAAAAAGTCATGGCATAATAAGTAGCGGTTCGGGCGATTGGGGCGGCAGGAAGAGTGTATAGGACTCTAGGGCAAAGCGGAACACCGCGCCATCCTCTTAGACCGCGACACAAACTACGCTACCGAACACTGTCGTATGCCGCGAAGCGTTCACGGCGGCAAACTGCGGCAGTCCGTCGCGGCGCCCCGATGCGTACTCCCTCCGAAAAGCTGCCACCTGAGCTGCGCTAATAACTTGACCTGCACAAGGTCACAGGGCGCAGTACTTGCAAAGCGTAAGCGTGGTCCTGCGGCCTCCTGTTGTGCACATGTACGTCCGTGCACCACGGCTGTCACCAGCAGACTGGGCGAGCGAGCGAGGCGAGCAGTGCTCCGGCTTGCCCTCGCCGAGCACAAGTGAGTGACCAGGTAGCCGTCGTCCCCTGGCTCTGGGGGGGTCCCGTCGATTGCGGACATACCTGGGTAGCCGAGGCTCGGGTCTGGTCGATTGCGGACATCGAGGGAAGAAAGGGGGGATTATGCGGGAAAAAAGGGAAATTGTCGATTGCGGACAACCCCGGGTGGGCGCGTTGGGTTGCCTACCTTACCGGGTGGTGGCCACTCTCCACTCAAGAAAGGTAGCCAAGAGCGCGAGGCACCGCAGATCCCATTTTAAAACAAATATCTTAATTAAAGGGAAAAAAGGAAAAGAGGGCGGGAAGTGTCTAAAATACACACTGTATTTACATTCCTTACATTCCTCACAATTATGTTCCCGTTAGAAAAATACGGAACGATGAGAAGACAAAACGAAAAGCAGAACTCAACTCCAGATCCTTTTTCTGCTGGGTGAATATATTGGTAGCTAAGGTAAGGTAAAATAAGATAAGGTAAAATAAGATAAGCTAAGGGTGATGCATCCACTATCATTACAGTAACAAAACAATTCCCTTTTACATACAACACTAGGCCCGGGGAAGTAGGCAGCACAACGCGCCCGTCGGGGATGTCCGCAATCGACAATATCCCATTGCCGCCAAACGCCGTTGCCAGCTCCGCTTCGCTACGCTGGCAACTCCGTTCGGCAGGGGGCTTGCCTGCTTGGCCTGCCGGCGGCGTTCGCCCGGGCCTTCGGCCCGACCCAAAAGCCTCAAAGCGTCTTCTTCACTTTAAAATTATCGGGCCTTCGGCCCGAACTGGCATTCCCTTTGGTAATAATAAAAGTTTGTAACGGTGAACCACCGTAACTACAGCCCTCCCTTCTGCTTTGAAAACGCGCTGCTAGTATAGGAGTTATAGAGCCGTGTTTTCAAAACGGTCACTAATTACGTACAACTCTCAAAACTCGGTTCATACGGCTGCAAAATTACGCAAAACCCATTACACGACATGCAGCCAGCGTAGTGTTTTCAGTTATTTCGGTCGTCGATAGGGCTTTAGCGCCAAAACTGTAAGAGATAGAGCGAAACGGACGAAATTTTGGCCCAAAGGGCCCTAACTCGACGAGATACCACTTAGGGGACCATAATATTTTATTTAAAAAAAAAATGATTTCGCATTCACGCAAAACTTAAATAATTTTTTTCAGTGCCTTAATGAGGGTTGTCAGGATTTGCACTAGGCGTTTGAATGTCCAGGAGTGACCCCAAAGATCCCCTAAAAATCTCAACACTCTAGCTCAACTCCTTCGAGTGGAACAGACGCCAGACAGACACCAGACGGTACAAAACATGATTTTCGGATATTTAGGTTGCCGACGTGGCTGTACCGCCCAAATGGTAAGAGATAGAGCAAAACGGACGAAATTTTGGCCCAAAGGGTCGCAAAATGACGCAAAACCCATGACACGATACCCAACGTGATGTTTTCGGATATTTCGCTCGTCGACGTGGCTATAGCGCGGAAACGGTGAGAGATAGAGCGAAACGGACGAAATTTTGGCCTAGATGGTCCTAACTCGACGAGATACCCCTTTGGAGACCATAAAATTTTATTAAAAATATTTTTTTGCACCAGGCGTTTCGGTGTCCAGGAGTGACCCTTAAGATACCCTAAAAATTTCAACTCTCTAGCTCAACTCCTTCGAGTGGAACAGACAGACAGACAGACAGACAGACACCAGATCGATTGCATAAGCCCGCTCTGAAGCTTTTTCAAAGCAGAAGGGCGGGCTAAAAAAGTGAAATAGTTACTTCTTTCATGTAAAAAAGTGACAAAAAGGTGACTTTGTTTTCTTAATAGTGACCAAAAAGTGACTTGTCCGTTTAAAATTTGCACATTTTGTTTCAGTTTTAGGTTTAATTCTTTTGACACTTTCTTTTCGCCCGCCCGACCACACAAACACACTAGCCCACTCACAGCCTTGGACAAAGCGCTGCCGCTCGTTGCGGCGTCTCGAAGCGTCGAAGCGCGCTGCGCGTCACTAACGGCGGGAAGTTTAAACACGTTTCGGAGACCAATCCACACTCTAGGAATCTTACAAACGCCCTTCGTAACTTACAGTGAATTTTACACCCACGTATTACAACAAGCAGGCCCGCCCTTCCGCCAAACGTCGTTGCCAGCTCCGCTTCGCTACGCTGGCAACTCCGTTCGGCAGGGGGCTTGCCTGCTTGGCCTGCCGGCGGCGTTCGCTCGGGCCTTCGGCCCGACCCAAAAGCCTCAAAGCGTCTTCTTCACTTTAAAATTATCGGGCCTTCGGCCCGAACTGGCATTCCCCTTAGTAATATTAAAAGTTTGTAACGGTGAACCACCGTAACTACAGCCCTCCCTTCTGCTTTGAAAACGCGCTGCTAGTATAGGAGTTAAAGAGCCGTGTTTTCAAAACGGTCACTACTTACGTACAACTCTCAAAATTCGGTTTATGGGGCTGCGAAATTACGCAAAACCCATTACACGACGTGCAGCATAGTGTTTTCAGTTATTTCGGTCGTCGATAGGGCTTTAGTGCCAAAACTGTGAGAGATAGAGCGAAACGGACGAAATTTTGTCCCACAGGTTCGCAAAATGACGCAAAACCCATAACACGATACCCAACGTGATGTTTTCGGATATTTCGCTCGTCGACGTGGCTGTAGCGCCGAAACGGTAAGAGATAGAGGGAAACGGACGAAATTTTGGCCCAAAGGGTCGCAAAATAACGCAAAACCTATGACACGATACCCAACGTGATGTTTTCGGATATTTCGCTCGTCGACGTGGCTGTAGCGCCGAAACGGTAAGAGATAGAGCGAAACGGACGAAATTTTGGTCCAAAGGGTCCTAACTCGTCGAGATACCCCTTAGGAGACCATAAAATTTTATTAAAAATATTTTTATTTTTATTTTTCAGTTCTGCAAAACTTTAATAATTTTTTTCAGTGCCTTAATGAGGGTTGGCAGGATTTGAACTAGGCGTTTCGGTGTCCAAGAGTGACCCTTAAGGTACCCTAAAAATTTCAACTCGCTAGCTCAACTCCTTCGAGTGGAACAGACAGACAGACAGACAGACAGACAAACAGACAGACACCAGATCGATTGCATAAGCCCGCTCTGAAGCTTTTTCAAAGCAAAAGGGCGGGCTAAAACCGATTTTCTTCGTAATACAAACAGTTCTGTTCTCACAATAAATTTACAAAAACCGCAAACAATTAGTGTGGTGGTTTAAGGCGTAAAGAAAGGGGGCCCCCCATTTACTACTCGGAAGCCTGTAGACACTGAGTCAGACCACAGCCCTTGAAAAAGGGTCAAACTGGGTAGCCTGAAAAAACCACTCTGCGTCCAAAATTAATTGCTGTAGTGTGAGAATTTTTTAAGTTTCAGCTGTGTGAATCATTTACTCTCTTTTTTTTAAGCAGATGATACATTTTAGACAATTCAACATTTAACTACATTAAAGAAATGTGTCATATATCTTGCTTGTACTGTCGTGTTGAGTGAGTGGAGAGGCATGAGGCTGGTCAGAAGTTTTATGTGTAGGGGGCTGAAGAGTCACTGCCGCCGTCGCGTCACGTGCCCCGGCGGCCCCAGCCAACAAAACCAAGGCACTCGCTTCGCGCCCCCCTCCCTCCCCCCTCCCTCTACTCCCTCTCCCCATGGCTGGAGACCTGTTGATTCTAGTCATGCACAGTATTTTATAAATAAAAAATTGAAAGAACATGGTAGAAAACAAATGTTAACGCACTATTCGAATCATCATTGAACAACGCCGAACTGCTCCTGTTCATGACGTCCTAGTTCTTCCACAAAGCGAATGGCACTAGCTGCACTAGCGTCAGACGGGTGTTAAACCACTAGCACACAGATTATACTCCTCCCTCTAGCTCACACGACCACCAACTCGGCGAGAACCCTGACACTAATTTTTAAAAAATTTACCTTAACTATATTTCGACGTGTGCGTGCAACAATCTCCTATCTTTTTCGGCTGCTCCCAACAACATCCTATCTGTTTCGCCCGCTCCCAACAATATCCTATCTGTTTCCGCTGCTCCCAGCAACATCCTATCTAGCTTTTAGCAAGTTTTGAGATATACGAATTGGAATGTTTGGATCGAAAGGACAATTCGTAGTGATAACTTATAAGTCGGACAAGTGTCTCATAATATTACCCATACATTGACGCACCTTTGTGTGTAATTTTATATTGATTCGTTGCCTCGTTCGATTTATTTACTGAAATTGAGTTGGGTACATCTGCTGGTTGCAAGTAAAAATATAAAACAAATGTATTAAAAACGTAGAAAATGAAAACAAATTACGAGCACTGACAAAGAAATTAGTTACAACACCCGCAGCACTTGTTTAAAATCAGTCTAGTTGAAAAATAGATCAGAACCTGATCGAAATGAACGCTTGTCAGAGGCATGTTTCTATGACAGCCAAAACAGAGGTTAAGATAACTTGTTTCTACTACGATTTTTCACCTTTTACTTTCGACTGGCTGAGGGCCACCAGTCGGGCATATCCACTAGCGGACGTTTTGTGCTTTTTTAACCTTGGCGCTGAACATTTCCAACCTCACAAGCACGACCACACACCCCTTGACTCATCAACATGCTGCGCGCCGCGCTGCAGCTCGAGTGATTGTGCACAACGCGCATGCGCGGGGCGAGCCGAGATACATATAGGCTGTTGTTGCCAGACCCGGCACGGTCGCACTTTCAGATAGGTTCATGTTGCACGACTCACATCATGCCTCTTTGCAGATAGGATACTTACAATTTGTCAAATTACGGCAATTTCGCGATTTTTAACGCGAAAATGATATAAACAAAAAAGATTCGTCTTGACGAGTACTATAAGAAACCGTTTTAAACGAAAAATACCTAAAAATGCTACTTAGGATAGTTTAGGAGGGCGTCAAAACAGATAGGATGTTGCTGGGAGCAGGCGAAACAGATAGGGTGTTGTTGGGAGTAGCCGAAACAGATAGGAGCTTGTTGGACGCACACGTCAATTTTTACTCATTCTTTACCCGTTGTCGGGAAAACGTTATAAGCATGAAAAAGATGACATGTGTATACAACTATATAAGACTTCATAACGGTCACTTCTAAACTATAATAATCAAAATAAATATGACTCCATAGAAATTTTCAGCTAGAATAAGATTTCAATATCATCTGCTTTCATTTCCAATCCTGATTGGAATTTTTAAATGTGTTGTCAAAATGCGAGGAATTATTTTGAATGTCTTTTTGTTTTGTTTTTTAAAAGTTGAAACAGTATTAATGTTTTACTTTTAATTTGTTTTGTTAAACAGTGTTTATGTTTTATTTTATGGGAGGAATATGTGAACGCCCACACCGGAGACAAAGTCAGATGCCAGTTCATGATGTAAATCTTACTTAATGCGAAGCGCAGTAATATTTAAAGTTCAAAGTGCTCCTGATATTCAGTTACTGCAACACTGTATTCCAAAGTATTTTACTCTTGAATTTTTAAATGACCGTATTGCTTCTTTTTACCACGGTCCTTGTGAGTCTAACTCTATGCGCCCTATTTCTAGCGACAGGTTACAGAAAGGTGTTACTAAGTTAAAAATGTCAGGATCAGAAACTGTGGTTTTTGTTAAATTTTTAGGTTTTCTCGTTGGTGATATGGTGCCAAAGGATGACAGCTATTGTTTACTGTACCTTAAATTGAGGCAAGTTATGGATATCTGTTTTTCCAAATCTGTTTTTGCCTCATCTCCAACTTTTTTAAGAGTTCTGGCTGAAGAATTAAATTCTATGTATGTTTCTGTTACTAAAGACACTTTAAAGCCAATACTAGAAATGAGTAGTCCGCTTTCTCATCTGTCAAGTGCTAAATTTGAAACTAAACACAGGTCTCTTACTGGACCTGCTCATGCCACAACTTCTCGAGTTGATGTGTCTTACACTTTAGCTCTGCGCCATCAGCTTGTACAGGCTTTTAGGTTTATTTCTAATGAGTCTGTTTTGCCTAAGCTTCAGTTCGGTCCAGGTGATATTTTAGATCTCACCTCTTATGATAATTATGTTTCTTTCAGAAAGTCAATCCCACCTTCTTTTCTTAATCAGACATTGTTCAGTCCTAAATGGATAAACATCAAGGGCACAAAATACAAGCCAGGTATGGCTTTGTTAGTCAATGCTAATGAAAATGGTCCTGTGTTTGGTAAACTTAAATCTATTCTCATGAAAGATTCTGATGTTGTGTTTTTATTTGAGTATTATTTAAATGCAGGTTTTAATCAACACCTGCATGCATATGCTGTTGGCGACACAGATATTTGGTATCATGTAAACGTCCTTCTGAACTTTTCGACCCTCTGCCACTATTTGCCCACAGAGATGTGTGTTGTGATAGTTACATCATATTAAGATATGCTCTTTAATTTCTATGCATTTTTCCATTGTTCATTTTCTTTGTTTAATGTTCATTAAGTTTTATTGTCAAGTCGGATGGCGGTTTTAGTCCTTCTACTGTGTAGTACTCTTTTAAAGTTTCATCTAGTCAAAAGAAAATTCATTGTATGATATGTTATAGAAATTCTTGTTCTACTTGTGCATTTGTTATCATATGTAAATAATTTATAGGATTGTAATGCAGTATTACTCACCTATGTTATCTAAAAATTCTTATTTCATTTTTTTTTTAATTTTGTTCTTTTTTGAATATTTTGAGTAGTTTTCTGTATCAAAAAAATCCGACATTTTGCTATGAAAGGAGTGACCCCTAAGTTCTCCTAAAAATCTCAGCTCTCTAACTCAACTCCTTCGAGTGGAAAAGACAGACAAACCGACAGACAGACAGACCGACAGACAAACACCAGATCGATTGCATAAGCCCGCTCTGAGGCTTTTTCAAAGCAGAAGGGCGGGCTAAAAACCGAAGGGTGCAGTCCGAGCAGAGACCTAGCTCCCCCTGACCATGTGCATACTGCACACTGCAGAGTCTCGAGCAGGAACCCGCAACAGGCAAATGGAGTACATTTGGCTCCGGGACCTTCAATGCGCTAAGATGCAAACCTTCCTACGCGTTGTCTACCTGTCTGGTACCGCGTACCTCGGAGTAGGCATGTTTATGTTTACAGGCGGTGGGCTGTGTAAGATGCCTTTGCCCACCCACCGCGGGAAAATCCCCCCTACGCAGCGGGGAAATTTGCAGCCAGTGGGCTGCGGAAGTTCGCACTTCAGCAAACCACTTGTGAACTTACCTCTCAGGTGGGCAGGTGATGCAGACTTTCCCAGCCCACACGGTAAATTTACTACTAGGTAGATGTACGCCAGACTACGTCTCGCGTAACAGGCTTCGCGATATCTCGCGAAACACTGTTACGCTGCGACGCGCCTGCGTACATCTACCTAGGCCTGCGGCGCTGTCAGTATAGATTAGAGTGCTATAAAAAATACGGTTTAGATAACGAAAGAGTGGGCGCAAAAAAATTTCACTCGTGCAGACGGTTCCGGCGATATGCTAGTCTGTATGCTTTCACGACATAATGTCCACGGCCGAGGATGACCATGCGACAAAATGTCCATGCAACAAATATGTCCACATACAAAAAATGTCCCTAGCAGGAAATGTCCAAATTAATTTCGTCCACGGTCAAAAAAGTCCAGGTTTATTATCGTCCACGAAATTCCATGAATGTCCTTGACCGCTGCAGTGTCACACTCCTTGCCGCTAGAACCGCGCCGCTGCCGCTGCAGTCATGGCTGCCACAGCTGGAACGTGGCCCTGTACCTTTCCCTTATGTATCTTACCAGCATGTGGCTTCAGAGGTCGCTGTCATCGCTGTCCACCGCCACAGCATCAGGGGCCTCTGGAGCTGCTCCGCTCTTCAGGTGGTAGCCGATGGCGCGCAGGTAGCCCGCCACGTTCCCCTCCTCCTTGAAGGTGGCGTAGTTGTCCACGATGGCCTCCACCTGGCGTTGGTTTGTGCGGTACTTTTTGTTCACCGGCTCTCTGATTTGCGTGTGACCCCCACGCACTTGCGTGATCTGAGTGAAGATCGCATTCTCTTCTTTCCGCAGATTTTCCAGGAACCGCCAGATGGAGGGATGGCGCACGACCATGAAGAGCTGCAGGTGGTTATGCCAGCCTTCGACCGTGTCCTCGGTGAGGCGCATTGTTAGGGCGAAAACGAGGGGGAACACGAAGCCCATGTACTTGCCATGGATGCTGAAGAGCTGGGCGAATGCACCCGGCACCGTCTTGAACGTCCCATCCGAGAAGACGATGTCACACATGGCCAGCACGCGTAGACTCTCGTCGGTGGTGAAAATGAGCAGGCGGTCAGCGTCCTCTTGCCCGGAGTCGAAGAGGAGGAAAGACTCACCACGCAGCGTCCTGTCGTAAGGTGCGGTGATTACCAGGTCCCGGATGGTTTTGGGGTTGGGCGGCCTCCTGGATGCCTGGGTCCTGTTCACCGTCCTCTTCAGGGCTCTTCTTTCCGGCAGCTTTTGGGCCACCTCTTCCGGGGGTACGCCGACCACTGCAGTGAGGAGGTTTGACGGCCGCTCATTTGGCTCTTCCCGCGCCTTCCTTTTGACTTTTTCGGTCAAAGTCCTTACTTGCACGTCAGCAGGGTCCGCGGCATGGAGGTGTTTCCCAGAGCCGTCACGGAGAATTTCAATGGCGTCCAAATTGTTGTTCGTTGTGATACTTGCATTGCAAATTTTTCTTTGGCAGCATCTCCAATATCTTCGCGACTTGTCCTTGTTGAAGTCGTGGTGGTGGTAAATAAAGTTTTTGAATATAAGCAGCGGCTTTCCCTTCTGTGACTGAATAGTGCGAGGAATTTGGGGGTCCATGGCCAAAAATTTTAAGAATCTAAATTGTCATTTGGGTTTCCAAGACGAGTACCCGGTGCCGTAAACAATGCCACCCCTCGGACACGGGGAGTATTGACAGTGCAAAGTGTTGGACACTGCAACAAGGTGTATTTACAGCAGAGAAGGGCACAGTTATACCGACAGCTTCATGGACATTATCAAGCCTGGACAAAACCGTATATGGACTAAGTTGGTAAAGGACCATTCTGTCGTGGACCTTATACCCTGGACATGTAAACCATGGACTAAATATCATGGACAATCTATCGCATGGACCATCTCCCCGTGGACATTATGTCTGGTAATCCTGTGATAAGCGAAAATCTGAGAAATACACAACTCTAAGCGTATTTTAAGGACTTTTTGTCTAAATTTGACGCTGCAGCGGCTTAACGGTGCGAGATACGGCTAAAGGGACGAAATTTCCGCTCAGAGGGTCGCAATTCGTCGAAATACCTCGGTAACGACACCCAACATGCATTTTTAGGACTTTGGAACGCAACTCGCCGAGTTACCCCTTAGGACACTGTAAAAATAATATTTTTTTTAAAAAAATATTTTTTCAAAAATGTAAATTAATTTTTAACGGTGTCAATTTTTGAGCTAGAAAGCCCATTTTCGAACTCGACCGAGCTTTTTGGGCAAGGAAGCTACAGTAAAAATTTCAAGTCGATATCTGAACTCGTTCTTGAGTTATCGTGCTAGCAGCTACACAGACAGACAAACAGACAGACAGACAGACAGGAGCCAAATCGGAGCAGTAGTGTAATAGGCTTCGCTATCGCTCAGCCAACCAGGGTTTGAAATTTCCTGGCCACTGTTGACAGAAATTTCACAAGAGTGGGCATGTAGTTGGCTCTTTCCCAGCCCAATGGGCTTGTAAAGGCTTCTTTCCAGCCCAACCAGTAATTTTCCAAGCTATGTGTTGCAAATTCCTGGCCCACTGGGAAGTAAAAACACTAATATTTTTTACAGTGTGAGTTTGTACTACGGAAAAATTCCCTGTAATACGGACTGTGTGACTATTCCGGAAATGTCGAATGCTTAAGAGGAATGTCATAAGACTATTTTTTAGTTCCTGAGAAATTAGGTTTTTCCTCCGTACCTTATGTACTAATATATATTTGTATAGCGGACAAATTGTTCGTAACACGTCCAGTTTTCATCCGTAATATAGTAGATTTGTTCAATCCTTACGCTTGCACAGACTTGACTGAATCTTACGGCTAGCCCATCCTTAAGCTAATGAGAGTCTGTCTCACAGAAGCAATTCCATAAACGTATACGTAAACTAATTTCAATTTTTTCCCATTTGTTTCTCCCTTTCAGCAGAGCAGCGTGCAACCCCACCGCGCACTTCAGGGCGCAACCCACCGCGCACTTTGAGGTGTACCTTAGAGAGTAACTGATGTTTATGCCTACTGGTTGGGACAGGCCATTAGTTCAATGTCGATAAAATTTTTCATTTTTAAAATTTCGGCCTGAAAATTTTCATTATTTGGCATGGGCTGGTGTGTCTGTCATCTGTTCCACTCGAAGGACTTGAGCTGGAGAGTTGAGATTTTTAGAGGATCTTGAGGGTCTTTCCTTGACACCGAAACGCCTGGTGCAAATCCTGCCAACCCTCAGTAAGGCACTGAAAACAGTTTTGCGTGCATGAAAAATAAAAAAACTTTTCATTACGATTATATGAACTCCGATGCCCAAAGAGAAATTTTGGTGGATGGAACGTGGTTTCCACGTGGAAGAATCACGTGGATTCCACGTGGATCGTCCACGTGGAAATCACGAAAATATGTCACACTTCTCCACGACTTTTCGACGTTGATGTAACGTGGAATCCACGTGTTTGCCACTTCTTAAAATTTACTTGCTTTTGAGCATTGGTGTCGGAAATCATGAAAAATAATTCCTTTACTTATTTTTCGTTCGCACGTAGTACTCACTGTAGATAACTTACAATCATTCTCATTTTTTTTACCTTACCTGGAGTTGAACCCGGGATCTGTGGGTTGAGAGTCTTGTACCATACCCGTTAGCCTACGACGCGGCTGCTGGGGGAGGAGCGCCAGTAGCCGGTCCCATTGTAAAGGTCAACTCACACAGCTCGCTGGCTTGATTTTAGGGAAAGGTGCGTTATATACGACTGAATTCGACTGCTATTATTGGTGACGGATCGGTAATAACATTTTATAAGGTGAAGAAAGTTTGCAAACATTTAAACAAACTGAGATTTGGTCTGAATTTTGAACGTTGAGCATTTCGTGGATACCACGTGGATTCCACGTTATTTCCACGTAGTCCCATTAAACTTGAAAAGTGCATAAATCACCCTCAGGGAATACTGCAGTAGAAAGTCGCCAGCACAGAAGTACCAGTATTACTAGTAGTAAGTAGTTGAGTATGGTGGATCGGTCCACAGTGGAGGAAAACACGTTGATTCCACGTTATTTCCACGCATTTCCACTAACGTGATGTAAGCAAATCATAAATCGCCCTTTATCTCATAAATCATAGAAAAGTATGGACAAAAGTCTACAGCACAGGAAAACCAGGTGGAACAGTAAAGTAGTTGAAATATGGTGGACCGGTCCACGGTGGATGAAATAACGTCCATTCCACGTTTTGTCAACGTAGTCTCGCAAGTTCGGCTTTCCAAGCAGTTTTTTACTTGTCATTATTTCCAAGTAACCCAGTTTCCTCCGAACATTCTATGATGATGATATTATGAAACAGGGACTAGTAGTTGAATTTTGGTGGATTCATCCACGTCCACGATAGATCCACGCATCCACGTGGAATCCACGTTGAATCCACGTCACGCTTCTCTTTGGGTGGGGAATCTCGTCGAGTTGGGATTCTCTAGGAATAATTTCATGCGTTTCGCTGTATCTGTTACCGTTTTGGCGCTACAGCCACATCGTCGACCCAAATATCCGATATCATTGTCGGGTGTCATATCCTGTGTTTTGCGTCACTTTGCGACCCTTCTAACCAAAATTTCATCCGTTGCGCTTTAGCTTTTACCGTTTTGGCGCAACAGCCACATCGGCTACCCAAATGTCCGAAAACATCATGTTTTGTATCGTCTCATGGGTTTTGCGCCGTATTGCGGCCCTTTCGTCCAAAATCTCGTCCGTTTGACTCTATCTCTTGCCGTTTGGGCGCCAGCCCTATCGACGACCGAATTAACTGAAAACACTATGCTGGATAGTGTAATGGGTCTTGCGTAATTTTGCAAACCCATAAACCGAAATTTGGGGCGTTGTAGGGAATTGGTAAAAGAAAACCGCAAATCATACAAAAAGCGTGATTTTTGGTTTGAGGGTTGTTTTGACCCTAATCTTTGATTTGACCCGTAGCACACTCGTTTATGACCCCTAGGAACCAAAATTTTTGCGTATTTTGTCAAAATTGTTCAAAAAATGTTAAAAAAAGACAGATATTTTAAAATTATCCTTCGAAACACGCATTTTGCTCCCGGTAGTTTTCGATGCGGGAAAGCGATTGGCGCTGACGCCCAGACCGTACGATCAAGCACTTAGGCCCTGACCGCCGCCATTTTGGAAAAAAGGGCGTAACTAACTCGGGAAAAATTAATCTTCTTATATGCCGTCCCGGGTGTCGTTTCCGCAGTTTTTGACATCGCTGATGTCGATTTTGAGGTTTTAATAAATTTTTTGGTTTTCTACGGAGTACCTCGTAGAATTAGGACTCCTCGGCCAATATTGCGTCCGTTTTGCTCTATCTCTTACCTTTTCGGCGCTACAGCCACATCGACGACCCAAATCTCCGACGAAAACATCTTGTTGGGTATCGTCTCATGGGTTTTACGTCATTTTGCGGCCCTATGGGCCCACAATTTCGTCCGTTTGACTCTATATTTTACCATTTCGGCGCTACAGCCCTATCAGCGACCGAAGTAACTAAAAACGCCACATATAAACCGAAATTTTGGGCGTTGTACGGAATTAGTAACCGCTTTGAAAACACGGCTATTTAACTCCTAAACTAGCAGCGCGTTTTCAAAGCAGAAGGGAGGGCTGTAGTTACGGTGGTTCACCGTTACAAACTTTCAATATTCCCTAAGGAAATGTCAGTACGGGCCGAAGGCCCGATAGCTTAAAAGCCATTAAGACGCTTCGGGATTTTTGGGTCGGGCCGCAGGCCCGACCGAACGCCGCCGGCAGGCGAAGCAGGCAAGCCCCCTGGCGAACGGAGTTGCCAGCGTAGCAAAGCAGAGCTGGCAATGTCGTTTGGCGGAGGGCCTGCCTGTTAGATATGGAGGAACAGACTGTGGCATCAGTTTCTCCATCTCGTGCTGTTTGGTCGAGACACTGGTACAAGAAAATAATAATTTGCAACTCCAGCTTGAAATGCTGCGAAAAACAGCGGAACAGCGTCCTGGAAAGCCAAACCCTGCTGCAAGGGCAAGCTACTTGCTGGAGTGTTTGCTCGCGGCAGAAGAATCAAACATGCACAAGAAGAAAAGGGGGAACACATATGATGAGCAGATGAAGCAAATAAGTAGATATATTTTTCAAAGTGGTGGTCCTAAAAGTTACAATTTTTTCAAGCTTAATCTGCCAAATGCTGTTTCCTCAATAACTTCCTTGAAACGGGTTCTTGCTTCCAGTGCTGATGTCCCAGTTGCGGGTCAGTTCTGCTTCACTGAGCTAAGAGAATTTCTTGAGCTGCGAGGCTGCCCAATGGAAGTTTGTTTTAGTGAGGACGCGAGACGAATCCAGCAACGAGTTCAATATAACACAGCCACTAACCAGCTTGTCGGGCACGTTCCTGCTCCTTATGCTTATGGTCTACCAAAAGTTGGTCAGTTCCCAGCAACATCAGCAGCTGAAATCAGAAGAAATTTTCAAGAAAACATGTTAAAGGACGCTGGGATTTTTTGTGCCGAGCAGCTGCTTCACACATGGAATCTATATCCGAGGCTTCTCTTCTGACGGTGACAAAAACTACTCTCTGCCATGCAAAAATCAACATTTTCACTATCAGAGAGAACACATAATTGGGATTGGTTCGAAGGCAGCTTCTTGGACAAGCCAGTATACGTTCAAGACCACATCCACATTGCCACTTAATTTTCCAACAGACTTGAGAAGCCCTCAATTGTGTTGCCAATGGGTAATTATGTTGCTTATCCTTCTCATGCCAGAGAGCAGATTGAGACAACATCAAAGGATTACCACAACATGTGAATGAATGACATTGCTGGCAATGACAAGATAAATTACAGATCAGTTGAAAAGCTATGTGAACGTAATGTTACCAAACTATTGTCCTCATGTCTGGGAAGCAAAGACACAATCACTTACCTCAACATGATCCGTGAAGTGGTTTCATCTTTCACCGATAGAAGTCTTAAACCTCTCTCTCGAAACCTCCCAATATGGAAGAGGATTTTTTTCTTGAGAATTTTTCGATCCTGGCTCAGTCTTAAAATAACTTCCACAGAGAGAGAGCACTGTAATTAACTTTTCCATACTGTACTTCCTGCACAGAATTAGAAGAATAGAAGTTCAATCTGAGGTTGAAATAAAGTATGGAGATAAATTCAAATTTCCCACCTCTTGTCGTCAGTCGAAGAAGACGGAAGAAAAATAATTTATTCCTCAATTTCTTCCATCTAACCGTGATATCATCAACACCATCAAAGAGGCAAAAACAGAGGCAATGAGCAGAGCAGCAAGCCTCGGCATGAAATTCAAATCCGTCCCAAATAAGTCATTCTTAAGAAATGATCGATTACAAAGAGAAGAAGAGATGGATAATTATTCAGCTTTAGATGTTGATGATAACGCAACAGATGAAAGCATTGATACTGATACTCACAATGGCTTGGTAGATGAGGAAGAAGACGTTATTGAAGATCTCTGCGTGGTTTCAACGGGTCCTTTAGGTGTTAAGACATTTGAAGATGTGGACCTCTCTCCAACTAGTATTTATGTACAAGTTCTGGGCGGTAATGGTGAAATGCACATTATTAAAAAAACTACACTCTGTTACCTGCAAAGTCAGTGCTGACCGTCTTCTACGAGTTCAAGTACCAGCTGTAGGTGTACACCGTCAATTTCATGATGCTGATCAGGAGCAGAATGCAAGACGAGAAGAAAATGCGACCCTGGAACCTTCTGCTACAGTTACTGCGCCTAAGCAAAGAACAAAGAGAGGAATAGGTTGCTTATGCAGTTGGTGTAAGTTAACAAGAAACGGCAACTATGCCACGATATATAGTCATGGTTATTACAACATTAGCTATTACATATGTGCTCTACCACGAACTAAGTGCAAAGATGACAGTTTCAACTACTGCATGTTGACCGGGGTAAACTTGTCCAAGAAATTTTCGTGGCCAGGATTTTTTTTTCACTATTTTGTTTTAAATTTCAAAAAATTTCCAGGAGTAGTAATTTAAGGCCCCGAGCTAATTCCAAACGGAATCAAGGTTTTACACAGCAGGCCCATTCCATATTTAATGTGTCACAAAGATGCTTGAAGGGGAGAGCATGTGCAGTTGGTCCATGCCTCAAGCTTTGGACAGTTTGTGCCACTCCGTAAAAGTTTGAAAGCCTTTTTGGGAATTCCCGGAATGTTCCATGAAATAATTAGTGACATGAATTATGTAGAGTCTGACCCGACAGTTGTCAAAAATTTTATCCAAGGTTCGCTCTGGCAAGACTTGAAAGGTGGTTATGGAGGGAATATTGTCATACCACTCCACGCTCATATAGATCTAGGCTCCCACAGAACCTTAGACGAGTTAGGAGCTCTATATGCTCAAATCGCGTGCTTACCTCCGCATCTGCGTTCTTCAATTAAGAATATGTTCTTGTTTTCACATTTTAAGTCTAAGGACAGGAAACGGTGTGGAAATGCTATTGCCTTTGAGCCTGCTTGCAAGGAACTCACGTATCTGCAAGAGGAAGGAAGGAGGCCAAATTCGATTGTTTTTCTGCTTCTGGTCAATTATTGGGGACAATAAGGCCTGTAATACCATTCATGGTTCTGTTGAGAGCTTTACAGCCAATTTCTACTGCCGAATATGTAAAATGCACAGGCAGGACGCTATGTATCATTCATATACTGTTCCAGATTATTTAATGAGGAACCTTCGTAATTATGCTGCCGACGTTGCAGCCAATTATTTTTACTTGACAGGTATCAAGGAAATTTCTGTGTGGAATAGTGTACCAAACTATCACGTTACAATTAATAATTCTTGTGACCTTCTTCATGATGTTCTCCATGGAATGATAAAGTATGCTTTATGTTCCATTTTTCTTAGTTTTGTTTATGAAAGAGATTACTTTTCGCTTGAAACTCCGAAAGACAGAATTGATGGACGAAAATTTCGTCCGTTTGGCCGTATCTCTTACCGTTTAGGTGCTAAGTGGCCATTTTTGACTAAAACCGTATCTAGGTACATGTTGGTGTTCTTTTATGGGTAACTGAAAAGGTTTCGGCCCTATATTTCAACATTTGACCATGTTGCCGCATTTTCAACCGTTTTGGTGTAATATGTTTTAACATTTTCTTAACTTTTCCGCAACTATAGGTTTACAGACAGCGCCGCAGGCCTAGGTAGATGTACGCGGGCGCGTCGCAGCGTAACAGTGTTTCGCGAGATATGGCGAAGCCTGTTACGCGAGACGTGTTCTGGCGTACATCTACCTAGTATTTGCTGAAATCGTAAACTCTTTTGCATGTTGCATGGACAGCTTACATACCATAGCTTAATGTCTTTGAGTCCTTAAAGTTTGTCTCGTGCTTGTTTGTTTGTCTGTGCGCACAAAAACTTCAGACTGAATAGGGTATTTCGCTGAATCTCGAAACGGAAGTAAGAAGTCGACAAGAAGCACTAAAACACGGGCGCGGGGTGAAGAGGAAGGCGGAAACGGAAACGAGACCGGCTCGACCACAGTCGGTGCCATCTCTGCCGCTGCACAGTGGGCTAGAACGCCAAAAAGGTGGACAAAATTAATAACCATCTCCTTGTACCAAGTGCCGACCACCAAATAGCCGGTACCAAGGTTTTAAGCACTGGAGAGTTCATTTTTGACGATGTTTTTCAGGTCCAAGGGGCGGAACCAGGTGAAAAAGGAGGGGGTGCAAGTACAATTTCACATGATCACAACAAAAAAAAATATATATATATAGGGGTTTTCGGGGGCGCTGATTTGATATCTGAGCTTGTTTTGAATTTTAAATGGGCGGAACCAGGTGAAAAAGGGGACGGGGGGGTAATACTACAATTTCAATTGATCACGACGATAATTATTTTCCAGAGGTTTGCAAAGGTGCTGATTTGATATCTGAGCTTGTTTTGAATATTAAAGGGGCGGAACCAGGTCAAAAAAGGGGGCTAGAACTACATTTTTATTTGATCACTGCCAAAATGTGCACACGGGGGTTGTCGGGTGTGTGGATTTCGTATTTGGGCATGTTTTAATTGTCAAAAAAGTGGAACCAGGACAAAAAGGCGGCGGAGAGAGAATTGTAGATTCACCGCCCCTCCTTTTTTTTTTGCCTGGTTCCGCCCCTCTCACAATCAAAACAAGCCCAGATATGAAATCAGCGCACCCCAAAACCCCCCGAAACGAATTTTGGCAATGATCAAGTAAAATTGTAGTTTTACCCCCTCTTTTTTGCCTGGTTCCGCCCCTCTCACAACCAAAACAAGCCCAGATACATATGATATCAGCGCACCCCAAAACCCCCGGGACGAATTTTGACAATGATCAAGTAAAATTGATCAATCACTCCGCGCAGACGCACTCGCGGTTTCGCTTGAGTTTTGCGTTCTGGGCCCTTGTAAATCTTGTATTTTCTCATTAACTCGCAATTTCTCGCAAAAACTGACTGTAGGGTCGTGCAGCTGGCATATCTGACAACACAACCACGCACGGGATTCTTTTCACAACGTTTAATTTTGTGAGATACAGCCCTCTGAAGTTAGGATATATCATAACAAGAATGGTAATGTTTTGGGAGATATTAAGCGCGGTACAGGCAAGGCACTGAGTGTTACGCGACAGAATTCAGTGCTCTATGTCTAGTTGAATATATAAGAGAGGTGCAGACACTCCCGTCAAAAAATATTCATTAAAAAAAATAATTTAAAGATTGATGTTCGCAAAGAGCGTAACCGCCTTTGAGAACCAACTTCTTTGCAGGGAGCTTAGGCAGTAAAAATATATCGATAAAAATGGGTGCTCTATATTTTTGGGTTCCTCACACCCTGTAGTAAAAGGCGAAAAGCTCGAATTTCTGATTCCGCGCAGAAAAAAAAAATCGTACTTTTGTCCACTTTTTTCGATACTAGCCCACTGTGCGCTGGTGCGGGGTGAAGTGGGGGAGGTGAGCGGAGCATCGCTGTGCCTACTGCGCATGCGTAGTTGGCAGGCAGAGATGAATCTGGTGACCGAGGGCCAGTTCCGTTTCCGCCTTGTTGCTTGTCCAAAATACCCTATTGAGAGACAAGCTCAATTTCGTCGAAACAAGTGGATTCCGATTATGGCTATTTAGTGACTTTATTGTCTTTCAGGCTGCAGATCAAAATGCTGCGTCTAGGTGTGCTCCTCCTTCAATTCCTTCTGAAAGCAGTATGTATTAAAACTTAAAGAGAATTTTGTTTTCCTTTTTAAGCTTTTGGGCAGGACTCCGTAACTTATCACTTGTGCGGCTTTAACGTTAGTTTGAGCGTTTAACTTATAACCAATTTTTTTTTCACCCTCTCGAAAAAAAGTTAGAAATTTGAAAAACCAAAACTGAATGAACGTTATACTTAAACGATTTGGAGCATTTTTAAGTATCTATAATTTTAACTTTTCATTGAGCATGTGTGTTACGTTAAGTAACTTGCGTTATGATAAGTTTCGAAACACTGCCTTTGGGGTTACTCATGGACACTGAAACTGGTAGTGCAAATCTGGCCAACGCCTATTAACAGTTGAAATGGGCTGAGGAAGAAATGTGGTAGCAGAAGTAAATAGTGCAAAAAAAAATGTTTCCAAAGGTACTAGGTAGATGTACGCCAGACCACGTCTCGCGTAACAGGCCTCGCGATATTTCACGAAACACTTACGCTGCGACGCGCCTGCGTACATCTTCCTAGGCCTGCGGCGCTTTCTGTATAAATTAGGATGCCATAATTCCGAAAATTATTTGAACGCTTGTCGTGAAATCGGGGGACGCCACTGAATTGCACTCGAAGGGACCGTTCTGACGGTGTACTAGAAAGGGTAGTTTGGGATTGTCAGAACTTTTGAGATATGCCCTTGCTGACTTCTTCAAATACGATTCGAGAAACAAAACAGGAGGCACCATTGAATTGCACTCGTGCAGACGGTTCCGGCGATATGCCGGTCTGATGGTCGCAAATCTGATAAATACACCGGCATGGCGACTTCTTGTCCAAATTCAACACTGTAATAGCAAAACGGTAAGAGATACGGCCAAACGGACGACATTTCCGCCCAGAGGGCCTTTACTCGTGAAAATACCCCGGAAACGACACCCAACTTGCAATGTGAGGGCTTTTCGCCCTTAAATCACGCTGTAGCGGCTAAACGGTAAGAGATACGGCCAAACGGACGAAATTTTCAAACAGAAGTCCGCAACTCGCCGAGTTGCCCTGACACTGTTAAAAATTATTTATTTTTGTACATTATTCTTATCGAAAATGTAAATTAATTTTTAACGGTGTCAATTTTTGAGCCCATTTACGAACTCGTCCGAGCTATTTATGTTAAGAAGCTACTGTAAAAATTTCAGGTGGAAGTCTAAACTCGTTCTCGAGTTATCGTGCGTACAAGCAAACAGACAGGAGCCAAATCTGATCAGTGAAGTAATAGGCTTCGCTCTCGCTCAGCCAACAAATCGCATACAATACGGGTTTCGCGGGGGAAGGAACACTAACAGCCCTTCCTGCGCCGCTAAGCGGCGCGCAAAAATTATTTGTACTATATTTTATTGGTACATTTTTGACTCGAGCGGGAGGCTAAGCCATCGCTCTGCATTGTCTCGTGCCGAGCATTTAAAAAAAATCTCGTAGATAGGTAAACCATTTTCGTTGTTAACGTAATAAGGCGCCTTCTAAAACAATATCTTACCAAGAGCAAATTTTAAAATGATTGTTTAGAATTTGAGTTGGCAGTTATATTCCTGTGTCAGGTGCACAGCTCTTTCAGCAGCATCATTAACCACTTAGAGTGACTCTGCTAAATGTTTCCTTGCCTTGAAGGGGGGGGGGGGGGGGTCCTGGCCATTCAAAGGGGTGGGTTTGTAAACATGAAGCAACAATTTCAAGAAATTTAAAAAGGGAGCTAGTGCGTATATCTACTAAATCAGAAAGCTCGGCATTTTTCACATCATTTGCCAAACACTTTGCTCTCTTTGGGGCCACCTTATTCTTGGGTTGCTTCTTTAGGTTTGCAGTCATTTTAATTTTTCAGCCCGCTCTTCTGCTTTGAAAAAGCTTTGGAGTGGGCTTATGTAAACGACCTTGTGTGTCTGTCCGTCTGTCTGTCTGTCTGTCTGTGTGTCTGTCTGTTCCACCCGAAGGACTTGAGCTAGATAGTTGAGATTTTTAGGGGATCCTAGGGGTCACTCCTGGACACCGAAACGCCTGGTGCAAATCCTGCCAATCCTCATAAAGGCACTGAAAAAAATTATTAAAGTTTTGTGTGAATAAAAAACAAAAATATTTTGAATAAAATTTTATGGTCTAAGGGGTATCTCGTCGAGTTAGGATCATTTCGGCCGAAATTTTGTCCGTTTTGCCCTATCTCTTACCGTTTCGGCGCTACAGGCACATCAGCATCCCAAATGTCCGAAAACATCATGTTGGGTATCGTCTCATGGGGTTTTCGTCATTTTGCGATTCTTTGGGCCAAAATTTCGCCCGTTTTACTCTGTTGCCTACCGTTTCGGCGCTACAGCCCTATCGACGACCGAAATAAATGAAAACACTATGTTCGATGTCCTGTAATGGGTGGTTCACCGTTACAATCTTCCAATGTTCACGAAAGGAATGCCCGTAGGGGCCGCAGGCCCCATAACTGTAAAGCCAAGAAAACGCTTTCAGACCTTCGAGGCCCGACCGAACGCCGCCGGCAGGCCAGGCAGGCACGCCCCCTGCCGAACGGCGTTGCCAGCGTAGCAAAGCGGAGCTGGCAGTGTCGTTTGGCGGTAGGGCGGGCCTGCTTGCTGGTCGTCACCGACTCGACCATCAAAAAACGCAAGAGCAACGCAGTGTGGTGACAAATACCAAAGATGGTTGGCAAAAGCAGAGAAAGCAATGTCTTGCACTCTTTCCAGAGGAGGGTACATAATTCAGAGAGAACAGTTTATCTTCATACGCTTGACGGAGGTACTGGAATCGCACTCGGATGTGTTTGGTTTGTCGATTGAGTTGAACTGCCTCGATCATTTTAATAGCTGATGGATTGTCTACGTTTCATGCTGTTTTTAAATTCTTTCCAGTGAGTTCCTGTAGCAGAGATCGGATGATTTGGATTCCTTTTGATGAGTCAGCAGCTGCTATATACTCAGCTTCGGTGGAAGACAGTGCAACCACTCCTTGTCGTTTGGAAAACCAAGAGACAGGTGTTTTGTTTATAAGCAGCACGAAACCAGAGGTGATTTTCATTCTTCCGAGTGTGGCTGATCCGGCATAGTCGGAGTCGCAACAGGTTGCAATTTCCAGGTCTTCTTGATTTTTCTTGGATCTGTAAAAAAGTCCTGTGTTGACACTCCCTTTTAAGTAGCGTAGGATGTTACATCTTCAGTGGTGGGATTTGTTATTTTAGTGCTTGCTAGGTTGACGGAGTACGTGAGATCTAGGTATTGAACGCTTCCTCATGCTTCTCGGTATGGAAATGTACATGGTTTTGTAGCTTTTGCTTCTTCGTTGTCTGGATGCTTAGATTTTCCTTCCATTTGGGTTGGTGATGAGTGGCAGTCTTCCATATTGTATGCCTTAAGAACTTTGAGTGCATATTTTTGCTAGGTGAGACGTATTCCGTCTCTGGTTTCAGTTATCTCCATCCCCAAGTAGTTTGTGGGGTTGTGGTGGTTTTCAATTTGAAATTTCCTTTTGCATTGCATCTAGTAGATTTTGCATATCTTTTGGACATTTTCCTAGAACTAGTCCATCATCCACATGGATTGTGAGGTACATAGTTTTGGTTTCACTGGTAAAGAAACATTTATGACTTAGTTTGAGTTAGTCCATGATTCTTGAGAAAACTTGACAGCCCAATGTACTATGGTTGGGGTGCTTGCTTTAGTCCGTACAAGGCCTTTCGCAGTAGACAAATTTGATTTTTGTGATTGATATACCCTTCAGGGATGTGCATGTATACTTTAGAGTCTAGTGAGCCATACAGAAAGGCTGGTTTCACATCAAAGGATGTTATGGTCATAATATTTGTGCAGCTAGTGAGAATAAGACACGAAGATTCATGGTGTCAACCACTCGGCTGGAGGTTAGGGTGTTCCAAAATTTAGGGTCATGTCTTGAATTTCTGGGACTCAGCCGTTTCTTTTTGAAAGTTTCTTCGATTACGAATCGATTGGTACAAACGCGACCGTTCTCCGACCTCGAGAACAGGGCGCGCATCTCCGATTAAGATTTCGGCCTTGCGGTGCAGTTGCGGTGGAGTGGGCACGTGGTATGGTCGCCGCCGTCTCGCGGCCTGGGGGTGCCAGGGCTTCATTTTACAACATATGTTCGTTAGGGGGGGGGGGGGGAGTAAAGTAAGAAGAAGTTAATTTCTCTAGTGGTTGGACTTAAAAACCAAAAACATAGAAATGGTCTGTCTGGATCACTTGCTGGGTGTCTTTAGATGCAGAATTTAATTCTGAATGCATTTCTGGTATGGAAACTTATAAACAGTCATGGGAAAGCCATGATATTGACCTAAAATCACAAAAAAAAGTGGATTTCCAAATTTAAGGCTTGCGCGCAAGATTCTGACTAATTCTGATGAATAAGAAAGTCCCCGTAAGGCTTATTTGAATCAGAAGACTGAAAACTAGAAGACAAGGCAGCCGTTTTTAATGATTTTGAACTCATATGGATTTTTGCTTTTTACGTTGAGTTCCCAATAAATCATGATTCAACACTGAATAGACTAGAATTCTTCTGACTTTCTTCAAGGACCACTAGTTGATCTGGTACATTAATAGGTCACTTCAGAATCTTCATACCTTCACCATCCAGCACCACGGAACCCCCACTTTTAGTCACTTCACTGACACACAAAATATTTGAAGCTAAGCCTGGAGTACTCGTTTTGGTGTGCAATTTTTCACTTCAATTTTACCAACTGAATGAGATGCCATAGTTTTTCCTTCTTCAGCCAGTTTTATTTTTGCATGGAGTGGTTCAGGGGCAGTCAAGACATTAGATTCGTTAATTTGATCTGTAGAGCCACTGTCCACAATCATGTTACATTTAGAGTTACAGGTTTTAGCTCGGGTTTTAGGGTTTTTAGTCTGGGTCATAGATGTTTAACTTACTTGGTCTGAATTGTCGAATATTTTAGTCCTGTTGGTCCTCGAGCCAGTGCTGGAAGTTAGAAAGGCCATTTTAGTGCGACGGTCATGGTGATGGCTAGGACGTCGGTCAGGTCGACGATCTGTACGACGGTTATGTTGGAATCTATCCATGTCTGGTCTGCTTTTATGCTGATGACGTCTTCGACATACTTTTTAAATGTGCGTTGATGAGCGACAAATGCCACACCAACGAGATCTGAAGAAGCAATCTTTGGGAAGATGGCTCCCAACTTTCTTACATACATTGTATATTGCAGAGCAGTCTTTAACAGTATGACCAGTGCGATGGCAGCGGTTGCATGAAAGTGGTTTTTACAGAAGCTCTATAAGCGGTGGCAGGTTCTCCCCTATGGGTTACCTTTTGTTTATGAGTCTTTCTCAGAAAAGTGGGCATTTTTATGTCACTGTTGCTTTTCTCCGTGACCCAGCGAAAAATGAGTTGTCGATGTGATGTCGATTCGATATCGATGCTGTCGGAGATCCGTCGACGTCGATTAGGGTGTTTAAAAAAAAAAAGATTTTTGCAAGGCCTGTAAAATTGGATGCGCCCTTGTCGTACGAGTTCAACGGTACCGGTCCCGTTGTCCTGCGATGTCGTTCACCCGGCGCCAATCGCGATTAAAATTTTGGCCGCGCCGCAGCGTTGAGTCCACGGTTTGACTCCGCGCGCCGCTGGAGTCGCCTGGCGCGGCACGGCAGGGACCGGCCGCTCAGTTCCGCTCGTCTCCCAGCGGGGGCGTGGCGTTGGGAGGCGGGCGACAGGCGAGCGGAACTGAGTAGCCAGGCAGTGCCGTGCCGCGCCTGGCGAGTCGGGCGGCGCGGCGTTTAAACGTGTGTCCGGCCGCAGACCAGAGAGCGCAAACGGGCTGACTCGCACGGGCTCCCGCCTTCTCGCCGCAAGGCGACGAGCCCGAGCCCGCCCGAGCACGCCCGCCGAGATCAGACGGGCAGCGACGGGCTGCATGAGTCCGCCGCTGCCCGGCCGGCCGGCCAGCGCTACCGGAGCCACGGCACGGCACGGCACGGCACAGCTGCCCGGCCCAGACTTCACTACACCTCAGCTCAGTGCAGGTCATAACAGCACACTATTTTGCATGATGACGCCGCCACCTGTGCCGCCATCGACTGAGTCACCCAAACCAAAGCGACCGCCGCGAAAACGGAAAGTGACAGTGACAACCACGCCGCCGTTTGTAGTTGAGCCCGATAGTACGGGCGTTAGCCGAACCAACCTTGCACTTCATTCTGCTGAGAGGACCTCTTGGACTTAAGGTGTACATGTGCTAAGGTAACTTTTAAGAAGTGTTGCCACGATGGGACCCGCGTCATATGGCTCAGAGGCGGTTGCCTATCTTTCAGGGGCAGAACACTACATTCTGCCTTAAATCATTCTGTAGACGAAAAAATACTGGCCACAGGTCGATTTCGACGATTGCATCGGATTCAGCACACCTCAAAACATGAAATCATGACTCAAAATCACCGCACATTAAGCTTACGCCCCCCAGATGGCGTCCGAATCGTTTCAACTGTAAGAAATTAAGTGGTATTTCTTGAAGTTTTTCGCGATTTCTCCTCACGATTTCGTCTTCGATGACATTTTTTTAATTCTTAGAGAGATAGTTAAGTGTTTGTTAAACAATTTTCTCATATCCAACATTTGCGGTCGGAGTCGGGGTGCGTCCGAAAACGCCTCCTTATAATAGGAAAAGGATTCTCGAGCAGAGCCAGGCAACTGCTGAGGGAGGGTGCCTGCGTCTGTCTGTCTGTTTGCGTGTGTGTGTGAGTGTGTAGGTGTGTGTGCGTGCGTGCGTGTGCGTGCGTGCGTGTGCGTGCGTGCGTGTGCGTCTGAGTCATTGGAAGTGGCGGCGGATCCGCGATGGCCGCGGGTTCTTGCGGATCTCGGGCAGTGTTGCCAAGTCTGCCAACCGCATTTTCCCACACGCCAGCTTAAAATTTCCCATTTTTTAGAGAAATCTCCCTTTGTTTTTAGTTTCACGCTAAAATTGCTTTTTGTGGTTCCCGCAACAGAGTGAAGCCTCTTTTTACGAACTTAATATCAAATAAATAGTCAAAATGACCTTATTAAACTGTGGAATCGTTGTGTTGGTAAGTGTTGCAGCTGGAAAGGCGCGCTTAGTTGGCCAGTTCAAACAGAGCTGCTGTTATATAAAAATAAATAAATAAATAGTTTTATTTTATTGCACCATAATGAGGAACTAGCTACTTAAGAGGGTGGAGCAACAGCAAGAGCCGAGCAAGACGCCGTTCGCCGCGAGTGCAGGCAGGCGGTGATGGCGATGGCACGGCACTGCCAACTGTTGAGTGCCTAGTTCGCATCGGCCGCAGAGCATTTTGAGGGATAAAATACCGCAGCGGAGCCTTTTCCCATTTATTTCCAGTATTTCCCTCGCTTTTTACATTATTTCCCATTTTTCGATGTTTTTCCCTTTTTTTCCCACGCTGAATTTTGGAGGCGAAATTTCCCACGATTTGGGAAATTTCCCACGACTTGGCAACACTGATCTCGGGGGTGTCCCCAAGTCTTTGCGAGACCGCGAAAAGTGGCCGTTGATCTGCGGGGGATGGCGTTGGTTGAATGCGGTTGCGGCGCGTGGTGCAGTGCCTGGAGCCTAGCACTATTGGATGTTGCCTACCTTACGGCGCAAGGGTGTGCCGTTTTCAGAGAGCGCAACTCCGTAACGGAGCGTTTCCGACCCCATGTTCCTTATTGAAAAATGACCGTCTGGACGAGACCTATCACCCCTAAAACGGATGACATCCTTAGGAGAATCACCCTGTATTGCCGGGGGGTGAAGGGCCAATGCATTCCATGCAGTTTTTTCCCCACTCCGAACATGGCCTCAACGTTACCACATCCGGTAAACGCGTGGAAAGCCAGCATGGCCAATGACTTTCTGGGACCTGAAAACATTTTGGAAATTTTTTTAAAATTCTTATACTTTGTTGCTGCATTCAAATTAATGCCGTGAAAATATTACCAAGTGAAGCCGAAATCTCGTGGATAGGCAAGAACTTGTTCTCTTTCACTGCTACACGGTGCACCCAGAGTTCTTGCAGAGAAGAAAGGAGTGGTACGACAGAGCAAGCTAACACAACGACATCTGTATCACAGCTAGATATCATTGCATTCGTACATCGATTTGCAACAGCGTCTGCGAGGTGCACGAACATTCTTGTATCCGCTTCTTCATGGTTGCACAGTGACATGGTGTGAGCGTCAGTGCTGCTGCACACTACATCTGTTCCTTTTGTGGAGAAAATTACTGATGGAACAACGAGCGAACTGATGCCGTCAGCGAGTAGGGAAAATAGCTCTTGTTTGTTTGCTGAGTTTCGAAGAAAATCGCGCCATGAAGAAGGTATTTTGGGGTAACAATTTTTCTTAGTTCTTGGGCCTTCACCTCGCTTGTCCTGGGCCATAACTTTCAAGCTGTCCTCCTTGTACCTATAAAAAACTAGATAGGTGTACGCCAGACCACGTCTCGCGTAACAGGCTTCGCGATATTTCGCAAAACACTGTTACGCTGCGGCGCTGCAGTATGGATAAGGATGCCATAAAACTAGGCCTGCGGCGCTGTCAGTATGGATAAGGATGCCATAAAAAACGCTTCGAGTAACGAAACAGTAAGCGCCATTAAATTTCACTCGTGCAGACGGTTCCGGCGATATGCTAGTCTGTGATAAGCGAAAATCTGAGAAATACACAACTCTACGCGTATATTAAGGACTTTTTGTCCAAATTAGACGCTGCAGCGGCTAAACGGTGCGAGATACGGCCAAACGGACGAAATTTCCGCCCACAGGGTCGCAACTTGTCGAAATACGGCCGAAACAACACACAACATGCATTTTGAGGACTTTTTGGCTGAGCGATAGCGAAGCCTATTTGGCTGAGCGATAGCGAAGCCTATTACTTCACTGATCAGATTTGGCTCCTGTCTGTCTGTTTGTCTGTCTGTCTGTACGCACGATAACTCGAGAACGAGTTGAGATATCCACCTGAATTTTTTACAGTAGCTTCTTAACATAAATACCTCGGACGAGTTCGTAAATGGGCATTCTAGCTCAAAAATTGACACCGTTGTATACATTGTCATATGCTAGTCTGCCAATAGCGAAAATCTGAGAAATAACTAGGTAGATGTACGCCAAACCACGTCTCGCGTAACAGGCTTCGCGATATCTCGCGAAACACTGTTACGCTGCGACGCCCCTGCGTACACCTACCTGAACCTAGCGCTGTCAGTATAGATTAGGATGCCATAAAAAATACGCTTAAAATGACGAAACAGTGGGCGCAAAAAAATTTCACTCGTGCAGAGGGATCCGGCGATATGCTAGTCTGTGATAAGCAAAAATCTGAGAAATACACAACTCTACGCGTATATTAAGGACTTTTTGTCGAAATTAGGGTTGGGTAGATCGAAATCGAATTTCGAATATATTCGAATAATCGGTCTCGAATAGTTGACTATTCGTGATCGAACTTCAGCTATCAAATAGTTCGAGAGTTCGAATAGGAATTTCGAATATTCGAAAAGGTTCTGCAGCTGGGTTTTTCGTTAATTTTTTTCATTTCAAGATAAATGTGATTGTTTACTTTACTGTAAGGATTATATTTTACACTACATACTTACAGAGTTTTTACTAAAACACTAAAATATTTCATTTAGGAGTTTGTAGATTTTATTTTAACCACAATTTTGGCATTTGTTTCATCAGTTTTTACAAATTTTGGACGATTTTTGATAAAGGTTCGAACTATTCGAATATTCGAATATCAGTTTCGAATATCGAAGCCTGATCGAATACTTCTTTCGATCACTATTCGGTATTCGATATTCGAGAAATTGTTTCGATCAGACAACTCAAGTCGAAATTTGACGCTGCAGCGGCTTAACGGTGCGAGATACGGCCAAACGGACAAAATTTCCGCCCAGGGGGTCGCAACTCGTCGACATACCCCAGAAACGACACCCAACATGCATTTTCAGGACTTTTCGCCCTTTAGTCACGCTGTAGCGGCTAAACGGTAAGAGATACGGCCAAACAGACGAAATTTTCGCCCAAAGGGTCGCAACTCGCCGAGTTACCCCTTAGGACAATGTAAAAAAATATTTATTTTTTAAAATTGTTTTTTTCGAAAATGTAAATTTATTTTTAACGGTGTCAATTTTTGAGCTAGAATGTCTATTTTCGTACTTGTCCGAGCTATTTATATTGTGAAGCTACTGTAAAAATTTCAGGTGGATATCTTAACTCGTTCTCGGGTTATCGTGCGGACAGACAGACAAACAAACAAACAAACAAACAGACAAACAAACAGACAGGAGCCAAATCCGATCAGTGAAGTAATAGGCTTCGCTATCGCTCAGCCAAAAAAACTCTAAGCATAGTTCAAGCACTTTTTGTCCAAATTTGACGCTGCAGCGGCTTACCGGTGCGAGATACGGCCAAACGGACGAGATTTCCGTCTAGAGGGTCGCAACTCGTCGAAATACCTCCGAAACGACACCCAACATGCATTTTTAGGACTTTTCTTCCTTTAGTCACGCAGTAGCGGCTAAACGGTAAGAGATACGGCCAAACGGGCGAAATTTTCGTCCATAGGAACTTATCTCGTCGAGTTACCCTTAAGGACACTGTATAAAAAATATTTTTTTAAAATTCTTTTCTTTTTGAAAATGTAAATCATTTTTTTACAGTGTCAATTTTTGAGCTAGATTGCTCATTTTTGAACTCGACCGAGCCTTTTGGGCAACGAAGCTACAGTAAAAATTTCAACTCGATATCTTAACCCTTACTCGAGTTATCGTGCGCACAGACACACACACACACACACAGACTGACACAGAAACATTGAACTTTTTTAACACTCAATTGGCGTAATAGGCTTCGCTATCGCTCAGCCAATGAATATGTCAGACTATAGAATTTCGTTTATAATCTACCTTGGTCTGCCACCATCCCAGCAAGTCCGTGTCGTCCCTAACTTCATCCTCTGCCAGTTGTATACTAGGTAGATGTACGCCAGACCACGTCTCGCGTAACAGGCTTCGCGATTTATCGCGAAAATCTGTTACGCTGCGACGCGCCTGCGTACATCCACCTAGGCCTGCGGCGCTGTCAGTATGGATTAGGATGCCTTAAAAAATACGCTTTGAGTAACGAAATGCAAGAGCGCCAGCACGAAAACGTTCATTACGGGAACACCTTTTTCCTTAGATCGTTCTTCCTGTGATAGAATGGCAAGATCGTTCATTGAAGGCCACAGAAAGTAGGCCAGCTTGTGGATCTCTTTAATTTCAATCCTTTCGTCAATAAGGAACAGGGCCTTTTTCTGTAGTGCAGCCAACAGATCACAATCGTCCTCACAAGGCGAACAGTGGAGCTTTAGGGCATACTGCGTGCACACACATTTGTGAAGGGTTGGATGCAGGTAGCCTTCTGGCTCGTGGGTGTGGACATCAAACGGCTCGAGAAAGTCTACGAGCATGTCCACAACTCCCTTGTCTATGGCATCGTAGTACTTCCGGCCATCCTTATCCTTTCCTGCCGGCCCCTTTCCCTTTGCAGGCAGAAGCTCGTTGATCTGAAAAGCAAGACAAGCATAGGGTACACTAGGAAAAGTCTACAGAGCATCGCTTCGTATTACGAAGAAAATGGGGTCACACAGGACACACTAAATAGGGTATTTCGGGTAAGCGGCGTACCGGAAATGAAACCGGCTCCACCACAGTCGGTGTCATCTCTGCCGCTGGTGCGGGGTGAAGTGGGGGAGGTAAGCGGAGCAGCGCAGAGCCTACTGCGCATGCGTAGTTCGCAAGAGATACATCCGGTGACCGCGGGCCAGTTCCGTTTCCGCCTTGTCGCTTGTCCGAAATACCCTATTCTTATGAACTATTTTTATACGCAGCTACATTATTCTGTTAACATGCTCTATATACGCACTAGGTAGATGTACGCCAGACCACGTCTCGCGAAACACTGTTACGCTGCGACGCGCCTGCGTACATCTACCTAAACCTAACATGTCAGTATGGAGTAGCATACCAAAAAAATACGCTTGGAGTAACGAAACAGTGGGCGCAATTAAATTTTACTCGTGCAGACGGTTCCGGCGATATGCTAGTCTGTGAAAAGCGAGAATCTGAGAAATACACAACTCTAAGCGTATATTAAGGACTTTTTGTCGAAATTTGACGCTGCAGCGGCTTAACGGTGCGAGATACGGCCAAACGGACGAAATTTCCGCCTAAAGGGTCGCAACTCATCGAAATACCTCGGAAACGACACCCAACATGCATTTTTAGGACTTCTCTTCCTTTAGTCACGCAGTAGCGGCTAAACGGTAAGAGATACGGCCAAACGGACGAAATTTTCGCCCAAAGGGTCGCAACTCGCCGAGTTACCCCTTAAGACACTGTAAAAATAATATTTATTTCTAAAATTATTTTTTCGAAAATGTAAATTAATTTTTAACGGTGTCAGTTTTTGAGCTAGAATGCTCATTTTCGAACTCGGCCGAGCTTTTTGGGCAAGGAAGCTACAGTAAAAATTCGAACTTGCTATCTCAACCCGTACTCGAGTTATCGTGCGCACGGACACACAGACACACTGACAAACATTGAACTTTTTTAGCACTCCAGTGGCGTATTAGGCTTCGCTTCGCTCAGCCAATAATTTTGTGCACAACTACGAACAAGATAAGCCCACTATGAACACCTTTGTTCATAGATCTCCATTAAATTTTTCACTAGGTAGATGTACGCCAGACCACGTCTCGCGTAACAGGCTTCGCGATGTTTCGCAAAACACTGTTACGCTGCGACGCGCCTGCGTACATCTACCTAGGCCTGCGGCGCTGTCAGTATGAATTAGGATGCCATTAAAAATACGCTTTGAGTAATGAAACAGTGGGCGCCACTAAATTTCACTCGTGCAGACGGTTCCAGCGATATGCTAGTCTGTGATAAACAAAAATCTGAGAAATACACAACTCTAAGCGTATATTAAGGAATTTTGTCCAAATTTGACGCTGCAGCGCGTTAACGGTGAGACACGGCCAAACGGACGAATTTTCCGTCCAGAGGGTCGCAACTTTTTTTTCTCAATACCTTCCACCTTCAGTGAGAGTGACATGGAAAACTGTGTTTTAAACTAGGTAGATGTACGCCAGACCACGTCACGCGTAACGGGCCTTCGCGGGATATCTCGCGAAAATCTGTTACGCTGCGACATCCTTTTTCTGCGTACAGCCTCCACCTAAACCTCCGGCGCTGTCGAGTATGGATAAAGGGGCCATCTATTAAGTACGTCCGCGATTATATTGACCCCCCTCCCCCCATGTCCATGAACGGCCATTTTCGATGATCCCCCTCCCCCTTGTGGACGTCCATTTTGACCCATTTACCCCTTAAATTTATGTAAGTTGTGCGTTTCTGTATTTTAATTCGGTCACCTGTACATTTGAAGGAAATATCACATTCAAAGGTGTCCTTTAAAAATTTGAATTAATACGAAACAAGTAACTTTGGTACTGCCGAAACCCAAACCACAGCAAACATTCCCATTTTCTTTGGTTTTGTCGTGTAGAATTCGGACGTCCAGACTGTCGCTCACCACCCCCCCCCCCTCCCTCCACGTCCATCGACGTCCGTTTTGGAGAGACCCCCTCCCCCTCCCCTCACGCTCGGACGTATTACTTAATGGATGGCCCCTGGCGATGCCATATATAAAAAAAAATACGCTTTGAGTAACGAAACACCTGGGTGCCATTAAATGCAGACGGTTTCCGGCGATATGCTAAGTCTCTGATAAGCGAAAATCTGAGAAATACACAACTCCACGCGTACATTACGTAGGACTTTTTGTCGAAATTTGACGCTGCAGCGGCTTAACGGTTGCAAGATACGTACCAAACGGACAGAAATTTTATTCCGCCCAGAGGGTCAGAAACTCGTCAAGAAATACCTCGGAAAAACAACACCCAACATGCATTAATTTTAGGACTTTTCTTCCTTTAGTCACACAGCAGCGGCTTACCGGTACGTGCAGAGATGCGGCCAAACGGACGAAATTTTCGCCCCATATGGGGTCGCAACTCGCCGAAGAGTTACCCCTAAAGGCCACTGTAAAAAATATTTGGTTTAAATTATTATTTTTGAAAATGCTCAGAAATTAATTCTTTAACGGTGTCGAATTTTAGAGCTAGAATGCCCATTTTCGAACTCGACCGAGGCTTTTTGGGCAAAGTGAAGCTACAGTAAAATTTCTAGCTCGATATCTCAACTCTGTTCTCGAGTTATCGTGCGCACCAGAACAGACACAGACACACACACAGACACCCACACAAACATAGAACTTTTTTAGCACTCCAGTGGCGTAATAGGCTTCGCTTCGCTCAGCCAATGAATTTCCTTACCCAAACGAATGTACTCTGTACCATTTATACTTTGGTAAAAATGTACGTGCCCATGTATACTTCAATACATGTATACATTTCTTGAAAAGTGTTCATGGCATGTAAACTGATGGCAGTATTTGTATTCATTACACAGCATACATAGCTATGTGTACATTATCTGAAGTATACATCCCATGCATACTTTATTTTAAAGTATTACAATAATGTATACATTTGAATAGACACAGTGAATTTCCTGACCAAAGTTACAGAAATTTTAAAGTTGTCCTTTTTAATTTATTGGAGGGTAGCAACATAGTTCAGAAATATTTTTCTTTATCAATTTGTGCTCACAAATTTTACTAGGTAGATGTACGCCAGACCACGTCTCGCGTAACAGGCTTCGCGATATCTCGCAAAACACTGTTACGCTGCGACGCTTTCCCAGTGCGTACATCTACCCCACCTAAACCTACGGCGCTGTCGAGTATAGATTAGGATACCATAAAAAATGCGTTTTGAAATAATAACGAAACAGTGGGCGCAATAAAATTTCACTCGTACAGACGGTTCCGGCGATATGCTAGTCTGTGATAAGCCGAACATCTGAGAAATACACAAGCTCTAACCGTATATTAATGGACTTTTTGTCAAAAATTTGACGCTGCAGCGGCTTAACGGTGCGAGATACGGCAAAACGGACGAAATTTTCTAGCCCAGAGGGTCGCAACTCGTCGAGAAATACACTCGGAAAAACGATACCCAACATGCATTTTTTGGACTTTTCTTCCTTAAGTCACGCAGTAGCGGCTAAACGGTAATAGATACGGGCAAACGGACGAAATTTTCGGCCAGAGGGTCGCAACTCGTCGAGTTAACCCTTACGACACTGAGAAAAAAATAAATATTTATTTTTAAGAATTATTTTTCGAAAATGTAAATTAATTTTTAACGGTGTCAATTTTTGAGCTAGAATGCCCATTTTCGAACTCGGACCAAGAAAGCTTTTTGGGCAAGGAAGCTACAGTAAAAATTTCAACTCGATATCTCAACTCGTTCTCGAGTTATCGTGCGCACAGACAGACACAGACAGACAGACAGACAGACAGACAGACAGACAGACACACACACAGACAAACATTGAACTTTTTTAGCACTCAAGTGGCGTAATAGGCTTCGCTTCGCTCAGCCAATAAAACCTCATGGGAAAACAGAGTTACTGGCCAAAAACTACTTAAAAGTAGGTTTACAAGAACTCAAGTCTGCAGGCTATGTTTCTCCTGCACCTGGTTGTTTTCAATTTCCCCATTATGTATTCTGGAATCAGGTAACTAAGCAGTACTTTCAGTTTTAAGAGCCGATTTTTATCGGCCAATTGAGCCAAAGATATTGTGCAGGCATCACCGAGCGTACTGGCAGCAACGCCGCCTTCGCGCGTCCTGCTTTGCCGCGAGGTGCCAGCGCCCGCACATTGCACAGCACAGGTGGCCCCGGTTCCAAATCTTTGGTTGTTGACCCGGGGGCCGTGGGTGCGCGGGCGCAGAATCGACGGCCACGTGAAACGTAGTGGCGGCGACGGCGTTGGTGGCGGCGGCGGCGTTGTTGTTGGTGGCGGCGGCGGCTTTGGTGGCGGCTGCGGCGTTGTTGGTGGCGGCGGCGTTGTTGGTGGCGGCGGCGTTGTTGGTGGCGGTGGCGGCGTTGGTGGCGGCGCCGGTTGTGGTGCTTCCGGCTGTTAAGACACGAAGATGTTAAAGCCAGTTAAAGCTGGTGAGGCCAGAGGTAGGCCAGCCCGCCGCACGCGCGAGTCTGACGGGACGGCCTTCCGGGCGCGCTACCAAGTAAATGCACTCTCTCTCCATAACCAGAAAAGTAATGAAGTGCATTTCGTCAATGCAGGGTCCGCCCTTGGCGGCTTGCCCGAAAATAATGGCTATATGGAGACAGAAACAGGCCCACTTCCACTGTACGATTGTAGTGTGTGTGTCGTTGTGTATGTGTGTCTGCGCCGTAGCGCCGGATAAACTAGTGCTCCATCCATCCGTCTATCCAACTGCAGGTGTGTATGTTCGCCTGGAAATGCGGCCGAAGGACTACTGTGAGCCTACAGAATACTGCCTCTTCAGGAGAACGTGTCCCTTCTCCCCTCCCTCCTCCACAAAGAGTGCTCCACGAAAGCGTTTGGATATAAACGTAGGGCGGTTTAGGCCTTTTAAAGGATTTTCACCGGATTAAATGCAATATTCCCGGACTTTTCCTGGTCATATTAAATTCCCGCTTGATTCCCGGTCGCTCGACGCACCCTGAGACAGTGAATGCAGAGAGCGACAGGCAACGCAGGAGGAACTACAGGCATTGCGTAAAACCCGATAGGCAATGCGGAGACAGGTAATGCGGAGATGGGCAATGTGGAAACAATTAAAACAAGTGATCATTTTATTTGACCAAGTAAGTTACAAATTCGACTTAGGAGGGTTTCATTTACAAAGCCTGATTTGTTGAGCAGAGGACAATTTATTAATGTTTGCAATCATCTTATTTTACATAAATGGATATTGATGTTCAGTTTTGAATAAAATGACAAGTCCCAGACTACAAATTCTTGCTCTCCATCCTTAACAGTCACCTCTCCCTCATGATATAAAAGCATTTGTTGATAAGAAAACAGTTTTACTATGAATTTTATGTTTGGATAACTTTGTAAGATTTTTACTCTATCTGACTTTATAAAACCAAAGATTTTTGACGAAAATTAAAATTTTTGTTAGGAATAAAGAAACTTCACTTTTAATATACTCTATGGATTTGCAAAGGATTTTGCAAGTGAAATTCATTAAGAACTGTTTGGTGTCAGACACACCAATGCTCAAATAACAGTCAGTCGTTTCCCGTTAAGCCAGTTGCGACAAACTCAGTTTTGAATAAAATGACAAGTCCAAGACTAAATTTATACATCAGACAGTTTGGAAAAAGGGAATTTTTTAAAATGATGTACATAATGATGAAAGATTGATTAATATTGTATTTGAGAAAACACCCCCAAAGGGCAACATGAAAAAATCATTAAAATATTTGAGTACATCCATTAGGACAATCACAGTATTGATACACTACAGATCACAATTTGTAAAGAATCACAGCATTGATTAGGAAACAGCTGATAACGATACACAACAGATCACAATTGTAGAGATTCACAGCATTGATTAGGAAACAGCTGATAACGATACACAACAGATCACAATTGTAGAGAATCACAGCATTGATTAGGAAAACAGCTGATAACCGTAGAAAAAAATATACACCAGGCATGATGAGCCTTAGGGCTTAGGCCCAAGGCGGGCACGTAGCTCATCCTGTAAAAGAACACATTCTGTTAGGATAAGACAAATGAACAGAAACACACACACACTCACTCACAGACACACTGATGCTTACACTTAGAGCGCTGCTGCGCACGCGGGCCTCTTCGCGGGCGCGTTGTGCGGGCGGCTCCACCCGCAGGGCCTCCGCGGCCGCCTGCTGTTCGGGCCTCTGGCGCCGCCTCCCCCCGCGACGCCTCCCGCGCCGTGCAGGTGCCCCCGCTGAGGTGGAGGCCACCGCGCTGCCCCCCTCCGAAGTGGAGGCCACCGTTGGTCCAGCTGCACGGCTGGGCCCCGCCGACGGCTGGTGCGCCACCCGGCGTCGCGGTGCTCTGGGGTCCGTCTGTGAACAGAATTCCAGAAGGTGACTAATCTGTCGTACTACACCCTCATCTCCGGGCTCTACCCTCACACTACAATGTAACTACCTACGTATTTGGGCAGCCACGCCTCTGGCAGGAGCAGGTGGGACTCCTGCAGGAGGGTGACGGTAAGGCGGCGGTGGAGTCGCTGGCTTGGCGGGGCCCTCCGCCAGGTCCAGGAGGCCGTGGGCCGCCTCCCAGCTCATCAAGACGCCCGGGGATCCACCTCCTGCCGAAAACTCCCCGCCTGCTCGGCGAGCGGAAGGGCGACGACGTCCTCCTCATCGGCATTTCGGTACTGAAGAAGAATAAACAACACATTGAACCAGGGCGGTGCATCACCTCCAGCTGATTTCTCCCACCAGCGTGTCGGCCGGTTCCGAAGGAGATCGGAGAGGCGAGACCCGCCTCCTCCCACCACCCCCTCTCTGCCCTGCTGACAGGTTCACACGGTTTCAGAATTTTAACAGCTGATGGGCGTTCCCCGCCCTAGCAGAGCGTCGGCCAGTTCCGGGAACGAGCGGCTTTGCCTCCTCCCCGGCCTCCTGCCCTGGCCAACGACGGGGAATGACAAGGTACGATTTACACATAACTATCCTAAAATTTCACTCCTTATCCTTACACGAAACAGGTGAGACACTGACTCTGGCTTCTGAACCCAGAAATCGCCGCTTTATTGTCCGCCGAGAACACGAATAGCGATTCACAAACATTCACCTAACCTACATCACATTACTTTCCCCGCACACGGATATTTTTGGGTGTCACACAGATCACTGTACTTACATAGAGGCTTGTGAGGTCTAAATATTCTGCGTCGCCGACGCAGAATTCAAATGAATCTGAGGAGGACGACATGGCGTACTCGGCACACTTGACTTGGCGCGGCACTTACTCACTGGGCGACTAGGAATCAAATGGCAAGGGCGGGCACGGCACGGCGCGGCCGTGCCCCGCCAGTTGCCTCCAGATGCCAGCTGCCGTGCAACAGCGCTCGGTACAGATGCATGATCAAAGTTGAACTCGCTGACGGTGGCTACGTGTGTAAAATGCGAGAGCACCAACCAGTTGCCACTGCTCGTCGTCAACAAGCACCCCGACCCGCACTACATGAAGCACGTTGATGGGGACCTAGCCGTCGTGTACAAATCCAAGAACCGAGCCCAGCTCACGGCCAACAGCCAACAGCCAAGGTATATAAATACCTACAGACTTTCTACGCGTCGCTTTTTAGAAAGTTCAGTGGAAATACGTACGGACTTTCTACCTCACTTTTAGAAAGTTTGTGGATTAATGGCCTGAAGTTGCTTGCAAGCATCCACTTGCTACTCGAGCTCAACTCAGGCTCCCAAGTCTCTACCTCGCCGTCCCGCCTGAAACTGGGGGAGCGAGATTTCAATCGACAAAGATGGAAAAGCATCTTTGCATCCTACTTATTCTTTGTGCGCTAAAAGAATTTACAACAAAAAATTAACTATAAGCCCCGGCTCGGGCTCAGGACGCCATCCACCTAAACCCGGGGACGGCATCACACTCAGAACCTGCCAGGCTCCACGACCATCCGAAGAACAGCAACCAGGACACGGCTGGACCGGCTGGACCGCCGACTCACGGCCTCCCTGATCCCGATCCACCCGCAGCATGGACGACTTCGAAGCAGACAGCAAACCAGGATTCAACGATGTAAACCAAACGGACAAGACCCACGAAAGAAAGTTAGGGTATGGTTAATCATAGAGCCTAGTTAAGAAATTTAGGAACGAGAAGGTGTGTTAGATAGGTTGAGACAGTGTTGGAGACGACACCGAAGGCAACCCTTAATCCAAAAGGATTAAAGGTAAACATAGGACAATTAACTTCTGTGCCAAAGCTTTGTCTGTTTCTTATGTTGCAGCCCAGCATCATCACTAATTTGATTCTTTGGGTCTAGTCTTTCAAGTGGCCCACAACAGGGCATAAAATCCCCTGCTGCAGAAGGGTTTACCGCCAGTTTCCCCTTGACACGACATTGTGAATGGGCTAGATCAACTATTTATTTTCTTTTTGTTTAAAATCAACGCTCCTGTGGCGCTCTGGTCCCCTGACAAACCAAGGTCAACACACGTGTGTATGGACGTTTGGTTCTTACAGAACTTCGTGAGAAGCACCAAGACATCCCATCTCATCTCATCAATTTAGCTTTAAAAACCTTTTAAAAATCCATAGTTCATGAACTAATTTTATCCCCTTGAAAAACTGTATAACTTGCTCAAAGTTAACGTCGAAAAAGACTTAGCCCTGTTAAACTCTCAAAAGGGGCTGCTTAAATATTTTCTTAGGAAGGAGTGGTGTTGTGAATGGCAGTTTGTTTACAAAGAGACTCTTAACCTAACCTGCTTACACCTATGGCCGCAACCATCTTGCATTACTCAACTCTAAGTTCTCTACAATGTAGCCCCTACTCCTTTGGCTTCCTTCTACCCCACTCCCTTACAATCGCCTTGATGACGCTCTCCCTATAAAAGAAAGCCGCACACTGGCCTCTTTGCTTGATCTTGCGCTGTCTATTGTACGAGCCTGGCTACCAATAAACAGTCTAAGCTAACCCCTCTTCGCCTCCTTTACTTCCAAAACTACCAGTCACAACAATTTACCATTGCTGTCAGATTCATAGTTTATGGACTGTAAAATAATTTTTCCAGAAGGTATCAAATAAGAAAGTAAGTATCAGTTATTTCAAGGATAAGTATTTGGGCTGATAGGAAGCTATACCACATCAAGCGGGCTGTCTGATTCAGCGCTGCCTAACATCATATTTGTTTTTCTCTTCCTCTGAAGAGTCTGGGAAATCTCACAAAGAAAGGAAAATATATATATATATATATATATATAAATCCTCAACATCAAAAAGAGGATGTAGGATAAAGTTGATATAACTGGATGTATTGCCAAAATAGTTTCCACGGGCGGATCCTGTAGTGGAGTTATTGCCAACCTTTAAAGTATGAAATATTATTTATTTCAGGCAAAGAGTAAGAAATGTATTTAAGTACTGGATTTATTTTTGTATTTCTCACATCCTTCCTAGCAGCAAGGAATGTCTCAGCTACTGCCTTGCTATACTTTTTAAAGTATTGTCTTCTTGTGAAAGCCTCCTCATCACTTGAACTGTCCTGAAAACAAGACAAACTCATAATTTGACTTGAAAATCTTGAAGTGCCTGGAACAAAGTAATGGGATTATCAACCGTGTGTACCTCATTTACATCATTCACACGTCTCCACTTTTATTAGGCAGCAAATGTGAATCCTCGTCGGAAAGAATCTTCCGGCTTTTGGGCCTTTTGTGTTTCTGATGGCTTTGCCATATCTAGGACCTTTTGTGTTCCTGAGGGACCAGCCCACATCTAGGTTTGCATCAGGACCGTGATTATTGCCTTCAGTCTAAAATGAAGACATAAAGAACAAAGTTAATCACAGCAATGCAAAAATGGTTATCATAAAGACATTGAAAATTCAACAAATCCGAAACAAAGAGCAAAAGGAATCAAAAATATCTTTTAAAAATGTCATTAGAGAATCACCTTCTCCATTTCCCTGCATGCGCCACAGTTTGCCAGAAGTGGGTTGGAACATGATGCTTTCCTCATCACTCGACTGCAAAGATCAGAATTTGGTCATATTATTTATTAGTGCAAAAAATTTTTAAAAGAGGCTGACTTTTAAAATTGTCCGTGTGAAGAAATCGGTGGATAGTATGAAGGGAAAAGTGTGAGGGTTTACACAAAGTTTTGTTGCTGGGACGAAGACAATGTGGTGAATTAACCTGAACAACCCTGTCCCTGCTACTTAATACTTACATCAGTGTTGTCATGGGATGACGTTTTTGCAAAATTACTGACTACTTTGATAACTTGTAATTTGTAAAATTTGGATACGGACAAAGTGGACAAGGCGACAAAGCTGGCTAGAACTCACGGGGGAATGAACGACACACGAACGACAAGCTGACTACTACCAACATTCCAAAGTTGCACGCCTTCCCTCAAATATAAAGCAATTGATTCCTAATTAATACTTAGTGTTAGGGGTAGGATGGGAAAATAAAAACAACTTTAATCGAGAAAGTGTTAGAAATCACAAAATGATTTCATGTTTCATTTTGTCAGGACCACAGGACCAGCTCACAGATTCAGAAGAACGTTCAAAGTTCCCGGCTTTTTCCCGGACAGAAATCAACTACATTTTCATACTTTGACCCTCAATTTCCCATTTTTTGGGGAGCTTAACAATTATTGATTTAACTGCAGTGTGTATGTTCGCCTGAAATGCGGCCGGACTACCAGACCCCACAGAATGCGCTCAGGGAACGTGTCCCTCCCTCGCTTCTAAAGAGTGCCTCCACCCAAAGCGTTTGGATATAAACTTCGGGCGACTTTGGCCTTGTAAAGGATTTTCCGGACTAAATGCAGTATTCCCGGACTTTTCCGGTCATATTAAATTCCGCTTGATTCCCGGTCGCTCGACACCCTCAGACAGTGAATGCAGAGAGCGACAGGCAACGCGGAGAACTACAGGCAATGCGTAAACCGATAGGTAATGCGGAGACAGGTAATGCGGAGATAGGCAATGTGGAAACAATTAAAACAAGTGATCATTTTATTTGACCAAATGAAGTTACAAATTCGACTTAGGAGGGTTTCATTGCAAAGCCTGATTTGTTGAGCAGAGAACAATTTGAAAATAATATTTGCAATCATCTTATTTTACATAAATGGATATTGATGAGGAGTTTTAAACGGACCTATTGCAGTGAATGACCGCAGCAAAAGCTGATGCAGGTTTAACAGGCCTTTACAAAAAACATTTAATTGAAGAGAAACAGTATGGTAAAGTTAAGAACAATCATTTCAAAGTATTCAAAACGTTTTTTTTTTTTAATTCAAATGATTTAGCATTTTACAGTTAAAAAACCAATTACAGATTCATAAATGAAATCTTACAAATGCCATGAACAGCTGCTAGATGAGACTTAAAATTGTTTTTGTCACCCCTATAAAATTTATAGCAAATGGTGCATCTCACACCTTTAGCTCATCTTTAGCTTCCACACGGGATATTTTACTTTCACAATCCGCAGAAGACCCTCTTTGTTTCTCAGAATGATGTGTCGTCCCCTCCCGGTCAGCTGCCCTCAGCGCTCAGAGGCGCGGTGGCAGCGGACCTCAGGCTCGCCCTCCGCCACCTGCGCCTCACCGCCCATCATCCTGCGCCTCCCCCGCCCATCACCCGCGCGCGCGCGCGCTCTCTACCAGGTGCCGTCCTCTGGGTAAGCGTGGGGGAAACGGCCACTGAGCCTTCCACAATGATGATGTGTGTATGCGCGCGCGCGCAACTTACAACGCTCTCAGACCCATAATACTGACTTATTTTGTCCAGTACGCTTACAAACAATTTTAAACATTAGTGAATATTGACAAATTTTTCCCTTCACTACTGACAAAAAATACGCTGTCGGTGTATGACGAGCAAGAGTTCATACCTTACTTGCAACTTTTTGTTAGTTAAATAACTAGCTAATATTGTTAACCAATTCATGAATTCGCTTTGGGAACGTATTGATCAGTATTTAAGAATAAGGTTTGTTTGTTTCTTTTTAGTGACATACTTCTTAAATGGAATTTTATTTGTACAGTTCCGACAGTACACATGGGATAATTTCTTAATTCGTATTCTTCTGACAAATTCGAATGAGGGAGATGAGTCATGTCCACAGACTTATCATCATAATTGCCATATAGTCGATGCAAAATGTTTATTTTGGGGACCAAAAGGTAAGAGACAATATAGCCCTGCCTGCACACATGAAATCGCAACCCTTCGAACATTTTTTCTGTCACTTCCTTCGTATACGAGTCTACCTCAAGGTTGAGGTGGGGCAGGACGATGAATTGAAGTTCAGGATCG
>JAWJED010000039.1:674028-734505 GCA_033675135.1 Frankliniella intonsa | reverse complement strand
ATACAAATGTCAAAAGCAAGTACTCTACCATAGCTTCAAAAGTTCTCACCTATCTCATAAAAGGTATTGCAAGTGATGTAAAGGAGGCTGTTGCTCATTTTGCTGTTGATAAATTAACCAAAGAAAATTTATATAGATGGACATGGGAGGTCATAACAAAACTAGAAAGGTCTGGGATATCCGCGATAATAGCTTTCACAAGTGACGGTGGCTCCAGTAATAGATCATTTATGAAAATGAATAAACCTGCAAGTGAAGGTGAATTTATTTTTGATACTATCAACAAGGCTGCACCAGACAGAAAACTATATTTCATAGCAGATGTCCCTCACCTTCTGAAAACAATGAGAAACTGCTTTTATACTTCATGTGAGAAACGTTACCATAACAAGCAAACCGGCAAAATGATGCTTAGGAGAAGGTTAGAAAAGAATGGTGAAAAAATCCTCTGGTCTACAATAATAAATGTTTATAATCAAGAGGTAAACAAGACATTACGACTGTGTCCTAAATTATGTGTACAAAATGTATTTTTGAACAGTTATTCAAAGATGAAAGTCAAATATGCTGCCCAGGTAATGAGTAGATCAGTGGCTCAGCTGCTTGAAGACATGAAAATACCTAATACTAAGGAGACAGTTGAATTTATTAGAAGAACCAATGACTTCTTTGATATGCTAAATGGTGCACATACAGAGCAGGGCGTGAGGTCAAGGAATGATAACTTATTGCCGTACCGTTCTGTTACTGATGAAAGATTTGCTAAGCTAGAGAATTTTTTAAGTTATCTGACGGAATGGAAGAATGATGCTGAGTGTAAAGGAGTGAATGCCACTGTTGATGTAAGTTGGCAGGGCCGACCAGGGAATGAAGAGTCGATCTGTGCTGATGAAGATCTCGATGATCCTGATACAGAGGAAGATTCAGACCCTGCCAGTATACGACAACTGAGCAAGCCAACTCTTGAGGGAATTTATATTACTGTAAAAGGCTTCACTGGTGCTGTACAATTTTTGCTGGGATGTGGAGTGAAATTCATTAATGCACGAGTCTTCTGCCAAGATCCCCTGGAACAGTTCTTTGGCAAACAGAGGTCTAAATGTGGAGGCAGTTCCCATCCAAATTTTGATCAGTTTCGAAACAATGCACGGTCAATCAGCCAACAGGGACAGCTTGGCACCAAAAAGAGCTACAGGGGAAACACTCAGGTAGAAGATTCAGCCATGAAAATTAGTGATGAGCCACTTCCTAAAAGAAGAAAAACGTGAAAATTAATTTAAATAGTGATGACTACTTTGTTATGTTCTGATAAAACTGGGAGTTCGGAGTGTTTGTAAAATTTTGCTCGCAGTTATGTGAGTCTGTGAAAAAACTGTATTGTAATTCTGTAAAAGTACTGTTGTGATTCTGTGCAATTTGTGATGCTAACTAAAGAAAAATTATGAGCACATATTTGTTTATTTTCTTGAAAACAATCCAACAGCTTTAAAGAATTTACAAACATAATTACATGCATAGAGGTAACAGTTAAAATATGACTGAAAAGGAACATTCATTTTTTATGTTCAGAAAACAATTTTACACACATGAAGTCAACCATTAAAATAAAAATGAACACACAAATAGAAGGAACTTTAAGTTATAAAGTTTAGAAACACAACTAAACACAACAAATTAACAGTTTAAATAAAACTGTATACACAAATAAAAGGACCTTTCATTATAATTGTTAAGAAACAAAACTCAACACAAGTAAATAAATCTGAACACATGAAGAAGAGACTTAGAACTCACATTTCAAACACAAACAAAACAAGCTTACATTTAATTAACGAGGGGCTACCTGATGCCTCAAAGGAACAGCAGCTGTGGCTTTATTCTTATTTATGAGGTTCATTTTCTTCTTCAAAATACCCTTCCCATGAGTGTTCATAAAACTTTTAACGACACCAACCATAAAAGAAAATGACAGTTCTTGATCAAGAGAAGTCCCTATTATTGCATCCCAATCATACTTAGGACCACCTGCCACCACTTTTTCAATTACTTTATCAACAGAAACACTACCATCATCTCCTTCATGTGTTGCTACTAAAGCAGCAATAGAGAGCAGAAACTTTTGAACATTTTCTTTCACAAAAATAAGACCACCCCTGTTCTTCTTCTCAGTCCATCTTCTATCTAATTTCTGCTGCTCTGATAACTCTTCTATAGTTTTATCTTCTTTTATTTTAGTCTGAATTATTTCTTTAAGTAGCTGCCACTTCTTGCTCTTAGGATACCTAAAGGACATTTGGTAAAATCCATGAAATATGGATCCACCAATGTAGTAAATAACTTGCCTATCTTTATCATCAAATTTAACTGATCTGACAGTCTCACAGGTAGATGCATTTCTTAGTTGGCGAAAAATTTGCACAATTAATTCATCACCAAATGAGAGAATAAATTCACACACAAAAGAATTTAGAACATCAGTATTAGTGCCAGGAGCCACTTTTTGCAGTTTGTCTAAAATAACTTCTCGCATGTCAAAAGATGTCAAGATGTTGTCACACACTTTCAGAAAACTAGTAACCAGCACTGATGGCATGCAAAATGTTTCTAGACCAACAACACTTTGGAACGGTTCACAGATGAAATAAACAAAGTCTTTCCATTCTTCGCTGTCCTGACTGCTTGTGAATTTAGTCATGAGCTCATAGAAATCAGGAGCATACAGGCCTACAGAAGGCTTTGAAGTCATTTTCTCCAGTGCTGTGGTAGCAACAAGGGGAGCCATTGCAATAATTGCAACAGTATCAGGAGCTCTAGATGCTAAATCTGAAAAATAAATAGATGCATGAGAGAAATAACAGAAACGTTATTTACAATATTTACATTTATCTGACAATTATTTTTCCATACCTTTCAGTGCATGGCCCTGTACATGCTGTTTGTAATACCTCAGTGTGCGATATTCTTTACCACAAATTTTGCATGTTGCAACAACAGGACCCTGGTTAGTCTTTACAGCTTTAGGTGGATTGGGTTTCTTGAACAAGGTCTTTTTTGACGTAGCATTTTTTGAAACATTTTTTTTGGGAGTTGAAGCCAATTTCGGAGAGTTGAGCACTCCTTCAAGACTTATGTTCATAAAAAAGCTTGCATCTCTGCTGAGTTCACTTTCCTCGCAAGAAGCCATTCTACAACAAAGTATACGCAATTGAGAAGAGCAAAGATTTAAACCAACGTCGATTCACGATATGCATTCAATTCCAACTTACCTCGAGTTTTCACATGAAGGAAAAAATTAGATTCATCCCGTTTGTTTACATACGAGAAAAGGGGCGGGGAGACGTCGCTGCAGCGGCGGCGCGCGAGGTGGCGGCGCGTAGCGCGGCCGGGCGCAGCGCGCCGCCAGCGCTCCCAGCGGCGGTCGCGCGCGGTGCCGAAGCTCCGGCGGCTCGGCCCACAGGCGCGCCACGACTTGAGAGCGGCGGCGCTCCGCAACGGGTGCGAGTTGAGCGAAACCAAAGTTATCTCGGGGTAGAACACATCTTCACCTTTCTAACGAACTTGCTCCCATCCCGAAATTCCTAAAACTGTCGAAGCCTTTTGGTCGCAATGCTGTGAAAGCAGAGTCCCGGCCGCCCGTACTTTCCTGTCCAGTATACCGTTCTAGTCTCATGATTGCACTCGAAGGGACCGTTCTGACGGTGTACTAGAAAGGGTAGTTTGGTATTGTCAGAACTTTTGAGATATGCCCTTGCTGACTTCTTCAAATACGATTCGAGAAACAAAACAGGAGGCACCATTGAATTGCACTCGTGCAGACGGTTCTGGCGATATGCCGGTCTGATGGTCGCAAATCTGATAACTAGGTAGATGTACGCCAGACTACGTCTCGCGTAACAGGCTTCGCGATATGTCGCGAAACACTGTTACGCTGCGACGCGCCTGCGTACATCTACCTAGGCCTGCGGCGCTGTCAGTATGGATAAGGATGCCATAAAAACGCTTCGAGTAACGAAACAGCAAGCGCCATTAAATTTCACTCGTGCAGACTGTTCCGGCGATAGGCTAGTCTGTGATAAGCGAAAATCTGAGAAATACACAACTCTTAGCGTATATTATGGACTTTTTGTCCAAATTTGACGCTGCAGCGACTAAGCGGTGCGAGATACGGCGACACGGACGAAATTTCCGCCCGCAGGGTCGCAACTTGTCGAAATACGCCGGAAACGACACCCAACATGCAATTTGAGGACTTTTCGCCCTTAAGTCACGCAGTAGCGGCTAAACGGTAATAGATACGGCCAAACGGACGAAATTTTCGCCCAGAGGGTCGCAACTCGCCGAGTTACCCCTTAGGACACTGTAAAAAAATATTTATTTTTAAATTTTTTTTCTCGAAAATGTAAATTAATTTTTAACGGTGTCAATTTTTGAGCTAGAATGCCCATTTTCGAACTCGACCGAGCTTTTTGGGCAAGGAAGCTACAGTAAAAATTTCAACTCGATATTTCAACTTGTTCTCGAGTTATCGTGCGGACAGACAGACAGACAGACAAACAGACAGACAGGAGCCAAATCCGATCAGTGAAGTAATAGGCTTCGCTATTGCTCAGCCAACTAGGCCTGCGGCGCTTTCTGTATAAATTAGGATGCCATAATTCCGAAAATTATTTGAACGCTTGTCGTGAAATCGGTGGACGCCACTGAATTGCACTCGAAGGGACCGTTCTGACGGTGTACTAGAAAGGGTAGTTTGGGATTGTCAGAACTTTAGAGATATGCCCTTGCTGACTTCTTCAAATACGATTCGAGAAACAAAACAGGAGGCACGATTGAATTGCACTCGTGCAGACGGTTCCGGCGATATGCCGGTCTGATGGTCGCAAATCTGATAAATACACCATTTACCGGCATGGCGACTTCTTGTCCAAATTCAACACTGTAATAGCAAAACGGTAAGAGATACGGCCAAACGGACGACATTTCCGCCCAGAGGGCCTTTACTCGTGAAAATACCCCGGAAACGACACCCAACTTGCAATGTGAGGGCTTTTCGCCCTTAAATCACGCTGTAGCGGCTAAACGGTAAGAGATACGGCCAAACGGACGAAATTTTCAAACAGAGGTCCGCAACTCGCCGAGTTGCCCTGACACTGTTAAAAATTATTTATTTTTGTACATTATTCTTATCGAAAATGTAAATTAATTTTTAACGGTGTCAATTTTTGAGCTACAATGCCCATTTACGAACTCGTCCGAGCTATTTATGTTAAGAAGCTACTGTAAAAATTTCAGGTGGAAGTCTAAACTCGTTCTCGAGTTATCGTGCGTACAAGCAAACAGACAGGAGCCAAATCTGATCAGTGAAGTAATAGGCTTCGCTCTCGCTCAGCCAACAAATCGCATACAATACGGGTTTCGCGGGGAAGGAACACTAACAGCCCTTCCTGCGCCGCTAGGCGCGCAAAAATTATTTGTACTATATTTTATTGGTACATTTTTGACTCGAGCGGGAGGCTAAGCTATCGCTCTGCATTGTCTCGTGCATCACCTAGCATTTAAAAAAAAATCTCGTAAATAGGTAAACCATTTTCGTTGTTAACGTAATAAGGCGCCTTATAAAAAATATCTTACCAAAAGCAAATTTTGAAACGATTGTTCAGAATTTGTTAGTTGGCAGTTATATGTATTCCTGTGTCAGGTGCACAGCTCTTTCAGCAGCATCATTAACCACTTAGAGTGACTCTGCTAAATGTTTCCTTGCCTTGAAGGGGGGGGGGGGGGGGGGGGTCCTGGCCATTCAAAGGGGTGGGTTTGTAAAAGTGAAGCAACAATTTCAAGAAATTTAAAAAAAGAGCTAGTGCGTATATCTACTAAATCAGAAAGCTCGGCATTTTTCACATCATTTCACTGGAAAAACAAAGGTGTTAAGTCCTACCTTTCCAGGGGTGCTAAACCCGTTTTAGGGGTGCTAAAGGTTAAATTTTCAGTTTTTTGAAAATATTTTCTGTGTGAGCAAACCAATCACATTTTAGACCACATTATCGAATTCCTCGCAAAATTTTCCGTCAAACGAGCCTACATGTGATGGGGTTCTGATAAGCGGTCAGCAAATGAAAAGCAAGTAAAAAAGTACAAAAATTGCAATCAATTTATGCCATTTTTGAACAGAACCCCATCACATGTAGGCTCGTTCGACGCGGAATTTTGCTTAGAGTACGAATATAGGTCTTCGAATGTATTTGTATTCCATAGTCAGGAAATATTTCGAAAAAACATAAACTGTAGTGCCTTTGGAACTTTAGTGCCTTTTAAAGGTAGGACTTAGCACCTTTGTTTTTCCAGTGTTGCCAAACACTTTGCTCTCTTTGGGGCCACCTTATTCTTGGGTTGCTTCTTTAGGTTTGCAGTCATTTTTATTTTTCAGCCCGCTCTTCTGCTTTGAAACAGCTTTGGAGTGGGCTTGTGTAAACGACCTTGTGTGTCTGTCCGTCTGTCTGTCTGTCTGTCTGTGTGTCTGTCTGTTCCACCCGAAGGACTTGAGCTAGATAGTTGAGATTTTTAGGGGATCCTAGGGGTCACTCCTGGACACCGAAACGCCTGGTGCAAATCCTGCCAATCCTCATAAAGGCACTGAAAAAAATTATTAAAGTTTTGTGTGAATAAAAAACAAAAATATTTTGAATAAAATTTTATGGTCTAAGGGGTATCTCGTCGAGTTAGGACCATTTCGGCCGAAATTTTGTCCGTTTTGCCCTATCTTTTACCGTTTCGGCACTACAGGCACATCAGCATCCCAAATGTCCGAAAACATCATGTTGGGTATCGTCTCATGGGGTTTCCGTCATTTTGCGATTCTTTGGGCCAAAATTTCGCCCGTTTTACTCTGTTGCCTACCGTTTCGGCGCTACAGCCCTATCGACGACCGAAATAAATGAAAACACTATGTTCGATGTCCTGTAATGGGTTTTGCGTAATTTTGAAGCCCCTTAAACCAAAATTTTGGGCGTTGTGCGGAATTAGTAACCGCTTTGAATACACGGCTCTTTAAATCTTCAACTGCCAGCGCTTTCACAGCAGATCGGAGGGCTGTAGTCTCGGTGGTTCACCGTTACAAACTTCCAATGTTCACGAAAGGAATGCCCGTAGGGGCCGCAGGCCCCATAACTGTAAAGCCAAGAAAACGCTTTCAGACCTTCGAGGCCCGACCGAACGCCGCCGGCAGGCCAGGCAGGCACGCCCCCTGCCGAACGGCGTTGCCAGCGTAACAAAGCGGAGCTGGCGGTGTCGTTTGGCGGTAGGGCGGGCCTGCTTGCTGGTCGTCACCGACTCGACCATCAAAAAACGCATGAGACGCAGTGTGGTGACAAATACCAAAGATGGTTGGCAAAAGCAGAGAAAGCAATGTCTTGCACTCTTTCCAGAGGCGGGTACATAATTCAGAGAGAACAGTTTATCTTCATACGCTTGACGGAGGTACTGGAATCGCACTCGGATGTGTTTGGTTTGTCGATTGAGTTGAACTGCCTCGATCATTTTAATAGCTGATGGATTGTCTACGTTTCATGCTGTTTTTAAATTCTTTCCAGTGAGTTCCTGTAGCAGAGATCGGATGATTTGGATTCCTTTTGATGAGTCAGCAGCTGCTATATACTCAGCTTCGGTGGAAGACAGTGCAACCACTCCTTGTCGTTTGGAAAACCAAGACACAGGTGTTTTGTTTATGAGCAGCACGAAACCAAAAGTGCTTTTCAGTTTTCCAAGTGTGCCTCATCCGGCATAGTCGGAGTCGCAACAGGTTGCAATTTCCAGGTCTTCTTGATTTTTCTTGGATCTGTAGAAAAGTCCTGTGTTGACACTCCCTTTTAAGTAGCGTAGGATGTTACATCTTCAGTGGTGGGATTTGTTATTTTAGTGCTGGCTAGGTTGACGGAGTACGTGAGACGAGGGGGAATTCACTTCCGTAATACACTGTACACCTGATCCATGTATTACGCCGTAATACATGTAATGTAATACCGGAAAACACAAGAATGTGCTTAAAAGTGATAAGATCTTGTGTGTAATACAGGTGTAATACCGTGTAATACCGAGTAGTCTGTACAAGATTTTCCGATGTGAATTCCCCCTCGACGTAAGATCTAGGTAATGAACGCTTCCTCATGCTTCTCGGTATGGAAATGTACATGGTTTTGTAGCTTTTGCTGCTTCGTTGTCTGGATGCTTAGATTTTTCTTCCATTTGGGTTGGTGATGAGTGGCAGTCTTGCATATTGTATGCCTTAAGAACTTTGAGTGCATATTTTTGCTGGGTGAGACGGATCCTATCTGTGGTTTTAGTTATCTCCATCCCCAAGTAGTTTGTGGGGTTTTGGTGTATTTTAATTTCAAATTCCCTTTGCATTGCATCTAGTAGATTTTGCATATCTTTCGGACATTTTCCTATAACTAGTCCATCATCCACATGGATTGCGAGGTACATAGTATTGGTTTTATTGGTAAAGATACATTTATCACTTTTAGTTTGAGTTAGTCCATGATTCTTGAGAAAAACTTGACAGCCTAGTGCACCATCTTTGGGGTGCTTGTTTTAGTCCGTACCAGGCCTTTTGCAGTAGACAAATTTGATTTTTATGGTTGGGATATCCTTCAGAGATATGCATATATACTTTAGAGTCTAGTGAGCCATACAGGAAGGCCATTTTCACATCAAAGGATGTTATAGTCATAATTTGATGTGCAGCTAGTGAGAATAAGACACGAAGATTCATGGTGTCAACCACTCGGCTGGAGGTTAGGGTGTTCCAAAATTTAGGGTCATGTCTTGAATTTCTGGGACTCAGCCGTTTCTTTTTGAAAGTTTCTTCGATTACGAATCGATTGGTACAAACGCGACCGTTCTCCGACCTCGAGAACAGGGCGCGCATCTCCGATTAAGATTTCGGCCTTGCGGTGAAGTTGCGGTGGTATGGGCACGTGGTATGGTCGCTGCCGACGCGCGGCCTGGTGGTGCCCGGGCTTCATTTTTACAACATATGTTCGTTAGGAGGGGGGGGGGCGGGGGGGAGTAAAGTGAGAAAAAGTTAATTTCTCTAGTGGTTGGACTTAAAAACCAAAAACATAGAAATGGCCTGTCTGGGTCACTTGCTGGGTGTCTTTAGATGCAGAATTTAATTCTGAATGCATTTCTGGTATGGAAACTTATAAACAGTCATGGAAAAGCCATGATATTGACCAAAAATCACAAAAAAAGTGGATTTCCAAATTTAAGGCTTGCGCGCAAGATTCTGACTAATTCTGATGAGTAAGAAAGTCCCCGTAAGGTTTATTTGAATCAGAAGACTGAAAACTAGAAGACAAGGCAGCCGTTTTTAATGATTTTGACCTCATATGGATTTTTGCTTTTTACGTTGAGTTCCCAATAAATCATGATTCAACACTGAATAGACTAGAATTCTTCTGACTTTCTTCAAGGACCACTACACTGGTAAAAAAAATGTTTAGTTCTATACACCACTTGATGCATAGCTCCTAATGTATAATACTTAAACACTATGTCATGCACAGTTCTAACTAAACATTAGTTGGTGTATAGTTCTTAAACATTTAGCAAGTGTATAGTTGACTAAACACTTGGGATGTCGTCGCATCCCTATGCTTTGACATGGAAAGCCTCGTCCAAATGCATTCTTCTAAACATCACGAAACGTTTCACATCTAAACATCTACGAAGTGCATCCCGGGTGGAAGAATCTGTACTCCTAACTGTAAAGGCACACTGTACACCGATCTCATTTACAAATGCAATTAAAATATAACGGAAACGTCAAAAAATTGCAGTAAGACTCTTGAGTAAACGTAGTTTTAAATAACAGTCAGAATGAACTTTAAATGCGGTTGAACCCCGCAGTCAGACCACAGCTAGAACGCAGATATTTATAGTTTGTCCGCATTTTGTCGGTAGTTTAACCACAGTTTGACTGCAGTATTTTCGTTTCCGGCACACTTTAACTGCAGTTAGCCGAGTCAGTTTCGAACTGCACTTGAAAATTTAGCTGATAAGTCCAAATATAACTTTAGTTTCACTATATAGCCTCTCTCTCCTCGCCTTTTTCTTCTTCTTCTTCTTTTTCGTTTGGTCGCTTTACCTTGTCGAATGAAACTGGCGCTGACGGGAGTCGAACCCCGGACTCCAGGTTTGGGCTGGAACGATAACCACTGAGCCACTGCGACACCATAGGAATGGTCTCGCAGTAAGTCAATGTCATGCCAAGCGCTCTGGCCCGACGGCTGACAGCCGAACTACAGTTCAGTTTATGTTAAATTACATTTACAGTCGTTCCTCGATTTTGGAGTTCCGATTTTGGATCGCGACCCATCCCCACACGCTAAATTTTTATGAACTTCTGTGTGCATGCTGCTGTTGCATAATTTCTATGCATAACTATGCATAATTTATTAGTAATTAGTAGTATGCACCAATTTGACTCATTTGTTTGTAATTATGAACAAAATTTATACGGAAGAACAGCATGTACGTAGAAGTGCATAACTGTGTGATGATTGAGTGAAAAAATGTTCATAAATTTAGCGAAGTGCACCACTCCTCAGGGCGGGTCCCCGGCCTCCCCGGTCGTCGAGGCGGGCGGCCCGAGGTCGGCCCCGGCCGGCAGAGTTTTTCAATCGGGTGGGTAATGCTGGCTTCGGCCGAGACCCGCCGCTGGTTCGCCTCTTTGCCCGACCCGGCCGACCCGGAGCTCAGCGGGTCGGGTGGGTCAGGTCTCGCTCGAGTCTACAGGCCGGACGGTTCTCTGGACCCGGTACCCGAGCGGTAGGTGAGGGGGGAAGTGGTAGGGAGGTAGTGGCTCAGTGCGGACGAGCCGGACCGAGTTCGCACCACAGCGACGCATCGGCTGCTAGACAGAACAGAACAGCACTACCCGGTGTAGTGCACTCTGTCACTCACCAGGCGGCCCGGGTCGAGGACCACCCGATTGAGAACTCTGCCGGCCGGCCTACCTGGAACCGGGGATTAGCTAGCGGGACGTGAGGCGAGCCGGGAGAGCAGTGTTCTTGTTCAAACACTGAACGTTCCAATAAAATGAAAAATGTTACATTATCATTGTGTTTACAGGTCGAAACAATTCGAACGAGTCCAAACGGCATCTCAGAATTCCAATTTTTACTCTCAATTTTCGCGATTTAAACCTGACCAGCCGGCCCCTCGGTTTTGGATCGCAGCCCGCCGCACCACCTATGGAGCGGGAAACTTATCGAAAGGGCCAATTTTCCTACACTTTCTGTTTATGAATACAATGCGACTGTGACATTTGCGATTTTGAAGAGAAATAAGTGTTTAGAAAATTGGCCCCTGGCCGAGTTTTCCATGAGGGCCCCATGAGGTGTAGGGCAGACCGCGATCCAAAACCGAGGGCCAGCCGGTCAGGTTTGGATTGCGGAAAATGAAGTAAAGTGGAACTCTGAGATGCCGTTTGGACTCGTTCAATTAATTTTCGACGTAAATACAATGCTATTGAAACATTTTCATTATATTGAACGTTCAGTGTTTGAGAGAACACTCCTCCCTCGGCTTACCCCTCACGTCCCGACGGCTAATCCCCAGTTCTAGGTAGGCCGGCCAGGGCTGACCTTGGCCGCCTCGCTCCTCGCCGGGGAGCCGCGGCGGCCACCTGAAACTACCTCGATTTTTGGATCGCAGTCAGTCCCGACTGGCGATCAAAATCGAATACGGCTATCAACCGTTTTCTACAGCTGGCGGGCGTTTTCTTTGTAAGATGCTTCGCAGTTACATTAGAGACGGCAAAATAGTCTTGTGAAGTGCTGAATAATATTCCTGAATTAGAAAAGGCATCCTGGGCACAGTGCACGCGCAGTGGTGCCGAACATACACACCTTTGGGTATCCAGGTCGAGGTATTTCCATGTGAATTAGCCGTGTTTGGGGCAGGGCGCGGGTAGTTCAGGATGTCTCCCTACCTGCTGAGTGATAAGTTTTGTCCGCTGTCCAGTTTGTTCATTACTGGATTCAGTAGATGTCAATTTACATAAAGACAAGCTTAAGTATAATATCTTCTCGAGAAAGAACTCAAGTGATTCTGCTGATCGACTGCTTTAAGGAGCTGTACTGCGGAATGCAGACCATACAATACTTGTTAATTCTATTGTTTTTACAAATTGTATGCACAATGGACCGGAGTTACAATGTACAAATGAGAGAGCAGTTAGTGACGCTAATTTATCTGCTTTTTAACTACAGCAACAAGTACATATTTGAATAACATTACGCACTGCATTCTCCAGTGTTGGCTTAAATGCATTTGAAGTGTCATTTGTTCATACTTCAGAATCATAGTTTTAACTGCAGTTTTGATCAATAGTGAAAATGCAGTTTAAATACTAACGGGAATACAGTTCACCAACTACAGTTAGGCCAATACAGTTTCGAATGCAGTTTATCTGTACTTATTTCTGAATGAGATGCCATAGATTTTCCTTCTTCAGCCAGTTTTATTTTTGCATGGAGTGGTTCAGGGGCAGTCAAGACATTAGATTCCTTAATTTTATCTGTAGAGCCACTGTCCACAATCATGTTACAGTTAGAGTTACAGGTTTTAGCTCGGGTTTTAGGGTTTTTAGTCTGGGTCATAGATGTTTAACTTACTTGGTCTGAATTGTCGAATATTTTAGTCCTGTTGGTCCTCGAGCCAGTGCTGGAGTTAGAAAGGCCATTTTAGTGCGACGGTCATGGTGATGGCCAGGACGTCGGTCAGGTCGACGATCTGCACGACGGTTATGTTGGAATCTATACATGTCTGGTCTGCTTTTATGCTGATGACGTCTTCGACATACTTTTTAAAAGTGCGTTGATGAGCGACAAATGCCACACCAACGAGATCTGAAGAAGCAATCTTTGGGAAGATGGCTCCCAACTTTCTTACATACATTGTATATTGCAGAGCAGTCTTTAACAGTATGACCAGTGCGATGGCAGCGGTTGCGTGAAAGTGGTTTTTTCAGAAGCTATATAAGCGGTGGCAGGTTCTCCCCTATGGGTTACCTTTTGTTTATGAGTCTTTCTCAGAAAAGTGGGCATTTTTATGTCACAATTGCTTTTCTCCGTGACCCAGCCAAAAATGAGTTGTCGATGTGATGTCGATTCGATATCGATGCTGTCGGAGATCCGTCGACGTCGATTAGGGTGTTTAAAAAAAAATAGATTTTTGCAAGGCCTGTAAAATTGGATGCGCCCTTGTCGTACGAGTTCAACGCTACCGGTCCCGTTGTCCTGCGATGTCGTTTACCCGGCGCCAATCGCGATTAAAATTTTGGCCGCGCCGCAGCGTTGAGTCCACGGTTTGACTCCGCGCGCCGCTGGAGTCGCCTGGCGCGGCACGGCAGGGACCGGCCGCTCAGTTCCGCTCGTCTCCCAGCGGGGGCGTGGCGTTGGGAGGCGGGCGACAGGCGAGCGGAACTGAGTAGCCAGGCAGTGCCGTGCCGCGCCTGGCGAGTCGGGCGGCGCGGCGTTTAAACGTGTGTCCGGCCGCAGACCAGAGAGCGCAAACGGGCTGACTCGCACGGGCTCCCGCCTTCTCGCCGCAAGGCGACAGGCGAGCCCGCCCGAGCACGCCCGCCGAGATCAGACGGGCAGCGACGGGCTGCATGAGTCCGCCGCTGCCCGGCCGGCCGGCCAGCGCTACCGGAGCCACGGCACGGCACGGCACAGCTGCCCGGCCCAGACTTCACTACACCTCAGCTCAGTGCAGGTCATAACAGCACACTATTTTGCATGATGACGCCGCCACCTGTGCCGCCATCGACTGAGTCACCCAAACCAAAGCGACCGCCGCGAAAACGGAAAGTGACAGTGACAACCACGCCGCCGTTTGTAGTTGAGCCCGATAGTACGGGCGTTAGATGAACCAACCTTGCACTTCATTCTGCTGAGAGGACCTCTTGGACTTAAGGTGTACATGTGCTAAGGTAACTTTTAAGAAGTGTTGCCACGATGGGACCCGCGTCATATGGCTCAGAGAGGCGGTTGCCTATCTTTCAGGGGCAGAACACTACATTCTGCCTTAAATCGTTCTGTAGACGAAAAAATACTGGCCACAGGTCGATTTCGACGATTGCATCGGATTCAGCACACCTCAAAACATGTAATCATGACTCAAAATCACCGCACATTAAGCTTACGCCCCCCAGATGGCGTCCGAATCGTTTCAACTGTAAGAAATTAAGTGGTATTTCTTGAAGTTTTTCGCGATTTCTCATCACGATTTCGTCTTCGATGACATTTTTTTTAATTCTTAGAGAGATAGTTAAGTGTTTGTTAAACAATTTTCTCATAACCAACATATGCGGTCGGAGTCGGGGTGCGTCCGAAAACGCCTCCTTATAATAGGAAAAGGATTCTCGAGCAGAGCCAGGCAACTGCTGAGGGAGGGTGCCTGCGTCTGTCTGTCTGTTTGCGTGTGTGTGTGAGTGTGTAGGTGTGTGTGCGTGCGTGCGTGCGTGCGTGTGCGTCTGAGTCATTGGAAGTGGCGGCGGATCCGCGATGGCCGCGGGTTCTTGCGGGATCTCGGGGGTGTCCCCAAGTCTTTGCGAGACCGCGAAAAGTGGCCGTTGATCTGCGGGGGATGGCGTTGGTTGAATGCGGTTGCGGCGCGTGGTGCAGTGCCTGGAGCCTAGCACTATTGGATGTTGCCTACCTTACGGCGCAAGGGTGTGCCGTTTTCAGAGGGCGCAACTCCGTAACGGAGCGTTTCCGACCCCATGTTCCTTATTGAAAAATGATCGTCTGGACGAGACCTATCACCCCTAAAACGGATGACATACTTAGGAGAATCACCCTGTATTGCCGGGAGGTGAAGGGCCAATGCATTCCATGCAGTTTTTTCCCCACTCCGAACATGGCCTCAACCTTATCACATCCGGTAAACGCGTGGAAAGCCAGCAGGGCCAATGACTTTCTGGGACCTGAAAACATTTTGGAAATTTTTTTAAATTCTTATACTTTGTACTTTGTTACTGCATTCAAATTAATGCCGTGAAAATATTACCAAGTGAAGCCGAAATCTCGTGGATAGGCAAGAACTTGTTCTCTTTCACTGCTACACGGTGCACCCAGAGTTCTTGCAGAGAAGAAAGGAGTGGTACGACAGAGCAAGCTAACACAACGACATCTGTATCACAGCTAGATATCATTGCATTCGTACATCGATTTGCAACAGCGTCTGCGAGGTGCACGAACATTCTTGTATCCGCTTCTTCATGGTTGCACAGTGACATGGTGTGAGCCTCAGTGCTGCTGCACACTACATCTGTTCCTTTTGTGGAGAAAATTACTGATGGAACAACGAGCGAACTGATGCCGTCAGCGAGTAGGGAAAATAGCTCTTGTTTGTTTGCTGAGTTTCGAAGAAAATCGCGCCATGAAGAAGGTATTTTAGTCCTTGGGGTAACAATTTTTCTTAGTTCTTGGGCCTTCACCTCGCTTGTCCTGGGCCATAACTTTCAAGCTGTCCTCCTTGTACCTATAAAAAACTAGATAGGTGTACGCCAGACCACGTCTCGCGTAACAGGCTTCGCGATATTTCGCAAAACACTGTTACGCTGCGGCGCTGTCAGTATGGATAAGTATGCCATAAAACTAGGCCTGCGGCGCTGTCAGTATGGATAAGGATACCATAAAAAAACGCTTCGAGTAACGAAACAGTAAGCGCCATTAAATTTCACTCGTGCAGACGGTTCCGGCGATATGCTAGTCTGCGATAAGCGAAAATCTGAGAAATACACAACTCTACGCGTATATTAAGGACTTTTTGTCCAAATTAGACGCCGCAGCAGCTAAACGGTGCGAGATACGGCCAAACGGACGAAATTTCCGCCCACAGGGTCGCAACTTGTCGAAATACGGCCGAAACAACACACAACATGCATTTTGAGGACTTTTTGGCTGAGCGATAGCGAAGCCTATTTGGCTGAGCGATAACGAAGCCTATTACTTCACTGATCAGATTTGGCTCCTGTCTGTCTGTTTGTCTGTCTGTCTGTACGCACGATAACTCGAGAACGAGTTGAGATATCCACCTGAATTTTTTACAGTAGCTTCTTAACATAAATACCTCGGACGAGTTCGTAAATGGGCATTTTAGCTCAAAAATTGACACCGTTGTATACATTGTCATATGCTAGTCTGCCAATAGCGAAAATCTGAGAAATAAAAAAACTCTAAGCATAGTTCAAGCACTTTTTGTCCAAATTTGACGCTGCAGCGGCTTACCGGTGCGAGATACGGCCAAACGGACGAGATTTCCGTCTAGAGGGTCGCAACTCGTCGAAATACCTCCGAAACGACACCCAACATGCATTTTTAGGACTTTTCTTCCTTTAGTCACGCAGTAGCGGCTAAACGGTAAGAGATACGGCCAAACGGGCGAAATTTTCGTCCATAGGATCTTATCTCGTCGAGTTACCCTTAAGGACACTGTATAAAAAATATTTTTTTAAAATTCTTTTCTTTTTGAAAATGTAAATCATTTTTTTACAGTGTCAATTTTTGAGCTAGATTGCTCATTTTCGAACTCGACCGAGCCTTTTGGGCAACGAAGCTACAGTAAAAATTTCAACTCGATATCTTAACCCTTACTCGAGTTATCGTGCGCACAGACAGACAGACACACACACAGACAGACTGACACAGAAACATTGAACTTTTTTAACACTCAATTGGCGTAATAGGCTTCGCTATCGCTCAGCCAATGAATATGTCAGACTATAGAATTTCGTTTATAATCTACCTTGATCTGCCACCATCCCATCAAGTCCGTGTCGTCCCTAACTTCATCCTCTGTCAGTTGTATACTAGGTAGATGTACGCCAGACCACGTCTTGCGTAACAGGCTTCGCGATTTATCGCGAAAATCTGTTACGCTGCGACGCGCCTGCGTACATCCACCTAGGCCTGCGGCGCTGTCAGTATGGATTAGGATGCCTTAAAAAATACGCTTTGAGTAACGAAATGCAAGAGCGCCAGCACGAAAACGTTCATTACGGGAACACCTCTTTCCTTAGATCGTTCTTCCTGTGATAGAATGGCAAGATCGTTCATTGAAGGCCACAGAAAGTAGGCCAGCTAGTGGATCTCTTTAATTTCAATCCTTTCGTCAATAAGGAACAGGGCCTTTTTCTGTAGTGCAGCCAACAGATCACAATCGTCCTCACAAGGCGAACAGTGGAGCTTTAGGGCACACTGCGTGCACACACATTTGTGAAGGGTTGGATGCAGGTAGCCTTTTGGCTCGTGGGTGTGGACATCAAACGGCTCGAGAAAGTCTACGAGCATGTCTACTACTCCCTTGTCTATGGCATCGTAGTACTTTCGGCCATCCTTATCCTTTCCTGCCGGCCCCCTTCCCTTTGCAGGCAAAAGCTCGTTGATCTGAAAAGCATGAAAATCATGGGTACACTAGGAAAAGTCTACAGAGCATCGCTTCGTATTATGAAGAAAATGGGGTCACACAGGGCACACTAAATAGGGTATTTCGGGTAAGCGGCGTACCGGAAATGAAACCGGCTCCACCACAGTCGGTGTCATCTCTGCCGCTGGTGCGGGGTGAAGTGGGGGAGGTGAGCGGAGCAGCGCAGAGCCTACTGCGCATGCGTAGTTCGCAGGCAGAGATACATCCGGTGACCGCGGGCCAGTTCCGTTTCCGCCTTGTCGCTTGTCCGAAATACCCTATTCTTATGAACTATTTTTATACGCAGCTACATATTTCTGTTAACATGCTCTATATACGCACTAGGTAGATGTACGCCAGACCACGTCTCGCGTAACAGGCTTCGCGATATCTCGCGAAACACTGTTACGCTGCGACGCGCCTGCGTACATCTACCTAGGCCTGCGGCGCTGTCAGTATGGAGTAGGATACCATAAAAAATACGCTTGGAGTAACGAAACAGTGGGCGCAATTAAATTTTACTCGTGCAGACGGTTCCGGCGATATGCTAGTCTGTGAAAAGCGAAAATCTGAGAAATACACAACTCTAAGCGTATATTAAGGACTTTTTGTCGAAATTTGACGCTGCAGCGGCTAAACGGTGCGAGATACGGCCAAACGGACGAAATTTCCGCCCAAAGGGTCGCAACTCATCGAAATACCTCGGAAACGACACCCAACATGCATTTTTAGGACTTCTCTTCCTTAAGGCACGCAGTAGCGGCTTAACGGTAAGAGATACGGCCAAACGGACGAAATTTTCGCCCAAAGGGTCGCAACTCGCCGAGTTACCCCTTAGGACACTGTAAAAATAATATTTATTTTTAAAATTATTTTTTCGAAAATGTAAATTAATTTTTAACGGTGTCAGTTTTTGAGCTAGAATGCTCATTTTCGAACTCGGCCGAGCTTTTTGGGCAAGGAAGCTACAGTAAAAATTCGAACTTGCTATCTCAACCCGTACTCGAGTTATCGTGCGCACAGACACACAGACACACTGACAAACATTGAACTTTTTTAGCACTCCAGTGGCGTATTAGGCTTCGCTTCGCTCAGCCAACTAGGTAGATGTACGCCAGACCACGTCTCGCGTAACAGGCTTCGCGATGTTTCGCAAAACACTGTTACGCTGCGACGCGCCTGCGTACATCTACCATAACCTACGGCGCAGTATGAATTAGGATGCCATTAAAAATACGCTTTGAGTAAGGAAACAGTGGGCTCCATTAAATTTCACTCGTGCAGACGGTTCCAGCGATATGCTAGTCTGTGATAAACGAAAATCTGAGAAATACACAACTCTAAGCGTATATTAAGGAATTTTGTCGAAATTTGACGCTGCAGCGGCTTAACGGAGCGAGACACGGCCAAACGGACGAATTTTCCGTCCAGAGGGTCGCAACTTTTTTTTCTCAATACCCTCCACCTTCAGTGAGAGTGACATGGAAAACTGTGTTTTAAACTAGGTAGATATACGCCAGACTACGTCTCGCGTAACAGGCTTCGCGATATTTCGCGAAACACTGTTACGCTGCGACGCGCCTGCGTACATCTACCTAGGCCTGCGGCGCTGTCAGTATGAATTAGGGTGCCATAAAAAATACGCTTTGAGTAACGAAACGGTGGGCTCCATTAAATTTTACTCGTGCAGACGGTTCCAGCGATATGCTAGTCTGTGATAAGCGAAAATCTGAGAAATACACAACTCTAAGCGTATATTAAGGACTTTTTGTCGAAATTTGACGCTGCAGCGGCTTAACGGTGCGAGATACGGCCAAACGGACGAAATTTCCGCCCAAGGGTCGCAACTCGTCGAAATACTTCGGAAACGACACCCAACATGCATTTTGAGGACTTTTCTCCCTTTAGTCACGCAGTAGCGGCTAAACGGTAAGAGATACGGTCAAACGGACGAAATTTTCGCCCAAAGGGTCGCAACTCGCCAAGTTACCCCTAAGGCCACTGAAGAATAAATATTTATTTTTAAAATTAATTTTTCGAAAATTTAAATTAATTTTTAACGGTGTCAATTTTTGAGCCAGAATGCCCATTTTCGAACTCGACCGAGCTTTTGGGGCAAAGAAGCTTCAGTTAAAATTTCAACTCGATATCTCAACTCGTTCTCGAGTTATCGTGCGCACAGACAGACACACAGACACACAGACAGACACACAGACAGACACACAGACAGACACACAAACATTGAACTTTTTTAGCACTCCAGTGGCGTAATAGGCTTCGCTTCGCTCAGCCAATTACACAGCATACATAGCTATGTGTACATTATCTGAAGTATACATCCCATGCATACTTTATTTTAAAGTATTACAATAATGTATACATTTGAATAGACACAGTATATTTCCTGACCAAAGTTACAGAAATATTAAAGTTGTCCTTTTTAATTTATTGGAGGGTAGCAACATAGTTCAGAAATATTTTTCTTAATCAATTTGTGCTCACAAATTTTATAAAACCTCATGGAAAAACAGAGTTACTGGCCAAAAACTACTTAAAAGTAGGTTTACAAGAACTCAAGTCTGCAGGCTATGTTTCTCCTGCACCTGGTTGTTTAAAAATTCCCCATTATGTATTCGGAATCAGGTAACTACATACTTTCAGTTTTAAGAGCCATTTTTTATCACAATGAGCCAAGATATTGTGGGCATCACCGACGCCGGCAGCAACGCCGCCTTCGCGCGTCCCGCTGCCGCGAGTGCCAGCGCCCGCACACAGCACAGGTGGCCCCGGTTCCAAATCTTTGGTTGTTGACCCGGGGGCCGTGGGTGCGCGGGCGCAGATCGCGGCCCGCGACGAGCGGCGGCGACGGCGTTGGTGGCGGCGGCGGCGTTGTTGGTGGCGGCGGCGGCTTTGGTGGCGGCGGCGGCGGCGTTGTTGGTGGCGGCGGCGGCGTTGGTGGCGGCGGCGGCGTTGGTGGCGGCGGCGTTGTTGGTGGCGGTGGCGGCGTTGGTGGCGGCGCCGGTTGTGGTGCTTCCGGCTGTTAAGACACGAAGATGTTAAAGCCAGTTAAAGCTGGTGAGGCCAGAGGTAGGCCAGCCCGCCGCACGCGCGAGTCTGACGGGACGGCCTTCCGGGCGCGCTACCAAGTAAATGCACTCTCTCTCCATAACCAGAAAAGTAATGAAGTGCATTTTGTCAATGCAGGGTCCGCCCTTGGCGGCTTGAAAGTATGGCTATATGGAGACGAAACAGGCCCACTTCCACTGTACGATTGTAGTGTGTGTGTCGTTGTGTATGTGTGTCTGCGCCGTAGCGCCGAATAAACTAGTGCTCCATCCATCCGTCTATCCAACTGCAGTGTGTATGTTCGCCTGAAATGCGGCCGGACTACCAGGCCTACAGAATGCCTCAGGGAACGTGTCCCTTCCTCCCTCCTAAAGAGTGCTCCACCCAAAGCGTTTGGATATAAACATGGGGCGGTTTAGGCCTTTTAAAGGATTTTCCGGATTAAATGCAATATTCCCGGACTTTTCCTGGTCATATTAAATTCCCGCTTGATTCCCGGTCGCTCGACACCCTGAGACAGTGAATGCAGAGAGCGACAGGCAACGCGGAGAACTACAGGCAATGCGTAAACCGATAGGCAATGCGGAGATGGGCAATGTGGAAACAATTAAAACAAGTGATCATTTTATTTGACCAAGTAAGTTACAAATTCGACTTAGGAGGGTTTCATTTACAAAGCCTGATTTGTTTAGCAGAGGACAATTTAATAATGTTTGCAATCATCTTATTTTACATAAATGGATATTGATGTTCAGTTTTGAATAAAATGACAAGTCCCAGACTACAAATTCTTGCTCTCCATCCTTAACAGTCACCTCTCCCTCATGATATAAAAGCATTTGTTGATAAGAAAACAGTTTTACTATGAATTTTATGTTTGGATAACTTTGTAAGATTTTTACTCTATCTGGCTTTATAAAACCAAAGATTTTTGACCAAAATTAAATTTTTTTGTTGGAATAGCTTCACTTTAATATACTCTTGGATTTGCAAAAGGATTTGCAAGTGGGAATTCATCAGAACTGTTTGGTGTCAGACACACCAATGCTCAAATAACAGTCAGTCGTTTCCCGTTAAGCCAGTTGCGATAAACTCAGTTTTGAATAAAATGACAAGTCCAAGACTAAATTTATACATCAGACAGTTTGGAAAAATGGAATTTTTTAAATGATGTACACATTGATGAAATACTGATTAATATTGTATTTGAGAAAACACCCCCAAAGGGCAACATGAAAAAATCATTAAAATATTTGAGTACATCCATTAGGACAATCACAGTATTGATACACTACAGATCACAATTTGTAAAGAATCACAGCATTGATTAGGAAACAGCTGATAACGATACACAACAGATCACAATTGTAGAGATTCACAGCATTGATTAGGAAACAGCTAATAACGATACACAACAGATCACAATTGTAGAGAATCACAGCATTGATTAGGAAACAGCTGATAACCGTAGAAAAAAATATGCACCAGGCATGATGAGCCTTAGGGCTTAGGCCCAAGGCGGGCACGTAGCTCATCCTGTAAAAGAACACATTCTGTTAGGATAAGACAAATGAACAGAAACCCACACACACTCACTCACAGACACACTGATGCTTACACTTAGAGCGCTGCTGCGCACGCGGGCCTCTTCGCGGGCGCGTTGTGCGGGCGGCTCCACCCGCAGGGCCTCCGCGGCTGCCTGCTGCTCGGGCCTCTGGCGCCGCCTCCCCCCGCGACGCCTCCCGCGCCGTACAGGTGCCCCCGCTGAGGTGGAGGCCACCGCGCTGCCCCCCTCCGAAGCAGTGGAGGCGGCGGCCGTTGGTCCAGCTGGAGGGCTGGGCCCCGCCGACGGCTGGTGCGCCACCCGGCGTCGCGGTGCTCTGGGGTCCGTCTGTGAACAGAATTCCAGAAGGTGACTAATCTGTCGTACTACGCCGTTATCTCCGAACTCTACCCGCACACTACAATGTAACTACCTACGTAGTTGGGCAGCCAGGCCTCTGGCGGGGCGGGTAAGGACTCCGCCGCAGGAGGGTGACGGTAAGGCGGCGGTGGAGTCGCTGGCTTGGCGGGGCCCTCCGCCAGGTCCAGGAGCCCGTGGGCCGCCTCCAACTCATCAGCACTTGAGGATCCACCTTCTGTAGAAAACTCCCCGCCTGCTCGGCGAGCAGGGCGACGTCCTCCTCATCCAGCATTTCGTACTGAAAAAAGAATAAACAACACATTGAACCAGGGCAGTGCATCACCTCCAGCTGATTTCTCCCACCGGCGTGTCGGCCGGTTCCGAGAATCGGAGAGGCACTCCCGCCTCCTCCCCCCACCCCTCTCTGTCCTGCCCCACAGGTTCACACGGTTCAAATTTTAACAGCTGATGAGCGTTCCCGCCCTAGCAGAGCGTCGGCCGGTTCCGAGAACCAGCGGCACACACCCGCCTCCTCCCCCACCCCTCCCTGCCCTGGCCAACGACAGGGAATGACAAAGGTACGATTTACACATAACTATCCCTAAATTTCACTCCTTATCCTTACACAGGCAACAGGTAGGAACACTGACTCTAGATTCCTGAACAGAAATCATACTTTGTCCGCAAGAACACGAATAGCGATTCACAAACATTCACCTAACCTACATCACATTACTTTCCCGCACACGGACATTTTTGGGTGTCACACAGATCACTGTACTTACATAGAGTGATGTGAGGTCGATGTACTCAGCATCGCCCACACAAAATTCAAATGAGTCGGAGGATGACATCTCTCTTGACTTGGCGCGGCACTTACTCACTGGGCGACTAGGAATCAAATGGCAAGGGCGGGCACGGCACGGCGCGGCCGTGCCCCGCCAGTGCCGTGCCGTGCCGCTGCCGGCAGGGCGCGCTCAGGTTTCCAAAACTCTAGCCAATCAACGCTATTGTTTTGAGATGAAACTCACCTCAAATCGTCTGCTTGACGACGCGAAGCATCCTTCGGGTGCGATCGGCGAGTAGGCGAGGGGTGGGGGCGCGCCGAGGCCTGCAGACGGACAGACACCGGGCGGAAGCATAGGGGAAGGGGTAGTGGATACCCCCCGCTGCAGCGCAACTGCACAGTGCCTACCGCTCATCTCCAGACCGGCCTCCACTATAATGATCCCGTAGCCGCGTGCGCTCCGATACCGGCTGCGGAGCGGGCGACCAGGGTTCAACTCTCGCCTCCCAACTTTTCCATTTCACCTGTGGGAAAGACGTGAGGGAGCGAGATATGCTTAAGCCTTTGAGGCAAAGTAATTTTTTTAAAATACTTACCTTTTTTTTCCTTAACTCTCGCGACTATCTTCAACCTTTCAGGTATGACATCCCGGCACAATTCACACGCGCACGGCAGGCTTCAGCCCAGAGTCTCGCTGGCGCGCGGCCGCGTTGAGCGGTCGCCCAGCGGCGTTGCCTCGTCGGCGCGCCATCCCTCCGCGGTGGAACACGCACATTCTCATACCCGCGCGCGATTTTCGAATGACGACCATGGTATAAAAGATACGTGCAGCAGGGACGACGCTCAGTACTGAGCACGACAATGCGACACGTCGTATATGTTGCTGTGACTCTTTGGCTCTTGATATCCATTTGCGGCGGAGGACTCATTCCGAACGACACACATGCAAACTCGACCTGTATTGATTATACCGCGAACAGTTCAGACACTATATTCTTAATCTGTGGATTAGCGACGCTTTTTGCGGCTTTAGCGGAAGTATGTCGGAGGTGTCCTGACTAGCCCCACACACATATTCATATATCGATCCTCGATGTTAGGTTGGGTTAGGCACCCATGTGGGTTACGCCCATAGGTTCGGTTACACGTCCTGACGTGTCACCCGGGACTAGGGGTAGTCAAGATGCTGGCCCCCCTTACACGTCCTGACGCGTCCTCTGGGTGACTGGGGGGTACGGGCGGTGACTAGGGGCAGAGGTGACTAGGGGGAACCAAGATGGCGGTCGGGGTCACCCGGGACTAGGGGTAGTAAACATGGCGGACCGGGACTAGGGGTAGTACATACTACTCCTATCTACTACAAATCCACGTGTTTATAGAGTTTCCGTGGCGCAGTCGGGTGCGTTTCAGGTGCAAAGTGGCGCAAAACTATCATTGAACCACCGCCCGACCAAACGACAACGATTCTCGTCTCCTAGAAGCTCGAGAAGTGCCCTATCTACTACAAATCCACGTGATTAGAGAGTCTCCGTAGCGCAGTCCGGTGCATTTCAGGTGCAAAAGGGCGTAAAAATATTTTTAAACGACGGCCCCACCAAACGAAAACGATCTCTCGCCCTGCAAGCTGGAGGAGTGCCTTATCGTCTACGAAAACTGCGATTTTAAGACTTTAACACAGATGGCTTAGTAATTGTTTTCTGCAAAATTGTAGAAGTTCGCGTTATATCAAACATAAAATGAGATGTTTTCACACTCAGCGTTGCACTCACATATCAGTGCATGGTAAAAGAGCCTTTTTACACTTACACCTGCCAGGTGAACAGCCTACTTTGCAACCACATCTCATTAAAACAAGTAAAATTTTCTGTATTAGTCCTTCAGTTGTCCATTTCGGAGTCCAGAAACATGGCCCATCTGTGGATTTGTCCCAACGCCAGCGATGGATCATGGAGGTGTTGCTGCTTTTCTAAGCACTGTCCCCAAACGAGGCCACCTTGGTAGGCAGCACGTAGGCAATGTTGGCGTAGGGCGTCTTAGTATGTCAGCAAGTATTCCGGCGCCCTTGCCTTTTTAGTGAATAGGTCCAGCCTGCATTCATTAACTGTGCTGCATTTGCTCGAACTGTAGTAAAGCGCAACAACTAGGCGCTTGAGGACGGACAAGCCCACGTCCACTGCCCCTCAGCGAAGAGCAAGAAAGCCGTCCATTGCCTGCGGGCAGGCAGACCACTTGTCCATTACTGACTTATTGCGTTTAATGGGAAAGACGACGCTAGGCCATTGCTCGAACTGTAGTAAGCGCAACAACTAGGCGCGAGGAGCCGTCACTGCACCTCAGCGAGACAGCCGCCAGATGATCCCCTTCCCCTCTCTCCTCACCCCGTTCGCCGGGAGAGAGATCCACACCCACACACTCACCCCGCACACACACACCCACACACACAGACAGACAACGAACTTTTTTGGCACTCCAGTGGCGTAATAGGCTTCGCTTCGCCCAGCCAAAAAAATTATTTAAGTAAAAAATGAAAACAAAAATAACTAGGTAGATGTACGCCAGACCATGTCTCGCGTAAGAGGCTTCGCGATATTTCACAAAACACTGTTACGCTGCGACGCGCCTGCGTACATCTACCTAGGCCTGCGGCGCTGTCAGTATGGATATCTTCCAGATATTCTCTTGCTGCTGCTGCTTCCAGCTCCTCCCTCGCCCTGCTTTCTTTTTCTGCTGCTTCCAGCTCCTCCATTTGCCTGGCTTCTGCCTCCTCCCTCTCCGAACATTCTTCCTCTTCCAGCTGTTTTATTGCTTTTTCTTCCAGCTCTTTCATCCTGGCGTCTGTATCCTGTTTTGCCCACCATGCAGCTTGTGCCTACCGCATCACCGTGGTTTCTCCCTCCTTTTTTCAAATTTGATCTTCTTCTTCTTCACTGTCCAGGCTAATAGTGTCCACTTAATCGAAGGGGAAGCCAAGACATCTGTGCATTCTTTTATTTCCTCCGAATCAAAGGAAAGTTTGCCTTTGCCCAGGAGAAGTTCATAGGCTTTGAGCAATAACTGAAATCTTCTTGTGTTGCCGGTTGGTTTGTCTGGATGATAGATACGTGCCATTTCATCGAATTGTGTTTGAACTTCAAGTTCACTTTTTTCTCCCGCAAACTTTTGAAGCCAAGAATGGCACAGGCGGTGTGTAACAGCATCTCGAACACATTAATTAATTACCGTAGCTCGTTGTCCATTTATACTCTGAATCTACGCTTCGAGTAACGAAACAGTAAGCGCCATTAAATTTCACTCGCGCAGACGGTTCCGGCGATATGCTAGTCTGTGATAAGAGAAAATCAGAGAAATACACAACACTACGCGTATATTAAGGACTTTTTGTCCAAATTTGACGCTGCAGCGGCTTAACGGTGCGAGATACGGCCAAACGGACGAAATTTCCGCCCAGAGGGTCGCAACTCGTCGAAATACCTCGGAAACGACACCCAACATGCATTTTGAGGACTTTTCTTCCTTTAGTCACGCAGTAGCGGCTACGGCCAAACGGACGAAATTTTCGCCCAGAGGGTCGCAACTCGCCGAGTTACTCCTTAGGGCACTGTAAAAAAAATATGTATTTTTAAACTTATTTTTTCGAAAATGTAAATTAATTTTTAACGGTGTCAATTTTGAAGGTAGAGTGCTATTTTCGAACTCGACCGAGCATTTTAGGCAAGGAAGCTACTGTAAAAATTTCAACTCAATATCTCAACTCGTTCTCGAGTTATCGTGCGAACAGACACACAGACAGACACACACACCTACACACACATACACAACGAACTTTTTTAGCACTCCAGTGGCGTTATAGGCTTCGCTTCGCTCAGCCAACAACAAAGAAACGCTTTCCGAAATAAAGCAAAGCCAAGGCAAAATAACAATGCATCACTGCAAACGCAAGAGCGCCAGCACGAAAACGTTCATTGCGGGAACACCTTTTACCTTAGATCGTTCTTCCTCTGATAGAATGGCAAGATCGTTCATTGAAGGCCACAGAAAGTAGGCCAGCTTGTGGATCTCTTTAATTTCAATCCTTTCGTCAATAAGGAACAGGGCCTTTTTCTGTAGTGCAGCCAACAGAACACAATCGTCCTCACAAGGCGAACAGTGGAGCTTTAGGGCACACTGCGTGCACACACATTTGTGAAGGGTTGGATGCAGGTAGCCTTTTGGCTCGTGGGTGTGGACATCAAACGGCTCGAGAAAGTCTACGAGCATGTCCTCAACTCCCTTGTCTATGGCATCGTAGTACTTCCGGCCATCCTTATCCTTTCCTGCCGGCCCCTTTCCCTTTGCAGGCAGAAGCTCGTTGATCTGAAAAGCAAGACAATCATAGGGTACACTAGGAAAAGTCTTTTGAGCATCGCTTCGTATTACGAAGAAAATGGGGTCACACAGGACACACTAAATAGGGTATTTCGGGTAAGCGGCGTACCGGAAATGAAACCGGCTCCACCACAGTCGGTGTCATCTCTGCCGCTGGTGCGGGGTGAAGTGGGGGAGGTGAGCGGAGCAGCGCAGAGCCTACTGCGCATGCGTAGTTCGCAGGCAGAGATACATCCGGTGACCGCGGGCCAGTTCCGTTTCCGCCTTGTTGCTTGTCCGAAATACCCTATTCTTATGAACTATTTTTATACGCAGCTACATATTTCTGTTTATGAACACCTTTGTTCATAGATCTCCATTAAATTATTCATAAATACAGCATGTTGACAGATATCTGTCGCTGCGTATGAAAAAAAATCGTAATAAGTTCGTGTGACAACGCGAAATTTCTTTGTTATAACAAGGCAGTGCTTCGTAATTACAAAGCAATTGCTTCGTAATTACATTGTACCCGTTTTCACTGATTTGTAAACTGTTAACAGTAATTTCTTCACAGCACCTCGAGAATGGTGCATTTCTCTTTTAAGTAATCTCTCACCTCGAGATATTTCAAGAGGTATAAGAATGTCATCACCCCCGAACCAGAGGACGCACAGGAAACCGAAGTGCTAAACCCTTATGCACGATTTTTGCATCGTTATGCACGACTATATACAACCATATTTATGCACGAAATTCTATGCATAACTATGCACACATTGGACATAATTATGCACAAATTTGTGCATAAGGGACAGAGTTAAGCATAGTTATGCAGAAAAAATTGTGCATAGTTATGGTTGCTTAAAATTCTCCAAGGCTTATGCACAACAAAGTGCATAAGGGTTTAGTGTGTGGATGTCGCTCACTTGTAGGTGTACGAAGATTCATTGATACACTAGGTAGATGTACGCCAGACCACGTCTCGCGTAACAGGCTTCGCGATATCTCGCGAAACACTGTTACGCTGCGACGCGCCTGCGTACATCTACCTAGGCCTGCGGATAAGGATACCATAAAAACGCTTTGAGTAACGCAACAGTGGGCGCAATTAAATTTCACTCGCGCAGACGGTTCCGGCGATATGCTAGTCTGTGATAAGCGAAAATCTGAGAAATACACAACTCTACGCGTATATTAAGGACTTTTTGTCCAAATTTGACGCTGCAGCGGCTTAACGGTGCGAGATACGGCCAAACGGACGAAATTTCCGCCCAGAGGGTCGCAACTCGTCGAAATACCTCGGAAACGACACCCAACATGCATTTTTAGGACTTTTCTTCCTTTAGTCACGCAGTAGCGGCTAAACGGTAAGAGATACGGCCAAACGGACAAAATTTTCGCCCGAAGGGTCGCAACTCGCCGAGTTACCCCTTAGGACACTGAAAAAAAATATTTATTTTTAAAATTAGTTTTTTAAAAATGTAAATTAATTTTTAACAGTGTCAATTTTTGAGCTAGAATGCCCATTTTCGAACTCGACCGAGCTTTTTGGGCAAGGAAGCTACAGTAAAAATTTCAGCTCGATATCTCGACTTGTTCTCGAGTTATCGTGCGGACAGACACACAGACAGACAGACAGGACAGACAAACATTGAACTGCACTCGGTGAATGGCGTAATGATTTCTTCGCTCAGCCAAAAACAATTTTCCCGAACAACAGGTGCATTTTTCCAAGAAAATTCTGCTTGAGTAGCTCAATAAAATTACCTCAAAAAATTTCGCCACGTATAGACAAGTGTGAGACTGCATCAGGATTCGTTCGTTTCGAGTGCCTCACTTGCTCATACCATATTCGCGCTCGACAATGAATCACATTTTCGCAGCGAGTGACAATTTAACCTCAATACCCTAGGTAGATGTACGCCAGACCACGTCACGCGTAACAGGCTTCGCGATATCTCGCGAAACACCATTACACTGCGACGCGCCTGCGCCGACATCTACCTGGAAACCTACGACTTGCTGTCAGTATGGGTTAGGATGCCATAAAAAAATACGCTTTGAGTATTAATGGCAACGAAACAGTAGGCGCAAATGCAAAGTTCACTCGTGCTGACGGTTCCGGCGATATGCTGAGTCTGATAATGGGGAGATAAAGCGAAATCACAGAAATACACAACTCTACGCGTATATAAGGACTTTTTCTCCAAATTTGACGCTGCAGCGGCCAACGGTGCGAATACGGCCAAACGGACGAAATTTCCGGCCAGGGTCACCAACTCGTCGAAATACCTCGGAAACGACACCCAACATGCATTTTGAGAACTTTTTCGCTCTAAGTCACGCTGTAGCGGCTAAACAGTAAGAGAATACGGCCAAACGCACAGGGTACGAAATTTTTTCGTCCAAGAGGGTCGCAACTCGACGAGTTACCCCTTAGGACACTGAAAAAATATTTATTTTAAAAATGTTTTTCGAAATTGTAAATAAATTTTTAACGGTGTCAATTTTGAGCTAGAATGCCCATTTCTTTCGAAACTCGACCGAGCTTTTGGGGCAAGGAAGCTACAAGAAAAAATTTCAACTCGATAATACTCGCTCGTTCTCGAGGTTATCGTGCCGAGACGAACACTTTTTGAACCAGCGGGTGGAAACTCCTACGGCGCGGCTGATACGAGTTCATTATGCGGCTCGCCACGGCTGGCCCGACGGCGGCGTCTGCACCGGCCTTTATTAAAGCTTATAAATCTGAATTAAACTGTGACTTTTTGCATATCCGCAAGTATTCTAACGGCAGTTTATGAACCAGAAGTCAGATCTCTTGACATATTTTCATCTTTCCGAACAGTTAAAACTATAAAGCTTTGTCGAAGAAACATGCAGGAAGTGCTCGATGGATCACCAAGATCGGCCCGCGCGACCGGCTCTCCGCACGGTCAACTTAATCACTTCGATCTAGCAATCGTTCGTCGCACGTTAAATCCACGACCAGGTCTGCGAATCTGCATGAAATTTCGCTCGGCGTAGGATGGGTCGTAAGTTGACTAAGTGATAACGGTAAGACACATTCATAATGAGGAAAAAGGCGCGAAAATCAGAAATTTTTGTGTGTGTTTTTTAACGTTTTCTCTATTGCCGAGTATGTGTTACTGTTATCGCTAGATCAGCTTTACGATTTCCTACGCCGAGCAATTCATGCAGTAGATCTGGTCGCGAGATTAACGATAAATCAAGCTGTGAATCAGATGACAAATGCAGCCGAAGCTCACTATTCAGTGATCCATCAGGTACTCCATGACATTCTCAAACTCAATTGCTCGTTCTAGTTCGAAAGATGAAATAATGTCGAAATCGACTTCGCTGGTTCATAAACTGTTGCTTAGAATCTTAGATATATGCAAAAAAAGAATCTGAGTTTAATTAGATTATAAGCTTTAATAAAAAGGCAGTCTGCCGTCGCCATAGTAACGAATCTTGAAGCAACCACGCCGTAATTTCCATCCATACAAACCACGCGAACCTGGACACACATTGAACTTTTTGGCACTCCGAGTGGCGTAATAGAGCTAGCTGCAGTATGATAATATGTGCTCTGCACATTTGGTAAAGCCATCTGGATGTCATTCTCCTTTGCATATTTCGTCGGCATGATATTTCGCACATCTTTTACCCAATCATATCATGCATCTACTAGGTAGATGTACGCCAGACCACGTCTCGCGTAACAGGCTTCGCGATATTTCGCAAAACACTGTTACGCTGCGACGCGCCTGCGTACATCTACCTGAAACCTGCAACGCTGTCAGTATGGATAAGGATGCCATAAAATAACGCTTCGAGTAACGAAACAGTAAAAGCGCCATTAAATTTCACTCGCGCAGACTGGTTCCGGCGATATGCTAGTCTGTGATAAGCGAAAATCAGAGGAAATACACAACTTACGCGTATATTAAGGACTTTTGTCCAAATTTGACGCTACAGCGGCAACGGTGCGAGATACGGCCAAACGGACGAAATTTCCGCCCAGAAGGTCGAAACTCGTCGAAGTACCTCGGAAACGACACCCAACATGCATTTCTAGGACTTTTCTTCCTTTAGTCAGCACCAGTAGCGACTTAACGGTAAGACATACCACCAAACGGACGAAATTTTCGCCCAAAGGGTCGCAACTGCCCGGGAAGTTACCCTAAAGACACTGTAAAAAACTATTTATTTTAAAATTATTTTTTTCGAAAATGTAAATTAATTTTTAACGGTGTCAATTTTGAGCTAGAATGCCCATTTTCAAACTCGACCGAGCTTTTTGGGCAAGGAAGCTACAGTTAAAATTTCAGCTCGATATCTCTACTCGTTCTCGAGTTATCGTGCGGACTGACACACAAACAGACAAACAGACAGACAGACAGGAGCCAAATCCGATCAGTGAAGTAACAGGCTTCGCTATCGCTCAGCCAATAATTTCTTGAGCCCAGTTATTGCTCTTGATGCACCTAAAAGAGAAACCAAATAATTCACACAAAAGACCGTTATGCATGATTTTTGCACCCATATGCACAAATATGCACACATTGTACATAACTAGGTAGGTGTACGCCTGACCACGTCTCGCGTAACAGGCTTCGCGATATTTCGCGAAACACTGTTACGCTGCGACGCGCCTGCGTACATCCACCTAGGCCAGGCCTGCGGCGCCTAAAATCGTCGCATTTTCGTGATTTGGCGTTAAAATTGATTCCATATCATCGCGTGGACCTCAAAAACGGGTTCCCTGCGTCGAGTTACCCCCATTAGAACCATCGACACTAAACATCTAAATTTTATCGCACAGAGCTCGCGATAGGTGCGTTCGATTCGTCTTTAGTTGTAGTATCCGAAACCAAATGACTTTTTTGACGAATCAAAATTTTTTTTATTTCCTGTCACCCCAACCCAGGCAGTACTGTGCTCTAGGCATGCCGTACAGCATCGGCAGGGCAGGCACATCAGCATCTCCTGCGTCGATGTGAGGCTTTCTAAGCCAATTATGCACTCGTCTGAAAGAAAAATGAGAAACTTATAATGAATGTTATTTCAACTGGTTAAATAGGCTCCTTCTTACAAAACGAGCTTCAGCGTACTGTTGTGAATAGCAGTTTGTTTACAAAGAGACTCTTAACCTAACCTGCTTACACCTATGGCCGCAGCCATCTTACCTTACTCCAACTAAAACAGGCTACATTAGTCCAACGGTTCTGTCGGTTTGAGATAATTTAAATGCTTACTAACCTTCATTCGGCAACGAAACACTGTACTTGGAGAAATATCCTGGTATTGCTGAGTCTGAGCGGCAAGTCGCCGTCCCTCCAAAAATCCTAACCTCCAGATACCAGTTGAACGTCAACAGCGCTCAGTACAGCTGCATGATCAAGTTGAACTCGCTGACGGTGGCTACGTGTGTAAACGTCACGAGCACCAACCAGTTGCCACTGCTCGTCGTCAACAAGCACCCCGACCCGCACTACATGAAGCACGTTGATGGGGACCTAGCCGTCGTGTACAAATCCAAGAACCGGCCCAGCTCACGGCCAACGGCCAAGATATAGAAATACCTACAGACTTTCTACGTCCTTTTTAGAAAGTTCGTGGAAATACGTACAGACTTTCTACGTCCTTTTTAGAAAGTTTGTGGATCAATGGCCTGAAGTTGCTTGCAAGCATCCACTTGCTACTCAAGCTCAACTCGAGCTCCCAAGTCTCTACCTCGCCGTCCCGCCTAAACTGGGGGACAGCGAGATTTCAATCGACAAAGATGGAAAAGCATCTTTGCATCCTACTTGTCAACTGTGCACTAAAGAATTTACAACAAAAATTAACTATAAGCCCCGACTCGGGCTCGGGACGCCATCCCGCCTAAACCCGGGGGACGGCATCCCTCCAAGAACCTGCCCGGCTCACGGCCATCGAAGAACAGCAACCAGGACTGGCTGGACCGGCTGGACCGCCGACTCACGGCCTCCCTGATCCCGATCACCGCAACATGGACGACTTCGAAGCAGACAGCAAACCAAGTTCAACGATGTAAACAAACGGACAAGACCCACGAAAGAAAGTTAAGTATGGTTAATCGCCGACCTAGTTAAGAAATTTAGGAACGAGAAGGTGTCTTAGATAGGTTTAGACAGTGGTAGGACGACACCAAGGCAACCCTTAATCCAAAAGGATTAAAGGTAAACATAGGACAATTAACCTGTGCAAAGCTTTGTCTGTTTCTTATGTTACAGCCCAGCATCATCACTAATTTAATTCTTTGGGTCTAGTCTTTCAAGTGGCTAACAAGGCATAAAATCCTGCTGCAGAAGGGTTTACCGCCAGTTTCCCCTTGACACGACATTGTGAATGGGCTAGATCAACTATTTATTTTTCTTTTTGTTTAAAATCAACGCTCCTGTGGCGCTCTGGTCTGACAAACCGAGGTCAACACACGTGTGTATGGACGTTTGGTTCTTACAGAACTTCGTGAGAAGCACCAAGACATCCCATCTCATCTCATCAATTTAGCTTTAAAACCTTTTAAAAATCCATAGTTCATGAACTAATTTTATCCTTGAAAAACTGTATAACTTCACTCAAAGTTAACGTCAGACTTAGCACTGTTAAACTCTCAAAAGGGGCTGCTTAAATATTTTCTTAGGAAGGAGTGGTGTTGTGAATAGCAGTTTGTTTACAAAGAGACTCTTAACCTAACCTGCTTACACCTATGGCCGCAGCCATCTTACCTTACTCCAACTCTAAGGTCTCTACAATGCCAGCCCCTACTCCTTTTGCTTCCTTCTACCCCCTCCCTTACAATCGCCCGGCCGGCGCTCTCCTATAAAAGAAACCCGCGCACTGGCCTCTTCGCCCAGTCTTGCGCTGTCTATTGTACGAGCCTAGCTACCAATAAACAGTCTAAGCCTTCCCTCTTCGCCTCCTTTACTTCCAAAACTACCAGTCACAACAGTACCATTGCTGTCCGATTCATAGTTTATGGACTGTAAAATAATTTTTTCAGAAAGTATCAAATAAGAAAGTAAGTATCAGTTATTCAAGGATAAGTATTTAGGCTGATAGGAAACTATACCACATCAGGCAGGCTGTCTGATTCAGCGCTGCTAACATCATATTTGTTTTTCTCTTCCTCTGAAGAGTCTGAAATCTGCAAAGAAGGAAAATATATATATATATAAGGAGAATTCCTCAACATCAAAAAGGAGGATGTAGGATAAAATTGATATGGCACAGATGTATTACCAAAATAGTTTCCACAGGGGGATCCTGTAGTGGAATTGTGCCAACCTTTAAAGTATGAAATATTATTTATTTCAGTCAAAAGAGTAAGAAATGTATTTAAGTACTAGATTTATTTTTACCTTGTTTCTCACATCCTTCCTAGCAGCAAGGAATCTTTCCGCTGCTGCCTTGCTATACTTTTTAAAGTATTGTCTTCTTGGCACAGCCTCCTCATCACTTGAACTGTCCTGAAAACAAGACAAACTCATAATTTGACTTGAAAATCTTGAAGTGCCTGGAACAAAGTAATAAATTTATCAACCGTGTACCTCATTTACATCATTCACACGTCTCCTTTTAATAGGCAGCAAATGTGAATCCTCGTCAGAAGAATCTTCCGGCTTTTGAGCCTTTTGTGTTTCTGATGGCCCAGCCACATCTAGGGCCTTTTGTGTTCCTGAGGGACCAGCCACATCTAGGTTTGCATCAGGACCGTGATTATTGCCTTCATTCTAAAATGAAGACATAAAGAACAAAGTTAATCACAGCAATGCAAAAAAGGTTATTATAAAGACATTGAAAATTCAACAAATCCGAAACAGAGAGCAAAAGGAATCAAAAATATCTTTTAAAAATGTCTTTAGAAGTACCTTCTCATTTCCCTGCATGCGCCACGGTTGCCAGAAGTGGGTTGGAACATGATGCTTTCCTCATCACTCGACTGCAAAGATCCGAATTTGGTCATATTTAATAGTGCAAAATAATTTTAAAAAGGGCTGACTTTTAAAATTGTCCGTGTGAAGAAATCGGTGGATAGTATGAAGGGAAAAGTGTGAGGTTACACAAAGTTTTGTTGCTAGGACGAAGACAATGTGGTAGTTAACACGAACAACCCTGTCCCTGCTACTAAATACTTACATCGGTGTTGTCATGGGACGACATTTTTTTTTAAATTTTTGACTACTTTGATAACTTGTAATTTGTAAAATTTGGATACGGACAAAGTGGACAAGGCGACAAAGCTGGCTAGAACTCTGGGGAATGAACGACACACGAACGACAAGCTGACTACTACCAACATTCCAAAGTTGCACGCCTTCCCTCAAATATAAGGCAATTGATTCTAATTAATACTTAGTGTTAGGGTAGGATGGGAAAATAAAGAAAACTTTAATCGAGAAAGTTTTAGAAATCAGAAAATGATTTCATGTTTCATGTTGTCAGGCAGGACCACAGGACCAGCTCACAGATTCAGAAGAACGTTCCAAGTTCCCGGCTTTTTCCCGGACAGAAATCAACTACATTTTCACCCTTTGACCCTCGAATTTCCCATTTTTAGGGGCTTAACAATTATTGATTTAACTGCAGTGTGTATGTTCGCCTGAAATGCGGCCGGACTACCAGGCCCACAGAATGCCTCAGGGAACGTGTCCCTCCCTCCCTTCTAAAGAGTGCCTCCACCCAAAGCGTTTGGATATAAACATAGGGCGACTTAGGCCTTGTAAAGGATTTTCCGGACTAAATGCAATATTCCCGGACTTTTCCGGTCATATTAAATTCCCGCTTGATTCCCGGTCGCTCGACACCCTCAGACAGTGAATGCAGAGAGCGACAGGCAACGCGGAGAACTACAGGCAATGCGTAAACCGATAGGCAATGCGGAGACAGGTAATGCGGAGATAGGCAATGTGGAAACAATTAAAACAAGTGATCATTTTATTTGACCAAGTAAGTTACAAATTCGACTTAGGAGGGTTTCATTTACAAAGCCTGATTTGTTGAGCAGAGAACAATTTAATAATGTTTGCAATCATCTTATTTTACATAAATGGATATTGATGAGGAGTTTTAAACGGACCTATTGCAGTGAATGACCGCAACAAAAGCTGATACAGGTTAACAGGCCTTTACAAAAAACATTTAATTGAAGAGAAACAGTATGGTAAGTTAAGAACAATCATTTCAAAGTATTCAAAACGTTTTTTTTTTTTTAATTCAAATGATTTAGCATTTTACAGTTAAAAAACCAATTACGGATTCATAAAAGAAATCTTACAAGCCATGAACAGCTGCTAGATGAGACTTAAAATTGTTTTTGTCACCCCTATAAAATTTATGGCAAATGGTGCATGTCACACCTTTGCTCATCTTTGGCTTCCACACGGGATATTTTACTTTCACAATCCGCAGAAGACCTCTTTGTTTCTCAGAATGATGTGTCGTCCCCTCCGGTCAGCTGCCCTCAGCGCTCAGAGGCGCGGTGGCGGGCCTCCAGGCTCGCCCTCCGCCACCCCGCGCCGCGCCTCCCCCCCGCCCATCACCCGCGCGCGCGCGCGCACACCCCCCCAAGGTGCCGTCCTCTAGTGCGTGGGGGAGGGGGTGGGGGCGGCCGCGGCCTTCCCTGTGTGTCTGTGTGTATGCGCGCGCGCGCGGCTTACAGCACTCTCAGACCTGTACTGACTTATTTTGTCAGTACGCTTACAAACAATTTTAAGCATTAGTGAATATTGACAAATTATTCCCTTCACTACTGACAAAAATACGCTGTCGGTGTATGACGAGCAAGAGTTCATAGCTTACTTACCTTTTTGTTAGTTAAATAACTAACTAATATTATTGACAATTCTGCGATTCGCTTTGGGAACGTATTAATCAGTAGTTAAGAATAAGGTTTGTTAGTCTTTTTAGTGACATACTTCTTAAATGGAATTTTATTTGTACAGTACCGACAATACACATGGGATAATTTCTTAATTAGTATGCTACTGACAAATTCGAATAAGGGAGATGAGTCATATCCACAGACTTATCATCATAATTGCCATATAGTCGATACAAAATGTTTATTTTGGGGACCAAAAGGTAAGAGACAATATAGCCCTGCCCGCACACACGAAATCGCAACCCTTCGAAACATTTTTTTCTGTCAATTCCTTCGTATACGAGTCTACCTCAAGGTTGAGGTGGGACAGGACGTGGGTGAAGTTCAGGATCGGTGTGGTACTCCATATAGATATCGTGGATGTCCAGGGCCAATAATAAAAATAGGTGCGCCGTTCCTTCCGCTAACAGCTTAGCACCACCGCCCCAGTCAGACCAGTCCGCCCGTAGGGTAGGCAACCACTTCAAACGGTGTGTGTTGCGGGCCGGCCTGCCGGACGCGGAAAGGGCGGGCCGAGCAAGCAATTATTCGATGCGTCCTAACGACAAAGTCCGATGTTTTTCGCTCCCGTTACACAAAGTCCGATGATTTTCGGTGCCGTTACACAAAGTCCGATGTTTTTCGCTCCCGTTACACAAAGGCTGATCTGCTTTTGGCCGCTCTCGGAAGGTGCCAGTTTGAATCTCTATTGCAGCTTTGTTGTAGTGGCATTCATTTTTTTCTTAAAAGCATGTTATTATGCAATCTTTTAGGAAAATACAGCTGTTTTAATTTTTTTTTCTATCACTAATATTGGCGAACATATAACGATAATAAGACTGCGGTGCAGAGCGCGACGGAAAACAGATCGGACTTTGTGTAACGGGAGCGAAAAACATCGGACTTTGTGTAACGGGAGCGAAAAACATCGGACTTTGTGTAACGGGAGCGAAAAACATCGGACTTTGTGTAACGGGAGCGCAAAACATCGGACTTAGTCGTTAGGACGCATCGAATAATTATTCTAGGCCCGCCCCGCCAGCCCGGCCCGGCCCGCCGGCCCCCGCCAGCCGTGCTCCTACCAATAACAACCCTCGCACCCAGGCCGCGACAGGCGACAGCCGCGAACACGTACGCCCCGCGAGATGGTAGACCGCGGGTCGCGAGAACATGCATCCCTGTGACGAGGGTGACTTGCGTGCTACCCCACGCCCCGCCGGCCCTCGGCAGCCCGGTACTCCCCGCCGGTCCGGTGCGCCCCGCCGGCCCGGTACGCCCCGCCAGCCTGGCCCGCACAGTGGGGCGAAAACCCAAAAAGGTGGTCATAAAGGGGATTTCACCGAAATGTCCCTACGATTCTCTAGATGGTGCCGTTGGGTTCCGGAAGGTCTAATGCACACACCCTGGAACGTTTTCGAACTTTGTCGAATCAATTCTCCTCGTAAATGAGCGTCAAATTTGGCTAACATGAGGCAAAATAGATAGGAATGTGCAGGGGGGGGGGGGCGAAAAACCTCAATTTCCTTCTGTGTTACATAAGATATCATATCAAATGCATATATTTTTGGAAAGAGAAAGGTTTAAGGAATCCAACAAGCATGGAGGTTTTGTTCTAAACCTCACGAGGTCGCTGATGACGTCCTCAACGAAAAGTCATATCCATGGGTTTTCAGGGGCGCTGAGTCTATACCCGGTGTCCGTTTTTACCCTCGGGTCATCCTGAGGGCGTCTTCGGGGACCTCACAAGGTAGCCGATGACGTCCTTGACGAAAATTCATATGTAGGGGATTTCAGGGGCGCTGAGTCCATCCCCGGTGTCCGTTTGCACCTTGCGGATCATCCTGAGGGCATCATCGGCGACCCCACCAGGCCACCGACGACGTCCTCAACGAAAATTAATATGCAGGGGTTTTCAGGGGCGCTGAGTCCATCCCCGGTGTCCGTTTGCACCTCGCGGGTCGTCAGGTCGCTGACGACGTATTGCCCAGAAAACCCCTGCGTAGGAGTGTTTTTCTTATTGAGGACGTCCCCAACAGAAACTCGTACGCATGGGGTTGGGGGGGGGGGGGGGAGGGGGGGTGTGTTAGTTAGCGCCTTCCGGGCCATCTTCTGGGCGTCAACGGTGACGTGACCAATCCGCCGCCGCCGGCCAGTAGCACTATATTGGCTGCGCGATAGCGCAGCCTATTACGCCACTTAAATGATAATGTAAAGAATGGGGATTTTCGGTGCCGAGCAACACATTTCTCCAACAAATATATTCTCACCAACTTGACTGGCAACGCATATCAGGCTGCAGTGTGATGTGAATGCGCGCCGAGTTAACGCGAGGTTTGTAGACCGAGGCGCAGGATGACCCGGGAGGTGCAAACGGACACCAGGGATGGGCTAAGCGCCCTTGTAAACCCCTGTTTATGAATTTTCGTTGAGGGCGTTGTCGGCGACCTCGTAAGGTCCCCGATGACGCACTTGACAAATCATCTGCTGACCTTTCTGCAGCTAATTCACTCAAGAGCTTTTCAAAACAATCAGACACATCAGATGAAGAAACAATGTCGTGCTCTTGTTCTTGCCACAAGGCACCTTCAAAACCCTGCAAATCATAATGGTTGCGCATTTAGTACATAACACAGAAGCAATCAGAACTCACGACGTCACAGGAGAAACAAATCTCACAGACCTTGTCTCTTTCCTGACAGCATGAACCACCATCTGGACCGAAGTTGTCTTTCACAACTTTGGCCTGTTGTTCAAAAAAAGAAAACGGGGAACATTCTTCAATGCAAATCATAAGCACTACTTGGAGAATAAATTTCAATTGAGTTACCTAATTCATGATAAATACCTTTTTGATTTCATCATCTGAAAAACTTGGATCATAATCGGAATCCTCTTGTATTCTCCTCCATATTGATGTGCGACTTTTCCTTGAGTACTTATTTTTCCGTTTCATATTCAAAAACAAAAAAAGATTCCTAGAACAGGGAAAGAACGCAAATTATTACACAAGTGTCACCAAAACAGTTCCTTCTATAAGGGTAATTACAGGGTAGTTACAGAACATAAAGAGGAGAAGAGCCTTAACCTAGTCGTCAGCTCCGACAGCAGACTAACCACACTTGTGTGCGAACACCAAAAGCCTTCCACCCCAATCTCCTTAATTAATCTAAGTTATTAACCAAAACACAAAACAGCCTACCTGCAGCGCCTCCAGCGCACAAATATGTATTGGAGAACACCAGCAGACGTCGCGCGGGCTAGCCGGCTGGTCCAGGCGCTCGATCTTCTTCCTTCCTTTTTTAGGCCCCCGTTAGGGGTGCCTATTGCACACGCCAGTGAGTTTTTTATTCTTGACGATTGCCCCTTATGACCGCAGCCGGTTGGATCTATACGATTCCCATCAAATTTGAATGAAAAATACTGCGAAAAATTAGGAATTTTTTGAAATAGGTCTAATGTCAAACTGTCCGGCCAAATTTGTATAAAATTAGTTTGCATTCGCTGTTTCTACACTGTAAAAACAGCCTGTTGAAAAACAACCTATCATGTCGCTCGTCCCTAACGCAAATCACGTATCTTTGCGCGACCCCAGTGAAGCCACGCACGGCTGCGGACTACAAATTCTTATAGTACAAAGAATTCCGAATCGAATGGTGTAGTTTTTAAAAAATGACAAAAAATTGCGTTACGTGGTTTCACTGGGGTCGCGCAACGATACGTGGTTTCACTGGGGTCGCGCAGCCGTGCGTGGCTTCACTGGGGTCGCGCAAAGATACGTGATTTGCGTTAGGGACGAGCGATGTAACAACCATGTTGTTGACAAACAGCAATGCTGTTCAAGAACAACAAAGGTTCTTGCGAAACAACAATGATTGTTTTCAAGGCAAAACAAAAACTTTGTTGTTCCAGGACAACTATTGTTGTTAATGGACAACTTTTGCTGTAGCTGGACAACATTTTTGCTGTCACTGGACAACTTTTGTTGTTACTGAACAGCTGACATTGTCAACTGACAACAGCCGTTGTTGTTATACAACACGAGTCAGTTAAAAACTTAACAACAATTTTGCTGTTAATTTACAGTATAATTTTTTACAGTGTATGGTAATTACGAGCGGAGCAGCAAGTCCGAGCCGGGTCGGGGAAAGCTTGGCCAATATAATTATTTCGCGGTTTTTCCCGACCAATGAAAAAGATCACTTGTTGCTTTGTACCTCGATGTCCAAAAGTTTCTAGGCGGGAGTGGTCACGTCAGAACCGCAGCAGTTTCGCGCCGTGCAAAAGGATGCACCACCAGGACAGTTTTGAACGCGACCACTAGCTGCCGGCAGTGGCTTCTGATTGTTGGCAGGGACTGTAAGACTGGACCAAGTGGAAGACTAGACCAGTTGAAAGACTAGACCAGTTGACAGACTGGACCAGTTGACAAACTACCCTGATGGATCTGCGGGGGATTCATGGATTTCTAGCAGTATGGATCCCTGTGGAATTCAGTTTGTTTCAATTTAGGATGCCCAGTGGACTTCCACATTTGATCCATTGGCAATCCATCAGTCTATCCATAGCCAATCCCCTACCGATCCCCGTTCCTATGCCAGTTCTAAACTCAATCCGAACTCGACCCGCAGACAGTTCATGTATGGATCTTAGATCGATCCATTGCCAATCCATTTCCACAACATCCAAAATGAATCCCTCAACATTCAATCTGGAAATCCTATGTCAATCCCTCAGTAATCCAAAGTATGAATCCATATTTGATCCCAGGGCAATCCACAACCGAAATAAATGGTTCACTGTCACTCATAATTACACAGTGACAGTATAATCTGACTTCATCAGTTTTAAGTAAAATTACCATTAGTTTAGACAAGTCAAGTTTATTTATCAACACTTACATAAAGATCACATTAATGTAATTTAACATTACACTCAAATGACATAAAATAAATATGTCTAATGTCTGTATAAATGCATTTATTAAAAGCAACAATAACCAAAAAGATTTGCAACCAACAAATCTAGGCGCTATAAAAATGGGATTTCAATAATATCACTTGCATCACACACACTTATCACGAGCACTGCCATCAAAATGCATACACCTCTTCTTCTGATCTGAAGAGTCATTATCATCGGCACAGTCACTGTCTTTGTCAAATAAAATAATTATGTCTGTATAATATATGTACAAAATATACTTATTAAAAGCAACAACCAGAAAGATTTGCCACCGACAAATCTGGGTGCTATAAAATTATGAACTCAAAAATATCACTTGCATCACACACACACACACACTAATCATCACCAGCACTTTCATCAAAATGCATAGACCTATTATTCTTATCATCTGAAGAGTCACTCTCATCTGAAGAGTCACTCTCATCCTCATCTGAAGAGCCACTATCTGTACAATCACTGTCTTTGTCCTTGCCAACCTCCAAGTCATTCTTACCATGATCTTTATCACTATTTTCACTCCCACTATCTTCACTCAAAGAATCTTCACTGTCAACCGAGTTCTTGCGGCGTTTACATACTCCAGAGATTTTAGGGCCTTGCTGCTTGCGTTTCTTCTCATCAGGCGAACCCTGATACGTTTTATGGACAGGCTGACAGAATGCGACCATTTCATAGCCCTCAAAATGTCTGGAATTATAAATTAGTATTAGCCAAAAACACATGAATTTATTTGTGCATGTTGGAAAATTATGTCACTAAAATTCAATTGCAACACTTACAGAACATTGATTTGATTTCTGCCTCCTCTATAAGATTAAATCCCTTCCTTTTAACAACAGAAAACTTCCCAACATCTCCGTAAAAATTCTCAGACAACATATCGACTCTACGTGTAAAATATGGCGTTTTCTCTGATGCAGTTAAGGCGTCTACTGACACAAACCTCTCTTTCCCAACTTTAACCTGTAATAACAAAGAAGAAAGTCTGTGCTTCAACTCTCACACACCAACCCATACAGACAGAGAGACATACAGACAACCTTACCTTGCCCACTTCAACCTCCTCTTCATCGCACAGGTTGGCGGGGAGCTGTCCAAGCCTACTTGTCTTCCGCTTCTCTACCACACAGCCATCCTCGTCTCCCTCACATTCTGATGCACCTTTCACTAAAAAGGAAAATTAGATTAACAGAAACTTAGAACTGCAACTCAAGCAAGGGCTGATGTGATACCTTCTAATTTAACAACAATCTCTTTGATACTACTGAGCTCTTCCAAAAGCTTGTCTAGTTTTGCATCGAGAGTGGTAACCTTCCTTCTCTCCTCTCCTTTCCCCTTTCTTCGTCTCTCTTCCTCTCCTTTCCCCTTTCTTCGTCTCTCTTCCTCTCTCTTCCTTTCCCCTTTCTTCGTCTCTCTTCCTCCCTTCCTCTCCTTTCCCCTTTCTTCGTCTTCCTCTCTCTTCCTCTCCTTTCCCCTTTCTTCGTCTCTCTTCCTCTCCTTTCCCCTTTCTTCGTCTCTCTTCCTCTCCTTTCCCCTTTCTTCGTCTCTCTTCCTCTTCTTTCCCCTTTCTTCGTCTCTCTTCCTCTCCCTCTCTCCCTCCTCTCTCTCCTCTCCTCTCTCCCTCTCCTCTCTCTCCCTCTCCTCTCTCTCCCTCTCCTCTCTCTCCCTCCCCTCTCTCTCCCTCTCCTCTCTCTCCATGTTTCTTTTCTTCTCATCCTTGCTGCCAGACTCATCCTTGCTGCCAGACTCATCCTTTAAGCTGGACTTCGTGTTGAAAATATTCTGGAAACAACAGGGAGATGTCAGTTCAGTACAAATTGTATTGCAAGCCCGTTATCCTTCAAAATGCTATTAGGAACTCATTAAAGTCCAACGTACCTTCACAGCAGTAAGGGCCTCATTGCTAACAGAACAGTTACTAAGAAAGTCTGAGAGTGTTCGGTTGCCAGTATCTGAGGAAGCTTTCTTGATATTCAACCTCTCATCTCTCTGCAAACAGCAGGAATTTCAGATAATTTCAAAACCAGTTTGAACATTGCATGAGAGTTGAGGTGCAACAAAGCATGACAAAAGACTGATTACCTTTTCTTGCTTGGATAGACGAACAGTCTCTGGGAAAGTGAAGTTAGTTGACGGTTAAAGTACTGGTCCTACGGATCTCCTTGGAGGCACCTTCTGTGCCCTCTTCACCTCCTTAAATTTATCTTTCAGACCAGGTGCATTCACTGACAAATTAAAGAGAAATTTGTGAACACAAATGGGTACCACATGATTTTGCCACTTGACGGTTCATTAGTTAACCTATACTTACGACTTAAAGCATAGATTGAGTGCCGCACCATATACAGTTCTGACCCTCGACTGGCATAAGCCTACCATATTCATTGCTAGTGAAGTCTTTGGCGTGCCTTGGCCGAAATGGTTGCGCCTCATTGGCCCCATTCAGTGAGAAAAGATTTGAAGCCTTCAGAAGGTACGGCTTCTTCACCTTTTCGCGCAGATCTTGAATAAGGGCCCAGTAGTCGTCCGACTTCTTTGTCATTATCCAGTAAAGAAAAACAAAAAACAAAAGTGTAAGAGACTTTTTCAACAGTGTGCATCAGAAACGCAGTGATTCTGGATGAAATTGAAAAACTAAAAACCACTTCTGACTCTATTTTATGACACTCAATCTGAAACTTATCAGTTTTACAATTGATTCAGTATTCACGCGCTGTGTAGATTTTAATGACCAGGCTCGGGGCCCAAGGTCTACTTTATAGAATGCCGACGCAGAGAGGTTAAGAAGTGCTACTGTGAATTTCAGGAACCCTAAAATCTAAACGTGGGGCTAATCGTGAATTCGCACTGGTCAGATTAAGATACGACGAAGAGATCCAACACAAATTAAAAACACTAGTATAAGGATAATTCTTTCTGAATACATTTTAAGAAATCGCCATTTCACTTTAGCTGTATGTTGTAGAGTAACCTCACGAAGCAGGAACGATTACTTACCTAGAAACTCTGCAACACGCGATATAATTTGCGAAGCGGCGGCGAACTACCGTAGCGGTGGAACTGTCAAACACAGCTGATGCTGATGGCTGATGATCGTGAACACAGGTGAACGAGCGAGAGAGAGAGTAAGCAACAGTTCAGACGAAGGCGAGTGTGTGAGAGACAGTTTTTCCTTCCTTCTAATATGGCCGCCGGCCGCCGCCGGTCCAGCCAGCCGTCACTGCAACTTGATTGCTTCTAGCCAACTACCAGAGAAGAAAAAATTCTAACGCTAACGCGTTAAACGGCCCCCTGGGTTTTAACACTTACCTAAAAATAAGATAGAATTTTAAAATATGATGTCAAAACTGTTTGTGAAAGTCAATAAATCATGCTATTCGTGAGCCACAGATCTGCCACACAAAATGTCGCCCAGCGGGCCGGCTATCAACAACGCTTTTCTGCTGGCCAGTAAATCCAACGTAAAATATTCTTTAAGAAAATTAAATTTGGAAAAGAAGTCAAAGGATGTTGCAGGCGTTTAGCAAACAATTATAAAAGCCTTTACGCACAAACATACGGGCACATAGGCGATCTAATTTAAACCATTTACTGAAAACATGAACTTAGGTCTGAATCTTAGGTTGGCGGTATTGTTAGAAGCCCCGCCCACTTTAAAATAAAATTATTGGAAGGCGGGCTGTCAGTACAGCCTCTCCCCACATGTACAGAGGCAACTTAGAATCATTGAGGAGAGCCCTTGCCCTTTCCACTGGTCTAGTTTCCAACTGGTCTAGTCTGCGGTGTCGTGAGTGGCGCTCTCTCGCAGCTCATCAGAGAACGTGGTTCGCTAAAGTGGCGCACTCTCCCGGCCGTATCGCTCACTATCTCACGTCTGTGCCGAGTATGACAATATTTCCGTGACTACAATCTCGTGTTGTTGTTCTGCTGTGCTGTGCGGCCAACTTGGGTGCGTTGGCCAGCGTTTGCCGGGTACGTCGAGCGAATGATGTGCCCTACTCTTTTTGTTATTGTTAATAAAATGCTAACCTTTAGGCAGGGATTTTTGTTGCGTAAATACGACCGTTGTTCATGTTCATTTTGTGTCTCCTCGGTGGCTGCTACCGTTTGTTAGGTATCCTGCTGGCAAGGTGAGCAGACCTAACCTCGAGCGAGGTGATTTCTTAGTGTTTAATTTATATATTATGTTGCACTCTTTTGCTATTTGCGAAGTTAAGTCACTTGGTCTGCGGCAGTAAATCATGTTGAATATTTGTGTACTGACCGGTGAACCCGAAAAGTCATTTCACTTAACACATCAATTTGATCTTTATGAATCCTACTTACTTTTCACCCACATTTTGGATTCATCTTGTCACGCTTGCGCTTTGCTTTGCATTGCATTGCATTCGAAATTCAGCACAATATATTTTTTAAACCTAATATCTTTGTAAATTTGTTTCCAGGCTAGTCTGTGCTTCAATCCAAGACGTCCTCTCACAACACAGTCCTGGGAGATTGCCTTATTTTCATGTGGCAGCTACCAGTACTACTGGTATGTGTAGTTTTAACTGTCTTTGATTAATAACTGACTCTCGAATTATGTGTCTCACACAAACTTAATTGATGTCCTCCACAGGAAAGGTGGGGCCAACACCATCACTCAAGTGAGTGTAAACACATTCTTGGATTATGATTGTGAAACATGTTGTGACCAGCTTCTTAATGTAAAGAAGGTAATGTGTTTATTGAAGTTCTGCTGCTACTTAAAAAACATTCATTATTCTACCCCTTTCTCTCGCCTCATAACCCAATGCAAGGAGTAAATTAATGTTAGCTGTGCCAAACTATAACGCTTTCCTTCTCATGTGTTGACATGTTCTAGGTTAAAGTTGCTGTTATTATTCAGATGTGTCAGTGAGCCGTGCACTGTTAATGGATTTCGTTATTTTACGATAAAATTCCGTACGAATAGTATTGTTATTGAAAATGACGAACACTGTTCGTCATTCCAGAAGAAGAACCGTTCGTAGCATTGGAAAACAAACTTTTCGTAATCCGGCATATAAGTTATAAGCATTCCAGAACGACAAATTTCTTGGATTCTAGATCATATACACAATATTACGAACAATAGTCATTTTACAAGTGTATTCGTTTTCTAAAAATAACGAAGAGTTCGTGAAAAAAAATTAACAGGTCTTTGTTCGTAAAGTTACGACAAAATCCCTTACAGTGTGGTGAAAACGAAGTCAAAGCATGAAGGACCGTTGCGAGCAAAAGTATACACTGCATTCTTCTTACTCATGGAGCGAAATTTTGTGGACCCGTAAATCTCTTCTATCTGGTGATAATTGCAAGGTACTATTTTTGATTATGAATATTGTTGGCAGCTGGAAAAAGACATATTACTCTTTCTCCTCCTCATATAAGTGGTCATGCTATAATTCACATTTTGTTGTGTGTGTCAGCATACATTTTGCCCCCCTCAACTCTGTCGCTTTGTGCTCTACATGTGCTTGAGCTGATGACTACTTTAATTTGAAATGTTACTTAAAAGGGATCACTTTAGGTCTCTTACACCTCCCCAACAAAAGTAGAATCATGTTAGAATTTTTCTTATCTTTTCCACAAAATCAGGAATTTTGTATCTTTAATAAAACATGTATAAGTTGCTAACAATTTTAATTTGCTTTGTAATTATTGTCTTGATATGTTTCAGATTGAGGTTGCTGTTATCACCCAGCAGCAGTGTTAGTGAATCAAGCAGTTTATGGAGTGACAGCACAAGTAGCAGTTGTTCAAGAAATTCATACTTTTTTACACTCATATATGGAGGAATATTTTGTTGGACCCGTTCATCTCTTCTACTTGGTTATAATAGAATTGTACTATTCTTAATTATTATTATTGTTTTCAGCTAGAAATAGACATGTTTCTCTTTTTCCTTTCCTCAAGGTGACAGTACAAAAGTACGTTCTGAAATGTCAGAAATCCAGGGTTCTTTGTTCCAAAACAAACACAAAATCATTTGAAGAACAGAGGGAATGTGATATTATGGATGTAAGTTAGTCAATGACAATAAAGAAAAGAAATTTTATCTAAAATTCTAAATGACTTTTTTTGTATATTACTTACAATAAAGATGAAACATTGGAATATGAAACATAGAAGCATTTATCGAAGACTGGAAATCTTTGGTATATACATAGGACTTACTGGGAACTTAACTACCACATTAAAAAAAGCAGCTCATTCAATGAAAAAAATCTGTGCTAACGTATACAAGTTATGAAACGAAAAGTTAGTAGAAAGGGCACATTTGAAAAGAGTGACACTACACCGCAAATTTTTTGGTCCACAGTTTGGCTATCTGGTCGTGGCCTCCCTTGTCACTGTTGAATTGTTTGGCCACAGACAACAGAAGTGGATCAGCTCTATGCTCTGCATAAGGGTCCTTATGCGGTGCTGCACGACTGCACCACAGCCAGCAACTGGGCAAGCAGCACGTCTCGCCGCAGACACCTCGTTACAGTCCTGGCATATTCACAAGTGGCCGCAGGGGTGCAGTGTGAAAATTGGCCTATCCAGCCTGCACATCACATACATCGCCCCCTCTTCGCCAGCAACGCCGTGGCCGACGACGACGTCCCGCTCTGGGGAGGGACTGCGACTCCTAAGTCGTTCGAGGAAGTCCTCCTCCTCCAGGCGGAACAGTCCCTCGTTGTCCAGGTGTAAGTCCGGGTCGAAAGGGCTGCTGCTGGGGCGGTTGCTGGGGCGGCTGCTGGGGTGGTTGCTGGGGCGGCTGCTGGGGTGGTTGCTGGGGCGGCTGCTGGGGTGGTTGCTGGGGCGGCTGCTGGGGTGGTTGCTGGGGTGGTTGCTGGGGCGGCTGCTGGGGTGGTTGCTGGGGCGGCTGCTGGGGTGGTTGGTTGCTGGGGCGGCTGCTGGGGTGGTTGCTGGGGCGGCTGCTGGGGTGGTTGCTGGGGCGGCTGCTGGGGGGGTTGCTGGGGTGGCTGCTGGGGCGGCTGCCTGGACCTTGCCAGCGGCTGCTGGGGTGGTTGCTGGGGCGGCTGCTGGGGTGGTTGCTGGGGCGGCTGCTGGGGTGGTTGCTGGGGTGGCTGCTGGGGCGGCTGCTGGGGCGGCTGCTAGTGCTGTCCTGCCAGGGCCCTCCGCGCCCGCTGGACCGCGCCGCCCGGACCTTCAGCTGCTGCTGCAGCTGCCCCACGGGCACGGCCTGCTGCAGCTGCTGCGCCGCGACCACGGGCACCTCGGCCTGCTGCAGCTGCTGCGCCGCGACCACGGGTACCTCGGCCAGTCGAGTCGAGAGACTGGACCAGTTGACAGACTGGACCACTGGAAACACTAGCCCAGTTGGAAAACGCAGTTTTCGGAAATTATCTGGACCAGTTGGAAACTGGACCAGTTGACAGACTGGGCCAGTTGAGAGACTAGACCAGTTGACAGACTAGACCAGTTGAAAGACTGGACCAGTTGAAAGACTGGACCAGTTGAAAGACTGGACCAGTTGACAAACTGGACCAGTTGACAGACTGGACCAGTTGACAGACTGGACCAGTTGAAAGACTAGACCAGTTGCAAACTAGACCAGTTGGAAGACTAGACCAGATGGGAGACTAGACCAGTTGATGCGGTCCCTTCCTAACAAACCAGCAGTCAATTACATTGAGCGATATAAACTGGCCTTGCTTTCATTAGGGCCAGAAAAATGCAAGGGGAAATAGGCTTGAACTTCGGTGTACGTTTTGTTGAACTTCGATGAACTTCGATGAACTTCGATGAACTTCGATGAACTTCGGTGAACTTCGGTGAACTTCTCTAAACTCGGATGAACGTTGCAATAACGATTCTGCATATAAGATGAGTTTTAAAAATATTGCACATGTGGCGAAGGCTTCATACAGGTCTGTAGCGTGAACAAGAGCAGCTAGAGGACCCAAGAGCATTTCAAATCGGCATCTGTTCTGCTCGTTCATTGGTCATACACTGTTAAAAAAAAGGTCGTAAATTTACAGCAAATTCGGTGTTAATTTTTATAGCGACAAGTGTTGTTGTACAACAACCTAACTTGTAAGGCAACAACGATGTTGTCAAGTAACAACAAAAGTTGTCCACCAACAACAAAACGGGTCCAGTAACATTAAACAGAGGTTGTTCAGTTACTACAAAAGTTGTTCAGTTACAACAAAAGCTGTTCAGTAACAACAAAAGTTGTTCAGGAACAGCAAAAGTTGTTCTGGATCAAAAAAAAAAGTTGTCCAGAAAGAATAATTTTTTTTAGGCCCCCGTTAGGGGTGCCTATTGCTCACGCCAGTGAGTTTTTAGGCCCCCGTTAGGGGTGCCTATTGCACACGCCAGTGAGTTTTTTTTTATTCTTGACGATGGCCCCTTATGGCCGCAGCCGATCGTGCCGAAGCGATTCGTACAAAGTTACAATGAAAAATACTACGAAAAATTAGAAAATTTTTGGGATAGGTGTAATGTCAAACTGTCTATACGTTTTTGCATAAAATTAGTTTGCATTCGCTGTTTCCATGGTAATTACGAGCGGAGCAGGCAGGCGGAGCCGAGTCGGGGAAGGCTTTGACCAATAACATTATTTCGCGGTTTTTCCCAACCAATGAGAAAGATCACTTGTTGCTTTGTACCTCGATGTCCAAAAGTTTTTCCTCGGGAGTGGTCACGTCAGAATCGCAGCAGTTTCGCGCCGTGCAAAAGGATGCACCAGCAGGACAGTTTCAAACGCGACCACTAGCTGCCAGCCGCGGCTCCTGATTGTTGGCAGGGACTGTAATTCCGCCTTCCAATAATTTTATTTGAAAGTGGGCGGGGCTTCTAACAATACCGCCAACCTAAGATTCAGTCCCAAGTTCATGTTTTTAGTAAATGGTTTAAATTAGTTCGCCCATGTGTCCGTATGTTGGTGCGCGAAGGCTTTCATAGTTGTATGCTAAACGCCTGCAGCATCCTTTTACTTCATTTCCTAATTTAAAACTATTCAAGTATATTAAGTCGCGAAGTGGACGCGTGAGCCGCCGGGCCACCGGCCTTCTTTTGTCGAGTGGAAGTCCCAGCCACACCCCCTGCCGCGGCCGCTGGCTGACGTGTCCACCTCGCGACTTTAAATCATTGTGTAAAGTTATCGGAACGTTTACGAGGCGAACTGAATGCTTAAAAATTAGTTTTATATCTGCAGAAATCGTTTTGCAAAGTTTGACTTCAATATGGCGAGAAGGAACAAAACTGATTCGTGAAATGGTGTACATCTACGTGTATCTTTACGTAAACCATTTTACGAATCACTTTTGTTCCTGCCCAACGAACCTACATGAAACTTTTCAAAACGATTTCTGCAGGTCCAGAACTGATATTAACACATTAATTTCGACCGTCCAACTTTCCGTTCTCTAAATATAAAGAGTTAAAGTCGCGAGGTGGACGCGTGAGCCGCCGGCCTTCTTTTGTCGAGTGGACATCAAGTCGGCGTTGTTGATAGCTGGCCTGCTAGGCATTTTATGTGGCAGACGTGTGGCGGATAAAATTCATGATTTGGTTCTTACGAAAAGTTTACACTAAATATTTTTAAATTCTTTCTCATTTTATGATAAGTATTAAAACCTAGGGGGCCGTTTAACGCGTTAGCGTTAGAATTTTTTTTATTCTTCAATATTGCCCCTTATGGGTGCAGCCGAACCTGTCGAACTGATTTACATCAAATTCTAATGAAAAATATCATGAAAAATTAGAAAATTTCTGAGATAGGTCTCATGTCAAACTGCCTATACGTTTTTGCATAAAACGAGTTTGCATCCTGTGTTTCTATGGTAATGACGAGTTGAGCAGCCAGGCCGAGCCGGGTCGGGGAAGGCTCTGACCAATAAAATTATTTCGCGGTTTTTCCCGACCAATGAAAAAGAGCACTTGTTGCTTTGTACCTCGATGTCCAAAAGTTTCTAGGCGGGAGTGGTCACGTCAGAATCGCAGCAGTTTCGCGCCGTGCAAAAGGATGCACCACCAGGACAGTTTTGAACGCGACCACTTGCTGCCGGCAGCGGCTCCTAATTGTTGGCAGGGACTGTAATTCCGCCTTCCAATAATTTTATTTGAAAGTGGGCGGGGCTTCTAACAATACCGCCAACCTAAGATTCAGACCTAAGTTCATGTTTTCAATAAATGGTTAATTAAATTAGTTCGCGTATGTGTCCGTATGTTGGTGCGTAAAGGCTTTATAATTGTTTGGTAAACGCCTGCAACATCCTTTGACTTCTTTCCTAATTTAATTTTCTTAAAGAATATTTTACGTTGCATTCAGTTGCCAGCAGAAGAGCGTTGTTGATAGCCGGCCCGCTGGGCGACATTTTGTGTGGCAGATCTGTGGCTCACAAATATCACGATTTATTGACTTTTACAAACAGTTTTGACATGGTATTTTAAAATTCTATCTTATTTTAAGGTAAGTGTTAAAATCTAGGGGGCCGTTTAACGCGTTAGCGTTAGAATTTTTTTCTTTTCAATTCACAACAAATATTGCTGTTTTGCAACAACTTGTGTTGTTCTCGAACAACCTGGCTGTTCTCGAACAACATGGCTGTTGGCCAACAACACGGTCATCACGAAAAGAGTTGTTTCTGAACAACTACTTTTAACAGTGTAGAGCAAACGACTGGCCTCGTGTAAAAACAGTTTCGTCATGTTTCTGTCCGATGACGCTAGGCTATAGTGATCAAAGCTTCGTGAGATACTTTCACCGCATTTCGTTTTTAGCTTACGTAAACTTTGATGAATTTTAAAGAACATTGATGAAACCCGGGAAAATCCAGCAAATTTCTATGAACTTCGTCGAATTTTGATGAACTTTGGTAAATTGCGCTGAAGTTTGCTGAATTTCGGCGAACTTCGTTGAACTTCGGTGACCTTCGCTGAACTTCGCTGAACTTCGATGACCTCCGGCGAACTCAAGCGAACTCCGGTGAACTCCAGCGAACTCCGGTGAACTTCGGCGAAATTTTTTAAACTTCGACGTCTGAACTCCATGAACTTCGGCTGTGAACTTCATGAACTCCGGCTGTGAACTTCGGCGAACTTCGGCCGAAGTTCTGAACTTCGACCTTCGGGTGTACATTTTTTTGGAGCCTATTTCCCCTTGGAAAAATGTCGTCCTATTAGATTTTTCATGGATTTTGATGAAAAGACAAATGATGAAGAAGTAAGACTTTAAGGGCACACATTTTCTTCCCAACATAATGATTAGTTTTGTGATGAATGATGGCTTATTTTTTTCCTATTCTTTCTATTGTAGGAATTCCTTCTCTCTAGCCAAATAGACACTGTGGTTGTCACATATGAAGTGACAGAAAATAATGTGCTAGTACCTGTTGATGAGGATGCCCAGATGGATGACTGTGATGGATCTGCTGAGGACACCCATCAAGCTGAATCTCAGGTACATTGAGAAAATTCTGAAACAAGAGTACACAGGAAACAAATTAAAAATAGTTACAGTTTAATATAATTGTACTTCTTTTATATTCCTAGGTGGAAATTGATATGGAAATTGATAATTTGGAAGAAAAGCTGAGAGTGGAGCTAGAGAGATTGCACAAACTTGCCAAAGAGGCAGCTTCTAGTAAGGATACTTACCGCAGATCTCTAAAGGCTATGGTTCAGCGACTAAAAAGACCTTCAACACCAGCGCAGGCCATTGAAACCTTCATGCGGTTTAAAGCAGCATCTATGTCCTGTGTGAGTAGAAGAACCAATATTAAGGTACAGCCAACAGCAATTCAAAGGAGAAAAGAAGGCAAACTAAAAGGAGCAAAGAGAATTAGAGCAGGTAGACCGTATAAACATGAAGCCAATGGTAAAACAAAACCTAAACGCTGTCTGGCTGCAAGTATTAAAGCAAATAAAACTCATGTTAAGTCTCACCAAAGAAAGTAGATTTATAGAAAAAATTACCACAATGGTTTTGAATTTGGATTTTATAATTTAATTTCAAATTTCACTGAGTGTTTCAATGGTTTTATATATTTATATATGTATTGTATGTATTTTAAAAATCCTATAGTTTTAAACATTTAAGATTTGATTCGTTACCTACTGGCTATTGTATAAAACATTTATTTTTCCAAAGCTGATTTTGTTACTGTTGGAATGTCTGTTCTCTCTGAATAAGTTTTAATTTTGTGTTTAAACTTTTAAAGTATGTGTTTTCTTATTCACATTTACTGTAAGCCATTACTTTCAGTCTAGTCTTTATTAGAAAAGAGAACCTAGTAAATGTTTTTTTTTTAACTCATATTTTTTTCTATAGCATCTTTGTCCCTCTTTCAGTTGTACAGAAAATTAATAAAAAGGAAAGGTAGCTACTAGGCGGAAATGTGCAAAACACAGGGTAAAGCAGGATAACTTACATGCAGATATTTGATGGATTGTTACTTGAGTTGGTCTCACGGCTTGTAACTTTGGTTGGGCAATTATAATCTTGTGATACAGCACTGCAGAAGCCTACCTATAGAATTGAGAAATAGGACTTGATTACCAAACTGCAAAGAAGCCAAATGTCTTTCAAAACAGAAGCGAGTAAACATCACTTTCGCATTTTAGGCAATTTTGAATGAAACATTACTCAGCGTTTTTAAGAAGAACATTTCAGGGACATTCAACAGAGCTACAATTCAACTGCATGATGAGAGATGTGTGTGCAATTCCAGACAGGAGATAAACAAAGTGGATCAGATGGCTATGACGCAAAGTTTTCTTGATCGCCAAACATTTTACATTGAACCCCTTTGTTTTTAAGTTGTGCCACTGTGCGAAGAATATGACTTTATTTTTAAAGTGACTGATGACACAGGTTGAGACTTCTCCGAACAAAGAATAAAATAAGAGGAGAAAAGCTGTCAGCTGCTATGTAGGTTATCTTCGTATGAACGACATCATCGCTTCAGACTTTTCAAAACAATTCACAGGGCAAGGGAGAGTCGATGAGGGCTCCAAATGATGGTTTTCAGTGGGGCTGAGGGTGGCTCACGATGGTTTTGAAATATTAAACCGGGTTGAAAAGTAGACACAAGCTTGTGTGCGAGTGGCTCGCCGATGCTAACATAACTAATGGCGTTTACCTCCCATTTCTCCCTACGTCGAGTAAAACCACACTTCGGGATAATATTCAATGTCTAATTGATGCTAAAGGACGATAAAAATTGCATGACAGTGGCCAAAAAATTAAAAATTGAGAAAGAGAAGTGAGGTGGGAACTTGCTGGCGGCTTGGGACCCCGGGCGAGCGCTCTGGGCCGCGAGTACCGCTGAATCCGCCATAGGGCGCTGAATCGCCAAGGGATTGTAGATAAGCGGCCCGCCTCGCCGGCCCGGCCCGGCCCGTCGGTTGCGGGTGCTCGGCTCGGCCCCTCTGCGCGGTACGCAGGAGAGGGGGAGGGGGGCCGTGGCTAGGGGCCTGTTGATTCAAGTCATGTACAGTAATTTAAAAAACTAAAAACTGAAAGAACACGTCTGAATAAAAATGTGAATTCAGTGTTCGAACGCTAATTACACAACGAGCCTATAGTTTACTAGGTAGATGTACTATCAGTTGCAAAAGTTTTCTGGGTGGACTGCGAATAGCGCATGGGTGGAATAGTCTCGCACGGGTCCCTTTTTTTCGCACCCGGTGGCAGCAGACAGCCAAGATGGCGACCCTGTCTCCACCTCGCATATTTGACTAGCATTTTCAGCTAAAACATTTCATTATCGTTCTCTTTTGGATTAAAATAACAAACATATCGCTTGCAGAAGGCGATAGGAATCATCCCCGGCGCCGAAACTAATACCGATTGCAGGATGTGGACAGATAAAAATCCGGACTGGGTTAGCCGGCCAGCTCCAAGACTTTTAGTGCAGCCGTCGCAATTTCTCATACCGCGCGATCGGTGCGAAATTCAAACGGACCGCAACTCTGACAGCCGTCGTCGACTACAGACAAGTCTCTTATTAGTAAGACTGTGCAATAGGCCTGCCTACAGTTAAACTCGTAATCCCTTCATTTATTTATGGAGCTCTCTGACGATATATGTAGGCAAATTTTTGAGGTCTCTAAATTACTTTCATAGCCAGCAGTCAATTTATGCGAAAGAGAGCATGCCAAAACAAGCTTCTTTTTTGTGTTATGTTTTTCTCTTTGTTTCTCTTTGTTTTACTTTAGCTGTGTTTCCGTGCTACAGGAGGATAATTGTTTTTGTGCAGATGAAGAAGGATATTGTAACACCAGAAGATCATTATTACGAGAACAATTTTATTAACGGATAATTCAGCGAAAGCGATAACATTGCAAACATAAAATGTAAACACAAAATCAAGTGAAAAAAAATGTGTCGACAAAGAGCAAGACAGTCTCTTATTTAATCATTGCGACCGAAAAAATCAATTTGGCCCTTCGTCACGTTTATTTCTTTCAAATCCACGCTGATGTCAAAACAGACTTAACAGGGTTATAAATATACTAGACACTACATCATTAAATTACAAAAATACAACAGAAACCTGCCTTCAAAAAATGTCGCGAGCGGAATAAGAGCGTAGTATTACAAAAAAAAAAAACATACGCATGTTACTCTCGCTACTTTTGAAGGCGGGTTTCTCTTATCCAAGAAACTGGAAACAACAGAATTTTAGCCTAAGTCATCGTAAAGAAATACCGGCCTACAAAAATGTAACGAAAGTAATGGAGTGCGTGGTGTTACATGGAAACATACGCTCGTTACTCTCGACACTTTTGTAGGCGGGCTTTTAGCTCGATTTGAGTCAGGAAAATACCACATTTGTTTACGTAATTACATTACAAAAATACAACAGAAACCTGCCTTCAAAAATGCCGCGAGCGGAATAAGTGCGTGATGTTACAAAAAAAACATACGCATGTTACTCTCGCCACTTTTGAAGGCGGGTTTCTCTTATCAAAGAAACTGGAAACAACAGAATTTTAGCCTAAGTCATCGTAAAGAAATACTGGCCTACAAAAATGTTACGAAAGTAATGGAATGCGTAGTGTTACATGGAAACATACGCTCGTTACTCTCGACACTTTTGTAGGCGGGCTTTCAGCTCGATTTGAGTCAGGAAAATACCACATTTGTTTACGTAATTACATTACAAAAATACAACAGAAACCTGCCTTCAAAAATGCCGCGAGCGGAATAAGTGCGTGATGTTACAAAAAAAACATACGCATGTTACTCTCGCCACTTTTGAAGGCGGGTTTCTCTTATCAAAGAAACTGGAAACAACAGAATTTTAGCCTAAGTCATCGTAAAGAAATACCGGCCTACAAAAATGTTACGAAAGTAATGGAATGCGTGGTGTTACATGGAAACATACGCTCGTTACTCTCGACACTTTTGTAGGCGGGCTTTTAGCTCGATTTGAGTCAGGAAAATACCACATTTGTTTACGTAATTACATTACAAAAATACAACAGAAACCTGCCTTCAAAAATGCCGCGAGCGGAATAAGTGCGTGATGTTACCAAAAAAACATACGCATGTTACTCTCGCCACTTTTGAAGGCGGGTTTCTCTTATCAAAGAAACTGGAAACAACAGAATTTTAGCCTAAGTCATCGTAAAGAAATACTGGCCTACAAAAATGTTACGAAAGTAATGGAATGCGTGGTGTTACATGGAAACATACGCTCGTTACTCTCGACACTTTTGTAGGCGGGCTTTCAGCTCGATTTGAGTCAGGAATATACCACATTTGTTTACGTAATTACATTACAAAAATACAACAGAAACCTGCCTTCAAAAATGTCGCGAGCGGAATAAGTGCGTGATGTTACAAAAAAAACATACGCATGTTACTCTCGCCACTTTTGAAGGCGGGTTTCTCTTATCAAAGAAACTGGAAACAACTGAATTTTAGCCTAAGTCATCGTAAAGAAATACCGGCCTACAAAAATGTTACGAAAGTAATGGAATGCGTGGTGTTACATGGAAACATACGCTCGTTACTCTCGACACTTTTGTAGGCGGGCTTTCAGCTCGATTTGAGTCAGGAATATACCACATTTGTTTACGTAATCACATTACAAAAATACAACAGAAACCTGCCTTCAAAAATGTCGCGAGCGGAATAAGTGCGTGATGTTACAAAAAAAACATACGCATGTTACTCTCGCCACTTTTGAAGGCGGGTTTCTCTTATCAAAGAAACTGGAAACAACAGAATTTTAGCCTAAGTCATCGTAAAGAAATACCGGCCTACAAAAATGTTACGAAAGTAATGGAATGCGTGGTGTTACATGGAAACATACGCTCGTTACTCTCGACACTTTTGTAGGCGGGCTTTCAGCTCGATTTGAGTCAGGAAAATACCACATTTGTTTACGTAATTACATTACAAAAATACAACAGAAACCTGCCTTCAAAAATGCCGCGAGCGGAATAAGTGCGTGATGTTACAAAAAAAACATACGCATGTTACTCTCGCCACTTTTGAAAGCGGGTTTCTCTTATCAAAGAAACTGGAAACATCAGAATTTTAGCTTAAGTCAGCTTAACGAAATACTGGCCTACAAAAATGTTACGAATGTTATGGGATGCGTAGTGTAACATGGAAACATACGCTTGTTACTCTCGACACGTTTGTAATTGGGTTATCGGCCCAAATAAAGTCGGGCAGACACCATGTTTGTTACGGAAAAAATTACAGATATACAAAGATAACCTGCACTGTTAAAACCTTACAAAGCAATGCTTTGCAATTACAAACAAAATGCTTTGAAATTGCGAAGGATTTGGCTGCTTTGTAATACAAAGCAGTTTGTTTGTAATGCAAAGCATTTGCTTCGCAGCTTGCGAAGCATTTGCGAAATGCTTTGTATTACAAACAAAATGCTTTGCATTACAAAGCATCCAAATGCTTTGCAAGCTTACAAACTATCTTGTTTGTAGGGATTTAACAGTGTGCCTACAAAAACGTTCCGAAAGTATTGCGGTGCATAGTGTTACATGAAAACATACGCCTTTTACTCTTGACAATTTTCCACGCGGGCTTCCGTCAGAATCGGAGAAGAAAAACACCATCCTTGTTTATGGCTACAAATTACAGAAATTCATGAAGAACGTGACTAAAATAGTCTCGACTGAAAACCGGCGCTTAGTTTTACATGAAAACATGCGCCTTTTACTTTTTTCACTTTCGAAGGCGGTTTTTTCACCCTAATTTGACACGGGAAGAATCCATTTTTTAACGTCATGAAATTACAGAAATACAATTAAAACTCTCCCACAAAAATGCTAGGCAATTATTGCGGGTACGAAAAAACATACGCATGTTTTTCTTTATTATTTAGTCAGTGGGTTATTGGCCAATGTAACGTAAAGAACACATAACTTTTGGTAAACAAGGACTATTACATAAATACAACAAAAACCTGTTTACAAAAATGGCACAACAGTACACTGTTAAATTCGTACAAACACAATAGTTTGTTAGCTTGCAAAGCATTTGGATGCCTTGTATTACAAAGCATTTTGTTTGTAATACACAACATTTCGCTAATGCATCGAAAGCCACGTAGCAAATGCTTCGCAAGCTACAAAGCAAAAGCTTCGCAATACAAACAAAATGCTTTGTATTACAAAGCAGCCAAATCTTTCGCAATTGCGAAGCATTTTGTTTGTAATTGCAAAGCATTGCTTTGTAAGGTTTCAACAGTGTAATGTGTGCGGTTAAACGACAACATTGTTGCAATCAATGACGAGAGGCGTGTGTTGAGCAAGATAGCGCAGATCAGGCACTTCCAACATATCACAGTCGGGCGGCGACGCTTGTTAGGAAGGGCGTAGAGTTGCCGACCAGGGCGAGCAGCCCAGTATTTACGGTCCGCACAAGTGCGTCCGCCACACAATCCAAATAATTCGTGGTGCCTAACAGTAAGTTTTTATGCGAACTCCGTGCTGATATGCAGAAAATCACGACTTCATAATTACTTGGTAAACCCCTCAAAATTTGAGAACAAACACAAGAACCGACACGACTGGGCCCGCTGC
>JAWJED010000039.1:606116-673028 GCA_033675135.1 Frankliniella intonsa | reverse complement strand
GAAGCCTACCTATAGAATTGAGAAATAGGACTTGATTACCAAACTGCAAAGAAGCCAAATGTCTTTCAAAACAGAAGCGAGTAAACATCACTTTCGCATTTTAGGCTATTTTGAAGAAAACATTACTCACCTTTTTTAACAAGAACATTTCAGGGACATTCAACAGAGCTACAATTCAACTGCATGATGAGAGATGTGTGTGCAATTCCAGACAGGAGATAAACAAAGTGGATCAGATGGCTATGACGCAAAGTTTTCTTGATCGCCAAACATTTTACATTGAACCCCTTTGTTTTTAAGTTGTGCCACTGTGCGAAGAATATGACTTTATTTTTAAAGTGACTGATGACACAGGTTGAGATTTCTCCGAACAAAGAATAAAATAAGAGGAGAAAAGCTGGCAGCTGCTATGTAGGTTATCTTCGTATGAACGACATCATCGCTTCAGACTTTTCAAAACAATTCACAGGGCAAGGGAGAGTCGATGAGGGCTCCAAATGATGGTTTTCAGTGGGGCTGAGGGTGGCTCACGATGGTTTTGAAATATTAAACCGGGTTGAAAAGTAGACACAAGCTTGTGTGCGAGGGGCTCGCCGATGCTAACATAACTAATGGCGTTTGGCTCTCATTTCTTCCTACGTCGAGTAAAACCACACTTCGGGATAATATTCAATGTCTAATTGATGCTAAAGGACGATAAAAATTGCATGACAGTGGCCAAAAAATTAAAAATTGTGAAGTGAGGTGGGAACATGCTGGCGGCTTGGGACCCGGGGCGAGCGCTCTGGGCCGCGAGTACCGCTGAATCCGCCATACCGCGCTGAACCGCCAAGGGATTGTAGATAAGCGGCCCGCCTCGCCGGCCCGGCCCGGCCCGTCGGTTGCGGGTGCTCGGCTCGGCCCCTCTGCGCGGTACGCAGGAGAGGGGGAGGGGGGCCGTGGCTAGGGGCCTGTTGATTCAAGTCATGTACAGTAATTTAAAAAACTAAAAACTGAAAGAACACGTCTGAATAAAAATGTGAATTCAGTGTTCGAACGCTAATTACACAACGAGCCTATAGTTTACTAGGTAGATGTACGCCAGACCACGTCGCGCGTAACAGGCTTCGCGATGTTTCGCGAAACACTGTTACGCTGCGACGCGTCTGCGTACATCTACCTAGGCCTGCGGCGCTTTCCGTCTACAAAATTAGGATGCCATATTGTCGAAAATTATTTGAACCCTTGTCGTTAAATCAGGGAACGCCATTAAATTGCACTGGAAAGGACCGTTCTGACCGTGTACGGGAAAGGAAAGGGTAGTTTGGGATTGTCGATAAATGTCAGAACTTTTGAGTTATGCCCTTGCTGACTGGTTCAAATACGATTCGAATAATAAATCAGTTGGCAACATTGAATTGCACTCGTGCAGACGGTTCCGGCGATATGCCGATCTGATTAATACACTTTTTACGCGCATATTGGCGACTTCTTGTCCAAATTTAACGCTGTAACAGCAAAACGGTAAGAGATACGGCCAAACGGACGAAATTTCCGCTCAGAGGGTCGCAACTCGTTGAAAAATCACGGAAATGACATCCAACATGCATTTTGACGACTTTTCGTCCTGAAATCGCGCTGTAGCGGCTAAACGGTAAGAGATACGGCCAAACGGACGAAATTTTCGCCCAAAGGGCCGCAACTCGCCGCTTTAACCCCTAGGACACTATAAAAAATATTGTTTTTTAAACTTAGTTATTTTACGAAAATGTTAGTAAATTTTAACACTGTAAATTTTTGAGGTAGAATGCCCATATTCGAACTCGTCCGAGCTTTTTAGGTCAAGAAGCTTCAGTAAAATTTTCAAGTCGATATCTGTACTCGTTCTTGTGTTATCGTGCTAGCAGCTACACAGACAGACAGACAGACAGGAGCCAAAACGGATCAGTGGAGTAATAGGCTTCGCTATCGCTCAGCCAAAAAATCAAGCTGATCGGATATTTCCTTACTCATAACCTATCTTCTAAGTCGTTTTAGCAAACGAGCTCAAATTAGGCTTGTGACCTAATCTTATGTCGCTTATCAAACACTCGGAGAAAAAAAATTCAATGAATTGGTTGGAAATTTTTAACTTAATTTCTGCATAGACCATCCACCAAAAACTCTGATGAAACCAAAACATACTTCGTGCCTACCAGGATTTCGTGAAATCGTATTTTTTTTTTGTAGGTACTATCTAGCTGCTCCATTCAGCAAGGCACTACCCAGCATATTACCTTATCTCAGCACAGCCCTCCAAGGAGCAACCCATCTCAGCACAGCCCTCCATGGAGCAACCTGGACACTCCACTGAATCTTCAAAGCTGCAATGGCACTCCAAGGAGTGACATGTCCTTCACTTACGTCTCTCCTAATTGTACCACACTTCAGAATGACACGCATTCTTTGCTCTCCCAGCACAGTACTCCAAACTGTGTTTATGATAACGATCAGAGCAGTTCTCTGCCAAATAGATCTGAGATGCTTTCCAAATCTGATGAGAAAAGGATTTCAAACTACAAAAGCATTCCAGTCAACAAATCCTTTCGTCCGAGCCCCAAGAGTGCTTATGCGGTCTCTTTATCTCTTCAGAAAACACAGTCCAGTGATGGGCGCAGGAGGCTCTTCAGCTCTGAAGAGGATTCTATTACCGGGAAAAAGTTGGCCAGAAAATTTTCTGGCCAGAATTTTTTTTTTCCTATGCTAAGTAAAACTCTCAAAATGAAAAGAAAAAGGTATTTTAGTATCCTAGAGACATATACTAACCGATCGGAGTTTTACCCAGCAATGGAAAAAAGTTGCGTTCGAAAAACCGCTAAAAATCGGACAAAATTGGACATTTACGCCCCTAGCGCCTCCCCTATGCTGGGTAAAACTCTGCAAATCACACGGAAAGTAAGTCTGAGTGTCCCGAAGATAATGAGCAACGATTTGGAGTTTTACCCAGCAATGGAAAAAAGTTGCGTTCGAAAAACCGCTAAAAATCGGACAAAATTGGACATTTACGCCCCTAGCGCCTCCCCTATGCTGGGTAAAACTCTGCAAATCACAGGGAAAGTAAGTCTGAGTGTCCCGAAGATAATGAGCAACGATTTGGAGTTTTACCCAGCAATGGAAAAAAGTTGCGTTCGAAAAACCGCTAAAAATCGGACATAATTGGACATTTACGCCCCTAGCGCCTCCCCTATGCTGGGTAAAACTCTGCAAATCACAGGGAAAGTAAGTCTGAGTGTCCCGAAGATAATGAGCAACAGTTACTTAGTTCTCTACGAGAAAAGGTATGTATACTGAATACACCGCACGTTTCGCACGGTTGGAGACGTCATGTTTTTTGTGAAAATTTGCCTATAACATAGTATTGTTATGTGTGCCCTCTAATCTTTCTTGCAGGTTGTCTGATGAAACTGGCAGCGAGAGTAACAAACGAGGAACAGATTCCAACACGAACGTCAATGCAGGACCCGGGACTCAAAATAGTGCAGAGAGCAAGTCAGTTAAAACGGGTAGTGATGAAAATGACTCGTTCTCACATCAGCTTTGTAATGGCGACAGGAATGATAATGTTGGTGACGATTGTGAAATGGAAAAAAGCTTTTCGTCGAATGTAAGTATAAATGGTATGAACGACGGAGAGTACGCTTCCGATGATGGGAAAGGTAAGGGTGTTGCTTGTTCGAGTAACAATGGTACATTAATGAAGACCTTTACTGGCAAAAATAAAAGAACATGCATTAGTACTCATGTGAGTCGTTCCAAGCCGCCATTATCTTTCAATAGGTTTTCAGTGCTAGACTCTGACTCCGATTGCGAACCTCCAGTAAAACCCAGGTTCCTGAAGAGCGAAATTCAACAGGATAAGAAATGTTTGTCTGCTAATGATTCCGACAGTGGACTGTCTAACTCGTTTGTCCCTTCGAACCGGCAAAGTAAGAATCTCCGAAAATCCACACCTCACAGAAGGCGCATTTCAAGCAGTAGCAGTAGTTCTGGAGGCCTCGGTAGCAAAGAGAAGACTACTGGTAACGGCGATTCTGTAAGCTCTGACAGCGACGACAAGAGCAGTTTTGAAAAGAATTCTGCACGCGTTGGTGGCAATCAATCATAAGGGTTCTGTTAGCAGTGATTCTGAAAGCTCTGACAGCGACGATGACAACAATATTGGAAGGGATTCTGCCCGCTTTGGTGGAAAAGATGAGGGTTGTGTTAGCCCCGTTTCTGAAAGCTCTGGCAAAGATGACAAGAGCAGTATTGGAAGTGATTCTGAGAGCCATGAGATGAACTGTTCTGCGTCAACATCTGACAGCGGAAAAACACAACCCCGTAAGGAAGAGCCTCCGAAGAGAGGATATAGGACTGTGTATGGGCAAAACATTTTAAAGAGAGGGGATACATTGCGATTGAGTGCAAAAGCTTACAGAAAATACGAATTCTCAATTGAATTAAGTAAAAGAGAATGGAAAAAGTGTGTGTACAAAAATAAAAGTGGCAAGCTTTGCATTAACCGTGAACAATGGACAGATATCCTGCTTTCTCAATTTGAAAAGACTGATAGAGAGAAGCACGCTATTAATTTTAAAGGTACGGGATATGTTGCTCATTCTGCGAAACTTGGTCACACAATTGATGCTTACGTTTACTGTAGATCAGGTGAGTGCAAGAAGTTTGCTGTTGTTTGCGAAGGAGTGAAGTTAAAAAGTGTACCGCTCATAGAAGTCTATTCACGTGGTAAGACAAACCATCCGGCAGGTGAAATGTCAACAAGGCAATTGAATGGACGGCGCAGACGCAAAGCTAGGCGCATACTTGCAAAAACTACTGTTAGTAAGTATCAAGATGGAAACATCAAGTTACTCAGTGAAGCGTCTCACGCAGAAGGGAATACAGGTGCAGTAAAGTCCGATGCAGTGATTCAAAATGCTCGTTGTGAAGAACTTGCTAAGAATGATCTTCATGTTGATGATGTTTTTGATTGCATTTTACGTATGCGACAGATCAGAAGTAGAAAATACCATCATTTATCCAACCCATAGGTGAACCATTTTGTGCCGTTCTCTTCTCCGAAGAACAAGCAACAATTCTTATCGGTCATTTTAAATCCTGGAAATTTATTACTCTTCATCAAGATGCTACAGGGTCCTTAGTAAGGCGCCCCCCGCATGTGAAGGGGCGTATTTATTTGTACGCTGGAGTAATAAATGCGTCTGGAACAATTATACCGCTGTTTGAAATGATTAGCATAAAACATTGCCAACAGGCTATTGGAAACATGCTCGGACTGTTTCGATCATTTTGGGTGAAATCACTTTCAAAGACATGGCCATGCATTGGGAGAGTAGTTTCCGACTGCTCATTTGCTACAATGCATGCTGTTGTCTTACAGTTCAATAAAATGTCGCTAGAAGCCTACCTTCGGCTGTGCTTCAAACATCTTTCCGATAGTTACACTCACAGCGATGTCGGTAAACTTATTCTTCTTCAACTGTGTAGAAACCTCTGGCAAAAGATGATGGCAACAAATCTGAAGAACCGTTCTGTGAAAGAGGATAAGAAACATTTAATATTAGAAGGAATTGCTGCTATGTCGGAAGCAACTACAATGTCCATGTTCGACGAAAGATTTGCTGCATTTTGTGTACTACTCTTAAGCAAAAACATTTATCCTGAGACTTCTAAAGCCGTTAAGACATTAGCCATTGGATCTAGATTTACTGAAGTTATCTGCGGATCAGGTCCTGATTCCGAAGATATAGAAGAAGAACATTTCCATAAGCAGGATACGCTTGCGGAGTCTCCCTTTTTTCTCAAATGCTGCGACATTGTTGTAAATGTTAAGAAATCCTTGCATGATATAAAAGAACAATTAGACGACATAGAGGAGTCGAGTCTTCAGGACAATCCGGGCTACTGCAAGAGGTTTCTCCAGGCTGTTTTCATGCCGAAATGCGCACCGATAGTGCCTCTTTGGTCTCAGTTAATGTCCGCTTGCCGAGGAAATGGTTTTGTGTATAAACCGGCGTCTAATGCAGATGTCGAAGATTATTTTAATATTGAGAAGAATACTGTTCACGGCATAATGCACAATAAGTTGGGTCGGTATATTGCGACCGAACGTGAGTATATCAGCACTAAGCTTAAAAAAATCAATTTCAACCTCATAACAAATAGCAAGACATACCAAAAGTACCAAAATGAAACAAAAATATCTCTAGAGAAGACAAACCATGGCCAGCAGACTTACGTAAATGCAGAGTGCATTAAACTCTTTACTTCAACACCTTAGGAAAAGCTTCACACCTCTGGGATGAGTCAGGGACGCAAAGGTGAGAGACAGGAAGAGATGTGGAAACCTAATAAATTCCAGGAGAAACATTCCTACTTTGACAAAAATAAATTGAAATCCATGTTCGGCGGAGAGAATGAAGGTACATTATTTAAGGACTCTATTCAAAGCTTTGGTGAATTAAGTCAATCACCCGAAAAGCATGAAGAAACCTGGAATAGCCCACCTCACAGAGAGAAAAAGGCTGTTAAGCGCCCTGCACAAACTCGAGAACTAAATACAAGTAAGAAGACCACGCGGAAATTACTAAGCGATGTGTTTCATAGTTCTGAAAATACCTCTAATTGCACTGATAGTAATGATGTTGTTTTAGGAAGTGTGAATGTAATGGACACACTCAAAGATTCGTACTACGGCTACTACACAGTGCCACCCGTCAGCTTTCTAAATGACCTGCCACATGCGCAATTTTTACAGAAAGATGACATGCTGTATGTTTCAAACACATGTAGGGGCGACCGTCGGGGACCACTATTAATTTACGGAGAGACCGACAGGTATTTGGCATTTGAAGATTTTGCAGAGCTTCTTAAGAGGAAGCTCCAGTCCCCCTGTCGGAGCCTCGCCGGGCGCTCTCCCGGGCGCCTCGCGCGCGATGCAAGGGAAAACATATATCGCAATTTCTCGCAAATGTGTCGACGGATTAATTTGAAACTTTGTGTGTGGATAGTTAAAGGACCCTTCTCGGTGTTGATCTGGCTGAAACCGCCCCGAAAATTTCTGATTGCGTCCTGGCGCGAAATAGAGTTGGTCGAATGTAGCCTACAACAACTTTTTATGCAGGCAAAATTTTGGGAAAAGCCGACGCAGTGCAGTAGTTCCAACCTTCTCAGACAACGTATTAAAATCTGGCGCCTATAACTTGAAATATCTGGCCGTAACCAGTTGAACAGTGAACACCTACACGCGCTTTCGTGGCCAAGCTGCCTGGCGGGGGCAGGCGAGCTCTGATAACTTACGCACAGATCCCCTAAGGAGCCCCCCCTCCCCGGCCCCCGTACCGTTCGCCTTACTCTGCATGCTTCCTCGGCCGGCCTGTCGCTCGCCACTCGCCCCAGCTCTCAGTTGAGCACTCGAGCTGTTTGACCCCCTGGTGCAAGGCTCAAATTTGGTCTAGAAATTCCATTCAAATTTTGAAAGACTCAGAAAACTGAGGGAATTCCACGATTGCCGATAATTATTGTCCTAGACGAATTTGTCTATTCACCACTGAGTGAGATTCAGGGGGTCGAGTTGCAGCGATAAAAGGACCGGCTTATCGCCGTGGTATTGTTTAGGCTTCGTCAGCTTTTATGCCTCCCTCCCCCTTTCTCCGCCGTGCGCTGAGCTCATGTGCCGACTGCCGGCCCTTTATCGCTGCAACCCGACCCCCCTGAATCTCACTCAGTGGTGAATAGACAAATTCGTCTAGGACAATAATTATCGGCACTGGTGAAATTCCCTCAGTTTTCTGAGTCTTTCAAAATTTGAATGGAATTTCTAGACCAAATTTGAGCCTTGCACCATGGGGTCAGACAGCTCGAGGGCTCAACTGAGAGCTCCGGCCGAGGAAGCATGCAGAGTAAGGCGAACGGTATGGGGGCCGGGGAGGGGGGGCTCCTTAGGGGATCTGTGCGTAAGTTATCAGAGCTCGCCTGCCCTCGCCAGGCAGCTTGGCCACGAAAGCGCGTGTAGGTGTTCACTGTTCAACTGTTTACGACCAGATGGTTCAAGTTATAGGCGCCAGATTTTAATACGTTGTCTGAGAAGGTTGGAACTACTGCACTGCGTCGGCTTTTCCCAAAATTTTGCCTGCAAAAAAAGTTGTTGTGGGCTACATTTGCCCAACTCTATTTCGCGCTAGGACGCAATCAGAAAATTTCGGGGGGGTTTCAGCCAGATCAACACCGAGAAGGGTCCTTTAACTATCCGCGCACGAAGTTTCAAATTAATCCGTCGACGCATTTGCGAGAAATGACGATATATGTTTTCCCTTGCATCGCGCGCGAGGCGCCCGGGAGAGCGCCCGGCGAGGCTCCGACAGGGGGACTGGAGCTTCCTCTTGTCAAGTGCAACAGTTGACGCATGTTTACACTGTTTGGAGTACGCAGCAGATGGAACACTTTGTGTGTTGTCGTCCACTGAAGGTATGGAGATATTTCACCGTGAATACCACTGCACACTTTCTGTAAATGAACGAGATTTTTGTCAATATTCAAAAGTTATGGTGCCATACCTTTATCCCGGCCATTGGGTCCTTGCTGTCGCTGATTTCAAAGTCAAGTCGTTTCAGCTATTAGATCCTGCTGGAACAGACTTCGCACAGGAAAACAATTGATTCTCACTTTTTAGGCAATACCTTACAAACCGCGGCTACGAAGATGTCACTTGGCATACATCAAATCAGTTTACTTACCCGCTGCAGAATGACAATATTAACTGTGGCGTTTATATTTTGAAATTTGTCGAGGCACTTCTCAGTAAGAAGACAGATGTGATTTCTTTTGACCCTGTCCAGTTTCGGGTCATTCTTGCACGCTTATGTATAAGCAGGAGGAAGGATGATTCTGAAATTGTTGCCAGTTCAAAGAAACTATTATACAGCAGGTATGACAATGGTCTGTTTAAGAACGTCGACTACTATGCAGTTGATGATGAAAATGAATTCGTAGTATGTGTAATGGGATTAGGAATGAAGCCTTTGTCTTCCCGATTGTACTGTTCATTAGTTAATGGAAGGTGGCTTCAGAACTACCTTATTGATGTAGCTATTTACGTTCATATGACAGATCACTGGAAAAACAAATGTGACATATGTAACGTCTGTAACGTGACCTATGGTTCTTTCCGTTCTTTCTTAAATATTTGCGTGGTGTTAGCTGCAATCATACTTTTAGTTACACCATCGTTTCAGGCGTAAAATTTCGATTCAAACGAGTATACATATGATAGGGTTCTTATTGCAAAACAACACATTGTAAGATGACGCAGGAATTCATTAACATTGCTGTGTCTTTGTTACGATTCCTCAGAACCCCATCATATATATGCTCGTTTGAACCGGAATTTTCCGGTGGAAATGATGGTGACCTCGGAATTGGAATACAGTCAATGATATGGAAGATATTGTATAAAAACCATAAAACGCGCCGTCCGTCACGTTTCTTGATGCGACATGTGAACATGTCGCATCAAGAAACGTGACGCATGTCACATTAGTTTTTCCTGTGATGTGTTGACCCTGGTAGGCAGCGCAAAGTTACTCGGAATACACAGGTACCGGAAGGGTGGCCGACATCTCCTTCGCACCTTCGCTTCACTCTGTCCTCCCCGGTGCGAAACTCAATCTCGGCACGACGACGTTCGGCACTCGGACTCGGCAACCACTGCAGTGGTCGTGTGCGTCGTGTATGTTGCGAGAGCCGTCCGATCAGTGAGGACGTACTTCGTCATCAAACAACAGGAGCAAAAGAAATTACTTTCGAAATGGCATCTACCTATTACAGGTAACGAATGAGAAGACAGGAAAAATTTACCAATTTATAGGAATATTCCTTACCTTAACTCAATGATTTTTTTTTTTTTTTTTGGATAATACGTAATAAGTCGTAATGGCGGATGGCGGGGAAGCCCATACAGTCGAGGCTGGTCCAGACTGCGCCGCCAACCTCGGGCCGCTAGAGGGCAGTACGCGCTCGCAAAGTCGCCAAGCGGGATTTCGGCATTTCAGCTGCCAGGGCGGTACGCGTGGCGGGTGAGGCGCGCAACTTGAATAAACTGATGAGGATTTTTTAAGGGTTATTATTATGAAGTATTATGGAGTATTATAAAGTATTATGAGGTATTATGGGGAGTATTATGGGGTGTATTATGTGGTATTATGAAGTATTACAGTCGTCTCCCGATTTTTGTGCGCAAAATGTTCATCACGACGCGCAGAAAACGAAAAAGGCACAGGTAGCCGCCCTGGGCCGTGAGCGCGACCCTCGGCTCCATCTGGCCGACCTGGCGGCATGGGATTTGGTGAGGAGGGATGAAGTGTTCCTGTTCAATTGTCCCGTCAAGATATTTAAGAATCTCATTCTATGAAAAAATAGTGATCAGTCCAAACGGCATTAAAATACTCCAACTTTTTAGTCTTTACTCCCAGAGGACTCCAGGCGAGCACCAAAAGACTGTAAAAGTTGGAATATTTTCATACCGTTTGGACCCATCGCATTATTTTTCATGTACAATGTGATTCTAGAGTAATATCGTGAACTTTTCTGAACGGAACACTATTCGAACGGAACAGGCGACACTCCCTCCGCCAAGCCGCTTAATCCCCTTGGTAACCCTGTCGCCCGGCTCCTGAGTGGGTCGGCTGGGGTCGCCCGGCCGGGTCCCCCCGGGCCTGCCCTCCAGAAGTGGTGGGGATAACATGCGCGCAGAAATCGGCTCGCAAAAACCGGGAGACGACTGTATGAAGTATTATGAGGTATTATGAAGGATTATGAGGTATTATGAGGTATTATGGGTATTATGGGGTATTATGGGTATTATGGGGTATTATGAGGGTATTATGGGGCCGTGTACAGAGTATTATGCGAGTTGGCGACCCCTCGAATCCAGCATATTGTGTCACATAGTTATCAGCGGTAAAACGCTTCTCATGCCACTGCTTATAAATAATAATCATTGGTGCCTTGCTGTTGCAAATATTGCCAAAAAGAGGTATGGATTCTATGATCCTCTTCAAAACTTACCTCGGTCACATTACTTTGAAAAATTTATTTCATTTTCAAAGAAAAGGAACAGGTATGCATGTGATCAGCGTAGGGGAGGCGCTAGGGGCGTAAAGTCCAATTTTGCTCGCTTTTTAGCGGTTTTTCGAACGCAACTTTTTTCCATTGCTGGGTAAAACTCGAAATCGTTGCTCATTATCTTCGGGACACTCAGACTTACTTTCCCTGTGATTTGCAGAGTTTTACCCAGCATAGGGGAGGCGCTAGGGGCGTAAATGTCCAATTTTGTCCGATTTTTTGCGGTTTTTCGAACGCAACTTTTTTCCATTGCTGGGAAAAATTCCAAATCGTTGCTCATCTTCGGGACACTCAGACTTACTTTCCGTGTGATTTGCAGAGTTTTACCCAGCATAGGGGAGGCGCTAGGGGCGTAAATGTCCAATTTTGTCCGATTGTTAGCGGTTTCTCGAACGCAACTTTTTTCCATTGCTGGGTAAAACTCCGATCGGTTAATATATGTCTCTAGGATACTAAAATACCTTTTTCTTTTCATTTTGAGAGTTTTACTTAGTATAGAAAAAAAAATTCTGGCCAGAAAATTTTCTGGCTAACTTTTTCCCGGTGATTCAATTAGTAAGTATTACGATTAAAGTATTCCTACAGCTTCCTACAAATACTTTTCTGTCAGTTCTTTTTGTTTTGTGTAGAAGATCAGCTATCTTCTTTAAAAATATCTATGGAAAGTTTGGAAACTATAACAAGGAAGAATGCTGCTAAGCTTGATATTCTTCTAATGAATCAGTCACGGATTGTGAAGAGCATGATACCAAGTGAGCGACGAATTACAGCTCCTCCTAACATGCCGTGTCTTCCTCTGGAATCCAAGAAGGCCCTGGACATGTATGAATCTTTCCTGAAAGAGTCAGACGTTTATCTTGCTGCTGTGGTGAGTCTCACTTATGATGCCTTTCAATTATGGCAGTACAGGGATATTTGTGACTTCTCTTTTTATTTTGTAGTGTGATTACATGTCCAATTTTATCCGGTCGTCTGTGGTTGATCCTGAGAGGACAGGTGCTCGTTCCATTTTAACAAAATTGCTCTCTAACAATCTTGCCAAAGAAATGAATTTACAAGGTGGGAATAATAAGATAGCATTTCGTTCGCTTCATTTGTACAAGGTTTTCCTAGGTAATTATTGTCAATATGTATTTTATTTGATTTCTCTGGCATGTAATTTTTCCTAATTGTATGCTGAAATATTTTCAGGTACTCTTCAAACTGCTTTTCCAAAAAGCGACTTAAGTGCTGCTGAGGATGCCCTCCAAAGATGGCTAAAAGATGCCAAACAGCGGAAGCAATTGCCCCAGCCCAAGTCTGCACGTTCCAAGTCTCCACGTTCCAAGTCTCCACGTTCTAAGTCTCCACGATCCAAATTTCCACACTCTAAATCTCCAGGATCCAAATCTTCAAGATCCGAGTCTTCAAGATCCAAATCTCCAAAATTCAAGGGTAACTCAGAAAGTTATCTAAAGCCTACAAGTGCCTGATTCTCAATCTCCTCTCTACTTTTAGTTTTTTTCTTTTCCAACTTACCGTAAAAGTTTGTTTACATTGTGCACTAATGGAGAGGTTTGGCTGTAAAGCGATATCTTGTAAATTTAATTCAGATTAGTTAACTTTATCAAGATTTTTTCTCTCCAAAGGTTTTTAAAGTTAACCCTCTCCATTATTATCAAATCTATTTGTGTTCAGCCCATATAGATTTCTTGTTCTCTAAAGCATACCAGTGCCTGATTCTCAATTTCCTCTCTACTTTTAGTGTATTCTTTTCCAACTTAAAAGTTTGTTTACCTTGTACACAAATGTAGAGGCTTGGCTGTGTGTGTATCTTGTAAATTTAATTCAGAATAGTTAACTTTATTGAGATTTGTTGTCTAAAGGTTTTTAAAGTTAAGCCTCTCCATTTGTTTCAAATCCATTTGTGTTAAGCACATATAGATTTCTTGTGTTGTCATGACTGATTATGTATACATTTCAAATGTGATTTTGAGCATCTATTTGTTTCGTAATTGTTCGTTACCACTACTTTTTTCATTTTTCCTACTTATAAGTTTGTTTGCCTTGTACACAAATGGAGAGGTTTGGCTGTGTGTGCACGCTAAATTCTTATGAACAATTTTTTTAACTCAATCGTACATAGTTATTCACTTTTACGTACATGCTGTTCCTCCGTATAAATTTTGTTCATAATTACAAACAAATGAGTCAAATTGTTCATAATTACTAAGAAAATTATGCATAGTTATGCATTGAAATTATGCGCAACAGCAGCATGCACACAGAAGTTCATAAAATTTTAGCGTGTGTATCTTGTAAATTTCATTTAGAATAATTAACTTTATTAAGATTTGTTGTCTAAAGGTTTTTAAAGTTAAGCCTCCCCATTTGTATCAAATCTATTTGTGTTAAGACCATATAGATTTCTTGTGATTTCATGACTGATTATGTGTGTAGTTTTCATATGTGATTTTTAGATCACTTGTAATGTCATGACTGAGTATGTATACTTTTCAAATGTGATTTTGAGCTTCTGTTTGTTTCTTATTTGTTCCTTTACCACTTCATTTGTGGAGAAGCTAGTCTGTACTGGCTAGTCATGATTGTAAATTTTAATTTTTTTTTAGTTTTCATTCTAGAAGTCATGCCATGCTAGTCAATGTAAAGTTTAATGTGCAATACTATTGCAAGATTATTTTCTTATTTTATCTATTGCATGGATAGTCTTATTTTTGTTACTTCTGACTTCAACTAAGAAATGTTATCTTATTACTAGACAAATAACCTCTACTTCTCTTATTTGTTTAATTTGTTTAATCTTTGGACTGAAAGTCCCTATCTCATTTCAATAAAACCTTATTTGTGCTCTCATACTATATTTCTCATTCAGTGCCCGCGCCCAGGCGGTGGTCCACCCGCCCTACATACCTGTGTGGCGGGTTGGCCTATACAGTTCTTTGCAGGCGCTCGTGTCATGCCCTCGATGGCCTCGATAATCAAAGGCTCATAACCTCGATTTGCACTCAAATTGACCGCCTCGTCGAGCTTCGAATCGATACCTCATTTAGACGGGCGATCGATATCGAAACTGGAGGACAAATATCCGTCGATTCGATTGGAAATTTCGACTGATCTTCGATGTCCCGCACCGACATCGAATCGACATCTTCTCGACCTTTCATTTTTGGCCGGGCCTATAACATGGTAGCTCGTTTTGAAACTCTTTTAACGAGGAATGTGAAAATGTCACACATTTTGAATCAGTTTTCTGTTAAGGGGGGATGGGAAGCAAAAGTCTAAAACGTGTAGTGTACATCAATGTACACTCTTAACTTCTTACAAAGAAAATTCTTGTATTACAAAGAATTCTGTGCAACCGTAATACAAAGCCAAATTTTCTTTGTAATACGAAGGAAAATCTTTGTAATACAAAGCAAAAATTTTTGTAATACAAGAAAATTTTCTGTATGTTACGGTTGCACAGAATTCCTTGTATTATACAAAAAAATTCTTTGTAAGAAGTTAAGAGTGTACACTGATAAATCAGTGCACATCGCACGTAGGGGAAGGTGGGGTACTATGGGACACGGGGTACTATGGGACACATTCGAAATCCGCGACATGGTTGACCGAGGAGTCGCATAGGTGTCGCCAACTTAATCTCCTCTAGTCAGCGAGTGTTTTCATAGTGGGCGGCGAGCCGGCAGCCGCGGCGTTCCGGGGTAGGAGGCGTGTGAAGTTTTGTCTTTACAAAAACGGGTAAGAAAAAAATATTGTCAGTCCTCTTTTTTTCTAATTGACAGAATACTAGCAAAACATTGCGATATTTTCATGTTCGAAAGTCATTACTGGGGTTCTGAGGACGAATGCCGCTTGTGCGGAAATTTCCAGAATGTGAGGATATGTCACCAGAGCCCAACATGGCCGACCGTGCACCGCGTCACCAATGGGACAGAAAATCGTGGGGAACAATGGGACAGGTAATTGAGTGTGCCATTGTTCCCCGCGCCCATTTTCACAACGAATTTATTTGAAAATTTCAATATACTAAATGGGGATTGTCCTTTTTCTGCAGCACAATGCCACGCCATCCCAAGGGAGACCACGAACCGCCCGAAAAAGGGGCAGTTCAAGAGGGAGGATTAGGGTGGCCCAAAATAAATACGACTTTCTCTGATCGACCTGTACCGCCCGGATCTGGATTCTACAACGTATTTTAGAGTAAAAGATAAAATGCTAAAAATCACAAAATTACTATTCGGTCCATATTTATAAATTTTCCCTGCATTTCCCGCCGAAAATTGAATGTGTCCCATTCATCCCCACGGGTGTCCCATTGTTCCCTACCCCTGGGAACAATGGGACAAATGCATCATTCTTTTCAGATTTTTTTTTCGGGTATTACGGAACAAACAGACGAAATTTGACAAATGGGGTTTGATAAAGGAGGGTTCCCTTCATACATTCCACACGTTTGTACTTTTCTAGCAACATTGCTCTCGTGCGAGGAGCTGGTAAAAAAAATCTGTCCCATAGTACCCCACCTTCCCCTACACTGCTAAGTAATCAGTGATCATTGTTATGTATATTTATTAATTTATAATTACTAACAAAATTGTGCATAGTTATGCATTGAAATTATGCACAACAGTAGCATCCATACAGAAGTTGAAAAAAAATAGCGTGCACAGATTAATCAGTGATCATTGTTATGTATATTGATTAATCAGTGATCATTGATGTTACACTGATTAATCAGTGTGCTATCTACACGTTTTAGTTTTCAGAGTATTCAGAATGAAGTATGCATGAGTATTCATAAATCTGCATGTTTATCTTCACACTTAATTTTTATGTAATATTTTATACATAGCTATGTAGGTCTATGAGCATACATAACTTACGTTTAATATTGTTACGTAAGTATGCACAATTTTTGCATAGTTATGTAAGAATTTATACATAAATCAGTAAGAAATTTTACGTCAGCTATGCATGCGCTTAGACCTACATAAGCAATGTACAAAATAGTACGTATTTCTATGTGTAGTTACATGTGATATGTACGAAAAAGTTTATTTCCAGGTACACGCTAAATTTTTAGGAGCGTCTGTGTGCATGCTAACATTGCACATAATTTTAATGCAGAACTATGCACAATTTTGTGAGTAATTATGAACAATTTCAGTCATTTGTTTCTAATTATGAACAAAATTTAAAAGGAAGAACAGCATGCACATCGAAGTGCATAACTATATTTGATTGAGTCAAAAAATCTTCATTTGAGTTTAGTGTGTAGTCTGTGTCAGATTGTGTGCAAACTAAATTCCTTGCAATCACTGAAAACGGGGGAATGATGCATGTTATCACGAGAGGATGACGCGCGGTATCGTGCTGTTTTTGTAAAATATCGTTGAAGCAAACTTCTGAAATTTATTTTCGATGACACCATCGGATTCCTCGTAAAATTTCCGTTCGAACGAGCATAAATGTCATGGGGTTTCAAACCCGAAAAAAGACACTTACAAGAATCATATCCCAGTAAATTATTGGTTGGAACCCCTTGACATGTATGCTCGTTCGAACGGAAATTTTACGAGGAATCCAATGATGTCATCAAAAATAAATTTCAGAAGTTTGCTTTAACGATATTTTACGAAAACCGCACAATACCGCGCGTTATCCTCTCGTAATAACATGCATCATTCCCCCGTTTTCAATGATGTTGCGAACAATTTTTAATATTGGTATTACGAAGAATTTGTTTATTTGCAAGGAACGTCTTTGCAAGCTATTAGAATTCCTACGAAATGCTTCAAAATTCTTTGCAGCTAGAGATGTATCTTTACCGTAAAATTCAAAGTTGGCGGTAAATTACGTAAAATACGGTAAAATACGGTAATTATCGGTAAAGTTGGTAAATTTCGAATTTTCTCTTTTCAAGTGTTTTAAAGGAAAACTGACTTTATAGACGGGTTTTAACGTAATAATAAACGTTTTAGAATGCAAAAATAGTCATCATACTTTTATTCTAAGTCAGTATTATTGAAAATTGAACATAAACACACACTGTTAAAACCTTACAAAGCAATGCTTTGCAATTACAAACAAAATGCTTCGCAATTGCGAAGGATTTGGCTGCTTTGTAATACAAAGCATTTTGTTTGTATGGCGAAGCTTTTGCTTTGTAGCTTGCGAAGCATTTGCTGCGTGGCTTGCGAGGCATTTGCGAAATGTTTTGTATTACAAACAAAATGCTTTGTAATACAAAGCATCCAAATGCTTTGCAAGCTTACAAACTATTTTGTTTGTAGGGATTTAACAGTGCACACATTTTTTATAGTCTTAACCTTAATTCTACTTTGGCCTAGAGCTAGCTGGTGTATGTGAAACACTTATTCACGCACTTACCTGCTTGTTTTTCTTTCACTCCACTACACAATTCAACACAGTAAATAAACAATAAATAGAAAAAGACGTCCCGTCCCACGACAGTCACCGCTAGGCGCTAGGCTCGGTGGAGGTATTCCCCTCGGCACGGAGGCACGCAAGGCGCATGCGCGGACTTGTCTGAGGGTAGGGGGAATGAGAGGAAATAGAAAGACCAGCGGGACGCGCGTAATTCAAATAAACGTAACAGCTAGCATTGCTTTCTGATGTAATAAGTCGTGCACGGTACTTATTTCGAATTTTACAAACTTTACCAACTTTACCAACTTTACTGGGGTCTGGGTAAAATACCGTATTTTACCGGTATAATACCGTTCGTTACCGGTAATATTACCGGCGTGTACATCCCTATTTGCAGCTTACAAATAAAATAGTTTGCAATACGAACCAATTCTTTGCAAGCATTTTACAGTGTGCGAATATGTTAATGATAATTGTGTCCACACTTGAGAAAAATCATGAACAAACTATGCACCACAAAACTTTACTTTGTTGATTTCAAGGCTTTTATTAAGAGACCAAAAGAGCCTGTGTTTTATTTTAATGAAAATCAAATTAAATTCTTGAGGCTAAACAAAAAAAAACAAAAAACAATCTGGTCGGAAACCTGTATACTATTTGAGGGAAGTCAGTCCCTTTATCACAAAACACAAAAATATAGCAGTTCTTATGTGGAAAGGACATTTAAATTGAAGTGATACACGGACAGCTTGCCAACCCACATTGGCCTACAAGTCAACGGATTATTAGCAATAGCTCATGGAGATGACAAGTAATTCACAATGCGAGATTGCTTCCCGATATTACTGAGTAAAATATAAAGTTGATTATGTGCTTGTATTTTTAAAGGCGCTAAACTTGTCAAGAGGCTTCATTGCGCCGATGAGATGCCATGAGGTGACTCCAGTGCGCTCTACCAGCTTCTCCAGCACTTTCACGTCCTCTAGAGCTTCGTGAAGCGTGTACTTGCAGTCGCTGAGGAGATCATTGGCCAGGGCTTCCAGGGTGAATCTCTTGCCAGCGGCAAGGCGCCCTGGCAAATGTTGCCTAGAAGGATCATATAAAAGAAAAAAGCGGTATAAAGCAAAATTTTTTTGAAGTGAGTGAAAATACTACATCTATTATCCATTGCTTTACTCATACTAACTGAAAATGCACTGTTTCGCACATATCGTACATTGTAAAAAAATAACCTACCCATTTACGATATGACTACGGTCCCAAACGTAATTTTTCCGTACAGTCGAAACCATAAGGGTTTGGGCCGTGCTTCACTGTGCGCATTTGGGGTTAATTTCAGCTTTGCAACCACTTTTTTAAGCTACGGTACATCCTGTACGGATCGGACCGTAATCGGAAATTACGGCTGACACTGGATGACAAATTGACAGTGCATGCACGCAATAAACAAAGAGATTTATGAACAAAATCTTGAATTTATATAAATAACGTTGTGCACAAATATCAATAGATATATATGGTTTCATTCTCCGTTATTTCTGTTTGTATAAAATTTTGCTAATTTTTGTGTAATATTCTACATGATGACGTACACTCTCATTTGCTGACGGATGTGCTATCCGTAAGTTACAGTGAATTTCGTGCAAGCGTTAGGTATACGGATGAAAACTGTCCGTAATACAGTGAATTTGTCTACTACAAACACGGCCCGATCCGACAGTAACGGAGAAAATGTTGTGTTTTCTCCATACCTTACACGCTAAACTCTGATGAACATTTTTTCAACTCATTCATACATAGTTGGCTGAGCGATAGCAAAGCCTATTACTTCACTGATCGAATTTGGCTTCTGTCTGTCTGCCTGCCTGTTTGTGTGTCTGTGCGCACGATAACTCGAGAACAAGTTGAGATATCGAGCTGAAATTTTTACTGTAGCTTCCTTGCCTAAAAAGCTCGGTCGAGTTCGAAAATGGGCATTCTAGCTCAAAAATTGACACCGTTAAAAATTAATTTACATTTTCGAAAAAATAATTTTAAAAATAAATAATATTTTTTCAGTGTCCTAAGGTGTAACTCGGCGAGTTGCGACCCAATGGGCGAAAATTTCGTCCGTTTGGCCGTATCTCGCACCGTTAAGCCGCTGCAGCGTCAAATTTCGACAATTTCGACAAAAAGTCCTTGATATACGCTTAGAGTTGTGTATTTCTCAGATTTTCGCTTATCACAGACTAGCATATCGCCGGAACCGTCTGCACGAGTAAAATTTAGTTGCGCCCACTGTTTCGTTACTCAAAGCGTATTTTTTATGGTATCCTAATCCATACTGACAGCGCCGCAGGTAGATGTACGCAGGCGCGTCGCAGCGTAACAGTGTTTCGCGAGATATCGCGAAGCCTGTTACGCGAGACGTGGTCTGGCGTACATCTACCTAGTTACTCTGGAAAACCAAGTGTGTACATGTACTCATTATTTACTGCATACTTACAGGTATTCAGTAAATAATGAATACGTGGCCATGTATGCAGTATTTGCTGAATACCTTGGCATGTACACACGTAGTTTCTGTGCGATTTTTCGTGTGTACATGCCAAGGTATTCAGCAAATACTGCATACATGGCCACGTATTTATTATTTACTGAATACCTGTAAGTATGCAGTAAATAATGAATACATGTACACACTTGGTTTACCAGAGTATGCACTTCTACGTGCATACTGTTCTTCCGTATAAATTTTGTTCATAATTACAAACAAATGAGTCAAATTGTTCATACTTACTAACAAAATTATGCATAGTTATGCATTGAAATTATGCGCAACTGCAGCATGCACACAGAAGTTCATAAAAATTTAGCGTGTATGTACCGAGAAATGTTTGTATTACGAACATAGCTTAAGCTTGCACAAAATTCACTGTAACTTACGGATAGCACATCTGTAAGCAAATGAGAGTGTACGATTTCGTGTAAATAAATCTGCATTTTGATTTGCGTACATGTGATATGTGTAAAAGAGTGCATTTCCAGTTAGTGTGTTGGGTACAGACTTGAAAAGCGGCAGCGTGTCGGAGAAGCCGACGGCAACGGCATCCATCTCTCCCGTGAGCCCCTCCGAGGCCACCAGCCTCAGGATGACATTGGCGTCAAACCCGAAGGCATTGTGGGCGACGAGCACGGCTTTTGCGCCAGTCGAGCGCAGCCAGGAGAAGAAGCCCTTCAAGGCAACTCTGACTGGAGTGGTCGCAACGCGCTCTCCAGCGTGAAACAGCTCATCGCCTCGCTTCAGCAGACCGTTCACCTGGAAAAGTCAACACCACCATTAAATATTTCGTTGCATATCGCGGAACGCACCGTTGATTTATTTTGTGAGGTGGTTCCGTACACACTCAATTCTTATGAACTTTTTTTATACGCAGCTACATATTTCTGTAAAGATGCTCTTTATACGCATAATTTTGTGCCCAGCTATGAACAAAGTAAGCCTACTGTGAACATTTTTTTTCATAGATCTGCATTAAATTAGTCATAAATACAGCATGTTTACAGAAATCTGTAGCTGAGAATGAAAAAGTTCATAAAAATTTAACGTGTACCTTTCAAAATACGGGATCCGTAGTTTGAAATTACGGGTGCTTCCGTGCCTGTTGAGGGAGGTACGTTAGGTTCACTGCAAAATTCTTGCATTGCAAAGAACAATTTTTCGCAAGCATTTTGCAGTGTTCCGTACAGCGTTTTCATTGAAAGTGCCCACCGAGAAGGAAAATACACAATGCGGGATTTTTGCGTACACGCTAAATTTTTATGAACTTCTGTGTGCATACTACTGTTGCGCATAGCTTCAATGCATAACTATGCACAATTTGGTTAGTAATTATGAAGAATTTTACTCATTTGTTTGTAATTATGAGCAAAATTTATACGGAAGAACAGCATGCACGTAGAAGTGCATAACTATGTATGCTCTGGAAAACCAAGTGTGTACATGTATTCATTAATTACTGCACACTTACAGGTATTCAGTAAATAATGAATACGTGGCCATGTATGCAGTATTTGCTGAATACCTTGGCATGTACACACGAAAAATCACACAGAAACTACATGTGTACATGCCAAGGTATTCAGCAAATACTGCATACATGGCCATGTAATTATTATTTACTGAATACCTGTAAGTATGCAGTAAATAATGAATACATGTACACACTGGGTTTTCCAGAGTGATTGAGTAAAAAAAATGTTCATAAGAATTTAGTGTGTACGGGCTGGTCCGTAGTTTGAAAGCTTGGAAAGGTCCGTACACTCTCCCGGGCAATGTACTTTTTTGTACGCTTTTGTATACCTCTATAAACTTACGTTGCTTTTGAACAAATTAATACCTCGTATAATATTATGTGTAGCTCATTAAAAATTTAGCGTACTTGCACACAATTTTATGCTTTACGGTGAACTACTTTGTTCACAAGCATCGTACGTTTATAGACGTACCTAATAATGTACACTAAAAAGTACACAACCCGGAAGTGTGTACTGTACATCGATTGGCACGGTCACGGTCATCCCGTATACTTGAAAACTGGCTAAACAATTTGCGGGCCGTTCGGCCGTTCTGCCCGAATTCCCGTTGTAATTTTTAACAGTGACTGATGTCGAAACATGTCTGGGAATCCAAGAGTACACGCTGCACTGCAGAATGCTTGCGAAGAATTTTTCTTTGCATTGCGAAGACCTTTGAAGCGCTGCAAAATTCTTTGCACTACGAACTATAGTCTTTAAATTGCGAACCAATTCATTGCACCTCGCAAAGTAAATTCTTTGTTACGTTGCAAATAATTAGTTCGTAAGATTACAAACGTGTTCTTTGCAACGTACAAAACATTGGTTGCACTGCGAAGCAAATACTTTGCAATGCAAACTTCAACGCTTAAAAATTCTTTGCAAGAATTCTTTGCACTGTAGAACTGTACATTTTCCTACAAATCATATGTAAACAGAAAAAAATGCAGATTTATAAACAAAATCGTGCGTAAATAATAATAAGAAGAAAATAACACATAGAACCTGGACCTGTTTTGGACCAGATTTTGATTTTCCTTCTGCTAAAGGATGCTGGTTCCAGAAGGTTCTCGAAGGGAGCGGGCTCAAAGTAGCCCCTTCCTTCATGATAACGCACCATTTTTTCAGGAGCCGTAGCTCAAACCGTTCCTGAGAGATATGGTAGACGGACGGAAGATGTGATTTTTGATCCGAAATAGAACATGTTAACCTAATTCAGATCAGCAAAAATGCGGTCACTGACAAATCCCTAACACTTGTCTGATAAATCATGCCATACCAGGTTTTCATACTTTGAGTACCCCAGAACGAGAATTCAGCACTGTCCCGACGACACATTACACTGTTAAACCGAATTGTCATGTGACGATAAATATTGCTACGAATATTTCGTCACAAGAGCTGTGAGGAAACAGTCGTCACAGGACATACATTTCGTCACTTGACATAATTCTATTTCGGCACATGACATGAATCTTTCGTCTCACTGTGATGAACCATTTGCCATTTAACATTTATCTCACCCCTTCCGTTGTGACGAACCTTTTAAAACTAAACTTAAGCACTGACGTTGTCGTTATGTGACGACTTAAACTTTTACAGTGTAGGGGAGGGTGGGGTACTATGGGACAGATTTTTTTTACCAGCTCCTCGCACGAGAGCAATGTTGCTAGAAAAGTACACTCTTAAATCCTTACAAAGAAAATAGACGATTTTTTCTTGTATTACAAAGAAAACTGTGCTGTTGTAATACAAAGGTCAAATTCTTTTTGTAATATAAAGAAAAACCTTTGTAACACAAAGAATTATCTTTGTAATACAAAGGTCGAGCCTTGTAATACAAAGGAATTTCCTTTGTATTACAACAGCACAGATTTCTTTGTATTATACGAAAATATTCCTTGTAGAAGATTTAGAGTGTACAAACGTGTGGAATGTATGAAGGGAACCCTCCTTTATCAAACCCCATTTGTCAAATTTCGTCTGTTTGTTCCGTAATACCCGAAAAAAAAATCTGAAAAGAATGATGCATTTGTCCCATTGTTCCCAGGGGTAGGGAACAATGGGACACCCGTGGGGATGAATGGGACACCCGTGGGGATGAATGGGACCCATTCAATTTTCGGCGGAAAATGCAGGGAAAATTTATAAATATGAACCGAATAGTAATTTGGTGATTTTTAGCATTTTATCTTTAACTCTAAAATAAGTTATAGAATCCAGATCCGGGCGGTACAGGTCGATCAGAGAAAGTCGTATTTATTTAGGGCCGCCCTAATCCTCCCTCTTGAACTGCCCCTTTTTCGGGCGGTTCGTGGTCTCCCTTGGGATGGCGTGGCATTGTGCTGCAGAAAAAGGACAATCCCCATTTAGTATATTGAAATTTTCACATAAATTCGTAGTGAAAATGGGCGCGGGGAACAATGGCACACTCATTACCTGTCCCATTGTTCCCCACGATTTTCTGTCCCATTGGTGACGCGGTGCACGGTCGGCCATGTCGGGCTCTGGTGACATATCCTCACATTCTGGAAATTTCCGCACAAGCGGCATTCGTCCTCAGAACCCCAGTAATGACTTTCGAACACGAAAATATCGCAATGTTTTGCTAGTATTCTGTCAATTAGAAAAAAAGAGGACTGACAATATTTTTTTCTTACCCGTTTTTGTAAAGACAAAACTTCACACGCCTCCTACCCCGGAACGCCGCGGCTGCCGGCTCGCCGCCCACTATGAAAACACTCGCTGACTAGAGGAGATTAAGTTGGCGACACCTATGCGACTCCTCGGTCAACCATGTCGCGGATTTTGAATGTGTCCCATAGTACCCCGTGTCCCATAGTACCCCGTGTCCCATAGTACCCCGTGTCCCATAGTACCCCGTGTCCCATAGTACCCCGTGTCCCATAGTACCCCGTGTCCCATAGTACCCCGTGTCCCATAGTACCCCACCTTCCCCTAAATGTGATATCGAGCTGTTTTCCTTGTTTGAAAAATCTTCAATTTTACAAGATTCACCCCACCTTCCTAACGCAAGCCTTTGGGTTTAAACTTAGCCAAAGGCTTACACAACACATTGAACACATCCAGCGTAGTGCCAGCGGTCCAAAAGTCAACAGGGAGGCATCTATTAACTATTTTTTTTCTACAGTTCGCATGCCTGCAGCCTGCGTTTAACTTTGCCATCTGCCAATAACTGTGCTGTGTAATCTATAAATTGGATGCTGTGTAATAAAAACCTCACCATTCGTGTGCAAGACTCTAGGAGATACTTTCTTGCCTTATTGCATTGCCACCACGCCACCATCAATAGTATCCTCTTTACACTCTTAACTTCTTACAGAGAATTTTTTTGTATAATACAAAGAATTCTGTGCAACCGTAATATACAGAAAATTTTCTTGTATTACAAAAAGTTTTGCTTTGTATTACAAAGATTTTTCTTTTGTATTACAAAGAAAATTTGGCTTTGTATTATGGTTGCACGAAATTCTTTTGTAATACAAGAATTTTCTTTGTAAGAAGTTAAGAGTATGTAAAGAAAAAGAAAAATGAACCCTAAAATTTAGCTCTCTTATAACACTGTAAGCTGTTGATCCGAATTAGGACTGATCCGAAATAGGTTCAGTCGCTCTAGATCTGTGGCAATTTATACTTCTAGAAAAAACGCACAATAATAAACAGATTTATGTAAAATATTATTCATAATGAAGCACGATTTTGTTCATAAATCTGCACCCTGATTTCCTTACGGATGCACAAGACGTAAGTTACGTACGTTTGCATTGCAAAATATTTTCTTCACAGTGCAAAAACTTTTCTTTGTAATTTGAAAAGAACACGTTTGTAGGCTTAAGAACTAATTCTTTGCACCGGTACACACAATTGACTTTGCAAGAGGCAAAGAATTGGTTCGGAATGTGAAGAATATTTCGTAAACCAAATGTCACATATGTTACACATTACAAAAATTTAGTGTTTTCCAAATACTCTCCGCCTTTCAGGAGTGCGGTTGACAAATTCTCTGATAACATCACTTATTAGAATCTGAAACGTTAAATCTTTGTGGATGAAAAGCAGCAGCAGATGAGTCAGCCGTTTCTGACTCATCGTGCTCCTTAAATAATTTTTGAGTTAACGGAGAGCCTGCCGGCCGGGCGCCGGCGCCGACTGCGTAGGTCGAACGTCTTACGTCGTACGCTAGGCAAAGCTAGGCCAAAATGACTCAAAAAGAGAGTTCTCCTATCCAAAAACGGGTGGGGCTGAGCCCCACCCAAACCCCACTTCCGACGCCACTGCAGCTAATGAATTCTATAAGCAAGCGCTAAATTCACATAATTTTGAGCCCATATATGAACAAAATAAGCCAACTATGAACAATTTTGTTCATAGATCTGCACAAAATAATGCGTATTTACACTGCAAAAATCTTACAAACTCGCTCTTTATAACTTACACTCTAAATGCAAAAGAACAATTTTGTTCACAAAGTAGGTTTTTAACCGTTTATCGTTTCTCGACAATTCCCGCCCCGCCACACACCATATTGTGTTGTCAGAGTGGACAATTGTAAAATGAGTTCCTCTCAAATAGACAAACTTTTTCTTAATATTGAAGACAAGGAATTTGTGCATGGGCATGGACGTTTAAATACGTCACCCATTTGGCAACCAATTCGTGTCAAGCAAAGGATCAATTTTCAGTGGAACATTTTGTGCCTTCTATTGACACAATTTGTGCGTTAAATGTCACGTTTTTGTCCATAAACCTGATGTCTGCGGCTGTGGACAAACACTTTGAAGCTTCTAAAGAGAACAAAAACGTTTCTTTGCAGTTAGAGTGTATACACACACTAAAATACAATGCACTTGTTTTCGTACACCGCAAAAGTAAAAAATGAGTGTACATTAGTGGCTATGTACAGTCTTTTCACCTTTTGCTGTACAAAATTGTACACAGTAATGCAAAACTGCAATTTGGGTACAGTTTTGTGTAGAATTACTTACACAGCTAACGTGTCAAATTAAACTTGCATGCACAGTAAAGTACACACGAAAGTACATGTGTGAAATGTACACCTTTGTGCATACTACAGTATGGTTTAATACTTTTTCATGTACAAAACTGTACAATAGAGTGGCAAGTTTAATTTGAAACATTGTTTTATATTATAAAATACACAAGGTTTTAGTGTGCAGCGAATATTGCACCCACGTTTGTTTCCGATGGGTAAATCTCTCTGAAATAGGTGTACAAATTGTCAGAAATGGAGCCTAAAATAAACTAAAATAGTATGAAATAGTGTGAAATAGTATGAAATAGTATGAAATAGTATGAAATGGTATGAAATGGATTGAAATGGATTGAAATGGATTGAAATGGATTGAAGTGGATTGAAATGGACTGAAATAAATTGAAATGGCTTGAATTAGTTTGAAATACTGTAGCTTGAAATAGTTTGAAATAGTTTGAAATTAATTGAAATATTTGAAATTGTAATAGTGGAGAAATAGTCTTGAAATAGTTTAAAATTCTTGAAATAATTTGAATTTAAATGAAATTGAAATAGTGGTGTACGTTTGTTTCTAATAGGCCCCAAAAGTCCAAAAACGCGACAATTTTTAGAATTTTTCTCTTTACTACTCGAAAGCCAGTTGATTTAGCGTCAGATGATATATGTTTTCGGCCCAGACGCGGAGGGAGATCATGAGCCGCTTCTTAACGTCAGTGGATACGCCCTACACATTGTGCATAACAGACAAACCACAGCATAGTTATGAAAAAAAAATGCAAAGCCATGTTTACTTAAAATCTTGCAAGACTTATGCACATCAAAGTGCATAAGGCTTTAGTGTGCGGAATGACGTGAGTTTGACTCCCCGCTGGCTTAAATCAGATATTAACTTGAGCACAGAAATTATGGAAATGCGGTTTCGCCCTCATTTCAGCGTTCAAAGATGAAAAAGCACGCACCTCGCTCGCTTTCGGCTGGACACTTCCTCTGGGGAGGATATGCACACTAAATGCCATCCCCTTCCACTTGGCAGCCAGCTGGATGACTTCAGCGTCCCCGCCAAAGCCAGTCGTCTCCACGTCCACCATGACGACAGACAGAGTCTCCTCCAGGTCCTGCTCGGGCTGCTGCACGCGCCTCACCTGTAAGAATCAATACACGTCTTGTACACACTACACTCTTAACTTCTTACAAACAGTTTTTTTGTACAATACAAAGAATTCTGTGCAACCGTAATATACAGAAAATTTTCTTGTATTACAAAAATGTTTGCTTTGTATTACAAAGATTTTTCTTTGTGTTACAAAGAAAATTTGGCTTTGTATTACGGTTGCACGGAATTCTTTGTAATACAAGAATTTTCTTTGTAAGGAGTTAAGAGTGTGCAAAGAATAAAGCTTGCACTGCGAGCCTGTTCCTCGCAAGGATTGTGCAGAATATACGGGAAGGTCCGTATTTTTCTGGTACGGTCGTCAAGTAAAATTTAAAAATGGTTCAGACCAGCTAAAAAATTACCGGACCATCCCGTCAAAATTTCCGTTGTAATTTTTGACAGTGAGTGATGTCATTTTGATGTCAAAAGACGTCGTTTAATGTCAAATTGACAACAAAGGGGCACTGTAAAGTGCGCGAAGAATTGTTTACCGTCGGTATGAAGATGACGTTCGAATCAAGATTGTCCTGCTCGGCCATGGCCACCCAGATTTGTCTGCCGCCGACCGTGAGGAGCACTCGATTCGCCCCGAAGTCAAAGGATCCGAGGTGGATGCGATACTCGCGCATGAAGTCCATGCCCAGCACGCCCACCACACCGCCAGCCCTGGGCGCGTTCACGGCGTTCAGCGTGAAGGGCACGCAGCACTCCGGGAACTGGAGGGTCGTCCGGTACGTGCCCACCACCCTCATGGGGCTGCCGGCTAGGCCCTGCAGGTAGATCGGAGGGTGCGGGGCGGGGCCCAGTTGGCCGGCGGGCACCAGGTGGGCGGGGAACATCGAGTCCGTGGAGGCGCTGCTCAGGGCGAACCGGCGCTTCGGCCCACCGCCCACCAAGGGCTCGAGGCGTGCCATCGTCTGGGTTTCAAAGGTCAACAGGCTGCCTGGAATTAAGGAGAAAACAGACAACATTGTAGTTCATACTAAACCTTTAGGCATTTTTTTGTGCACACTCTACACACTAAACTCTTATGCACTTTGTTGTGCATAAACATGCAGAATTTTTAACAATCACAATTATGCACTAGGTAGATGTACGCCAGACCACGTCTCGCGTAACAGGCTTCGCGATATCTCGCGAAACACTGTTACGCTGCGACGCGCCTGCGTACATCTACCTAGGCCTGCGGCGCTGTCAGTATAGATTAGGATGCCATAAAAAATACGCTTTAAATAACGAAACAGTGGTCGCAAAAAAAGTTCACTCGTGCAGACGGTTCCGGCAATATGCTAGTCTTTGATAAGCGAAAATCTGAGAAAAACACAACTCTAAGCGTATATTAAGGACTTTTTGTCGAAATTTGACGCTGCAGCGGCTTAACGGTGCGAGATACGGCCAAACGGACGAAATTTTCGCCCAGAGGGTCGCAACTCGTCGAAATGACTCGGAAACGACACCCAACATGCATTTTTTAAACTTTTCTTCCATTGGTCACGCAGTAGCGGCTAAACGGTAAGAGATACGGCCAAACGGACGAAATTTTCGCCCAGAGGGTCGCAACTCGCCGAGTTACCCCTTAGGACACTTTAAAAAAAATATTTATTTTTAAAATTATTTTTCGAAAATGTAAATTAATTTTTAACGGTGTCAATTTTTGAGCTAGAATGCCCATTTTCGAACTCGACCGAGCTTTTTGGGCAAGGAAGCTACAGTAAAAATTTCAACTCGATATCTCAACTCGTTCTCGAGTTATCGTGCGGACAGACACACAGACAGACAGACAGACACACACACACACAAACATTGAACTTTTTTAGCACTCCAGTGGCGTAATAGGCTTCGCTTCGCTCAGCCAACAATTTTAATGCAGGATTTTAAACAACAATAAGAGTATGCACGATTTCATGCAAAACCATGTATAATTTGTGCATAGTTATTGCACAACTTATACACTAGGTAGATGTACGCCAGACCACGTCTCGCGTAACAGGCTTCGCGATATCTCGCGAAACACTGTTACGCTGCGACGCGCCTGCGTACATCTATTATTCGCGTCGGCGCTGTCATCATAGATTAGGATGCCCTAAAATATACGCTTTGAGTAACGAAACAGTGGGCCCAATTAAATTTCACCCGTGCAGACGGTTCCGGCGATATGCTAGTCTGTGATAAGCGCAAATCTAAGAAATACACAACTCTAAGCGTACATTAAGGACTTTTTGTCGATATTTGACGCTGCAGCGGCTTAACGGTGCGAGATACGGCCAAACGGACGAAATTTCCGCCCACAGGGTCGCAACTCGTCGAAATACCTCGAAAACGATACCCAACATGCATTTTTATGACTTCTCTTCCGTTAGTCACGCAGTAGCGGCTAAACGGTAAGAGATACGGCCAAACGGACGAAATTTTCGCCCTTTGGGTCGCAACTCGCCGAGTTACCCCTTAGGACACTGAAAAAAAATATTTGATTTTAAAATTATTTTTTCGAAAATGTAAATTAATTTTTAACGGTGTCAATTTTTGTGGTAGAAAGCCCATTTTCGAACTCGACCGAGCTTTTGGGGCAAGGAGGCTACAGAAAAAATTTCAACTCGATATCTCAACTCGTTCTCGAGTTATCGCGCGAACAGACAGACACACAGACACACACACAGACACACACACACACACACAGACACACACACACACACACAGACGGACATTGAACTTTTTTAGCACTCCAGTGGCGTAATAGGCTTCGCTTCGCTCAGCCAATAATTATGCAAAATTATGGTTATTCAAAATTCTGCATGTTTACGCACAACAAAATGCATACGGATTTAGTGTGTGGACAAATACACACGCTAAACCCTTATGCATGATTTTCGCATCGTTATGCACGATTTTATACAACCATAGTTATGCACAAATTTTTATGCATAACTATGCACAGCACAAATTTGTGCATAAGGGACAGAGTTAAGCATAGTTATGCAGAAAAAATTGTGCATAGTTATGGTTGCGTAAAATCCTGCAAGGCTTATGCACAACAAACTGCATAAGGGTTTAGTGTGCACTGTACACTCTGAAAATCTTACGAACGCACGGTTAAAACTTCATCCAGGTTATCAAGCATCCATTCCTGTTTTTCAAGCAGATTTGGAAAAACCAAGCAACCCCGATTTGGCTGCTTGGAATTCTGGACATTTTTCAAGCAAGTCGGCTTTGAAACAAGTACGGCGTCCTGCGAATCAGGACGACAGGCCGAGCTGTCTTGCTTACCAAGCAGGCCGCCTCGGGCTGCTTGGAAAGCAAAGAAATTTGCTTGCACACTAAATGTTAATGTACTTTTTTTTGTGCATAACTGTATGTACAATCATTTTGTACATTGTTCTGCACAAATTTCGACATAAAACTGTACAAAAAATAACCGTACAAATTTTGTTCCGTTTTCATGTACAAATTTATACCTTATCCAATGTACAAATGTATACACTATGTCATCCATGAAATGTGTACACTAGTTATGGACAAGTTTGTACATAAGGCAATGCATAACATTTTGTTCATGGATTAGGGACAAATTTGTACAATAAATATACACACGGAGAAGAAAAAAACTCGCATGGAAAAAATGGTGGTGGTGGGGGATGGGGCACTGTTCCTTTATGAAGAACGTGTTGCAGTATTGCCTTGCTCGGCTGTGTCACCCAAAACCTTAAGGAAGAGCTGTCAGATCACCACAAGGTCCAAAATGATGGTTTTCAGATTGAGTTGGGAGTGGTTAAATATCATTAAGTACCACCCCATAGGCCCATATGTCAAAGGAAATTTTTTTTAAAATTTTGGTTTGGGAGTTATAGGAGCTCAAAGTTTGGTGTTCGACCAATCCGGCTTAAGTTATGATATCCTATATGAAACACAGTACTGACTCTGGTCATGGTGTTTGACACCCAGTTTTATATGCTGATTCAAATGACCTATGGATGGATTGGTTCGTGAAAAAATTTTCATAGATCTATTTAGTAAAATTCCGTTAAATTTCACTCATTCAACTCCAGCAAAAATATGTCATGATATAAAAATGTCAAAACATGGCTTTTTTTAAGGCTAATGATGGGTCAAACATCCACACGAAACGACAAGTTGGCCCCGGAGGATTTAGTCCCTTCGCCTGAGACTTTAAGGTTTGGAACTCTTATGAAAAGACTGTGACAATCAACTTCGCCTGGGGAATATCTTACTCAAATCACTAAAATGACATATCTTCTTAATTTTAAATTATTTTCAAAACATTAAACATGACATGATAATATAAATTAAATTAAATATATTGTATACTAGCCAAAATTAATTGGCTGACCTTATTTAAAATTAAATTTATGATTTCAATATGGATTGTAATCTAAATTTAAATGCTCAGCCAAGGCTTATGAACACTTAATTTTAGAATGTAAGCAATAGTGGATTTATTCACAAAGAATTAATACAATGTTTCTAATTTGTCTATATTATTCGGTTTATATTTTGTTACCAAGTCACCCTTTGGGCATTAGCTCAGCCGCAAGTCTATGACTTCAACTAGTAGTATGTCCTCAAAAATTCCAAAGCCAGTGTCTAGGCAATATACCATATCAATAAACAAAGCTTTCCCCCAAGAGAGCAGAAGTCAGCTGCTACTTCAACCTCCAGGTATAACAACAGGTTGAAGGATTTTCTTCTATCTTAAAAAGTCCTTTCAATACCTTTATATTTTAACATTTCTCCAAAAGGAATATGAGACAATCATGGTTCAGTGACACAGAACACTAGTCATGTTAGAAATATATATAAACGCACATGGTAATAAATTCATGTTTACAAAAGTAAACAAGAGTCACAGCACTCGCCTATCCTGTTCAGTTAGGTTAGTGGTAATGCGTGTGTGTGTGTGTGTAGTTATGTGCTATGGAGGTATAATCGATTGCAATCGATATCGACCAGCATTAACCCTAACCTAACTGAGCAGGATTGGCGAGGGCTGTGACTCTTGTTTACCTTTGTAAACATGAATTTATTAGAGTGCTCGTTTATATATCTTTCTAACATGACTAGTGTTCTGTGTCACCGAACCATGATTGTTTCATATTCCTTTTTGGAGAATGGTTAAGATATAAAGGTATTGAAAGGTACTGATGACTTTTAAGATAGAAGAAAATCCTTCAACCTGTTGTTTCATCTGGAGGTTAGTAGCAGCTGACTTCTGCTCTCTTGGGGAAGCTTTATTTATTGATGTGGTATATTGTCTGGACACTGGATTTGGAATTTTGTAGGACATACTATTAATTTTGGCTTGTATAAAATATATTTAATTTATATTATCATGTCATGTTTAATGTTTTGAAAAATAATTTAAAATTAAGAAGATATGTCATTTTAGTGATTTGAGTAAGATATTCCCTGCGAAGTTGGATTGTCACTACTTACGGTCGTTTCATAGTAGTTCCAAACCTTAAAGTCTCAGGCGAAGGGACTAAATCCTCTGGTTCCAACTTGTCATTTGGTGTGGATGTTTAACCCATCATTAGCCTGAAAAAAAATAAAAAAATATGTTTTGGTATTTGTCTAATATGACATATTTTTGCTAGAGTTGAATTACTGAAATTTAACGGTATTTTACTAAATAGATCTATGAAAAATTTTCACAATCCAATCCATACATAGGTCATTTGAATCAGCATATAAATTTGAATGTAAAACACCATGATCAGAGTTGGTACTTTGTTTCATAGAGGATATCATAACTTTTTTATCTTGATTCCTTGAGTGCTAGAAATACATTCTGAGTGATTATGCCGTGCCGTCATGTATTCAAAGAGGACAGGGAAATCATTTTCACGTCAAAATGAATTCGCTGTCCACCCTGAGTATTTTTACTCGGCTGGTTATATTATATGTGGACATTTTAAGCATGGTTTTGTACTTGACTTCTGTATAAAATTGTACAATAGTCATGTACAGTCTTGCTTCTTAATCGCTCCTGAAATTATTATGTTTTGTACATATTTATTGCGCAAATTTGTACAATTGTACTGCACAAATTTGTACATTAGTTATGTACAATCAGCCCTTCATTTTGTACATGGATCAAGATTTTCATACAGTTATGAAGGACAAATTTGTACAGAAGTATGCAAAACAGTTTGTGCCGATACAATGCACTAATTTGTGCCTAATTCAGTACGCGTAAACCAGTCCATAACATTTGTACAAATTTGTACATAATTCTGCACTAAAAAGTACTTCAAAATTTAGTGTGTGAAAACCCGGCAGTTAGCGGCGGCTGTCTTGGAAACCCGCCTGGGCTGCCTACCCGCACACTAAACCCTTATGCAGTTTGTTGTGCATAAGCCTTGCAGGATTTTACGCAACCATAACTATGCACAATTTTTTCTGCATAACTATGCTTAACTCTGTCCCTTATGCACAAATTTGTGCATAGTTATGTACAATGTGTGCATAGTTATGCATAAAAATTTGTGCATAACTATGGTTGTATAAAATCGTGCATAACGATGCGAAAATCATGCATCAGGGTTTAGTGTGCGGGCTCAGCAGGCGTCTTGCTTGACGTCGGGCGGCTCCGCCACCAAATTTCAGGTTTTCAAGCAAATTTCTTTGCTTTCACACTAAACCCTTATGCACTTTTTTGTGCGTTATGGTTGCCGTACTTGTTTCCAAGCCGACTTGCTTGAAAAATGTCCAGAATTCCAAGCAGCCGATTCGGGGTTGCTTGGTTTTTCCAAATCTGCTTGAAAAACAGGAATGGCTGCTTGAAACCCTGGACGAAGTTTTTACCGTGCACGCTAAATTTTTATGAACTTCTGTGTGCATGCTGCTGTTGCGCATAATTTCAATGCATAACTACTGATCCCAAATTTTGTTAATAATACGAAAGAAAAACTATTTATTGCAAACAAAAAGATTCGTGATACAAACGAATTTTGTTTGTATTATGACAGCACAACAATTATTCGTAATATGAAGAAAAGATTCATATTCGTTTAAATACGTCACCTGTTTGGCAACCAATTTGTGCCAAGCAAGAGAACAATTTTCGGAGGAACACTTTGTGTCTTTCATTGACATAATTTGTGCGTAATTTGTCACGTTTTTGTCCATAAAACCAATGTCTGTGGCAGTCGACAAACACTTTCTTGCTTTTTACTAGGGAACTTACCTTAGTGATACCCTCCGATTTTGATCCGCCTTTAGGGTTTTGTAGGTGGACTATCTGCATGACGATTGCCGAAAAAAGTCCGTGCACAATTTGATATCTTGGGGTCGAAAGGTGGACTCCAATTTCTCAAAAAAGCCCAAGTAAGCCCATGACCAAATATGAAGAATTAAAAAAAAGTAATTTCATGTCTCCTTTGGGGTAACTCGACGAGTTGACGTCCTTAAAGCTAAAATTTTGTCCGTTTCGCTTTATCTCTTACCGTTTAGGTTGTAGAGGCGGTTTTACTGAGCGAATAAGCTAATAGCGACACTTCACACCGAAGAAACCACCCCTACACTGCACTGTAAGGGATTTTGTCGTAACTTTACGAACAAAGACCTGTTAATTTTTTTTCACGAACTCTTCGTTATTTTTAGAAAACGAATACACTTGTAAAATGACTATTGTTCGTAATATTGTGTATATGATCCAGAATCCAAGAAATTTGTCGTTCTAGAATGCTTATAACTTATATGCCAGATTACGAAAAGTTTGTTTTCCAATGCTACGAACGGTTCTTCTTCTGGAATGACGAACAGTGTTCGTCATTTTCAATAACAATACTATTCGTACGGAATTTTATCGTAAAATAACGAAATCCATTAACAGTGTACGTACACTGATAAATCAGTGTACATGACAATGAACACTGATTAATCAGTGATCATTGATGTACACTGATTAATCAGTGTACAATGTACACGTTTTGGTTTTCAGAGTACAGCCTAAACGGTAAAAGATAGCAAAACGGATGAAATTTTAGCCCAAGGGGCCCCAAATCGTCGAGTTACCCCATAGGACACATTAAATTATTTTTTAACAATTCTTCATATTTGGTCATGGGCTTACATATGGCTTTGTTGAGAAATTGGAGTCTACACTCTAAAAATCTTACAAACACGCCCTTCGTAACTTAGTGAATTTTGCACCCACGTATTACAAACACGATTTTGTTCGTAATACAAACAGTTCTGTTCGTATTACAAATAAATAGCTTCGTATTACAAACATATCGCATCTTTGTAAGTACAAAGGAAAACTTTATTTTGTTTGTAATTACAAACATACGATTTGTTTGTAATACGAAGCCAGGTATTTGTAATACGAACAGAACTGTTCGTATTACGAACAGAACCGTGTTTGTAATACGTGGGTGCAAAATTCACCGTAAGTTACGAAGGGCGTGTTTGTAAGATTTTTACAGTGTACCTTTCGACCCCAAGATATCAAATTGGGCACGAACTTTTTTCGTCATGCATATAGTCCACCTTCAAAACCCTAAAGGCGGATCAAAATCGGAGGGTAACACTAAGGTATGTTCCCTTCTTAAGGGAACAAAACAAAGTTCCTTTGCATTATAGGCAATATGCATATAATATTTAAAAAAATAGAAAGTAAGATATAGTAATATAGGGATAATATAGAGGCAAAACTGCGGTAGGTAACAGCAATATTTCGTAATATACAGGTAATAAAGCCATCGCGTCCGAAGTAATTTACGAATTGGCGACCCCTCGGGAGAAGTTTCTTGAAGCGTACCGTGCTCCGTACTATGTATGTTTCAAGAAGAGCGTACACACATTTTACGATTTTCGCATCGTTTTTCACAATTTTATACAACCATAGTTATGCACAAAAATCACCGTTAAAAAATACCACGGTAAATGCCAACGGTACGCGCCGTTAATTTGTTATCAGGTCCTGGACCGTAATTTTCATTACGGTCTGAATCTTACGGTACGCTGCACACTAAACCCTTATGCATGATTTTCGCATCGTTATGCACGATTTTATACAACCATAGTTATGCACAAATTTTATGCATAACTATGCACACATTGTACATAACTATGCACAAATTTGTGCATAAGGGACAGAGTTAAGCGTAGTTATGCAGAAAAAATTGTGCATAGTTATGGTTGCGTAAAATCCTGCAAGGCTTATGCACAACAAACTGCATAAGGGTTTAGTGTGTGCGTAGCCTGCAAGTATGTTGGGGAAGTTCAATGGAGAACATTCCATCCGCAATGAAGTACAGTCCGCACCGTAGGGATACGGTACGGTCTGACCGTGCACGAAAATTACGGTACGGACCGTATGTATGCACTGTTAAAAATAGTTGTAAACTTACGACATTTTCGAAAACAATAATGTCGTTTTTAAACAATACTTCCTAGTTACGACTATTTTCGTCCGTAAACGACAAATTGATCGCTAATTTTCATAACGAGACAGTTCGTTTGAAAACGAAGAAAGTCGTAAATTTACGACTTTGACCCTAAATTTACGACCGATCGTAAATTTTTGGCGCAGGATGTCAAACATTTACAACTTTATTCGTAATTTTACGACTTCAGTCATAAATTTACAACTGAGGTCGTAAATGGGCGACTTCGGTCGTTTATGCACACTAAACCCTTATGCATGATTTTTGCAACGTTATGCACGATTTTATACAACCATAGTTATGCACAAATTTTTATGCATAACTATGCACACATTGTACATAATTATGCACAAATTTGTGCATAAGAGACAGAGTTAAGCATACTTATGCAGAAAAAATTGTGCATAGTTATGGTTGCGTAAAATCCTGCAAGGCTTATGCACAACAAAGTGCATAAGGGTTTAGTGTGTGGACGACTTTGGTCGATCAGTTACAAGACAATTCGTACGTAAACGACTAAAATCGTAACTTTTGAAGTCTTCAGTGATAAAAATAATACGAAAATGTTGTAGAGAAATGACATTTTTGTCATTGAGCTACGACCAAAATCGTTTCAGAATGACTAATGTCGCTATGAAAATTAGCGATTTTACTGTCGTTAATTTACGACAAAATTTCTAACAGTGTACCGTAACGCCCCACGGTACACACTAAACCCTTATGCACTTCGTTGTGCATAAGCCTTGCAGGAGTTTAAACAACCATAACTATGCAATATTTGTGCATAGTTATGCATAAAATTTTGTGCATAACTATGGTTGCTTATAATTGTGCAGAACGATGCAAAAATCATGCATATAAGGGTGAAGTGTGTAATTTTAACAGAGTTGTACGCATAATTATGTACACATTGTGCATTATGATACACAAATTTGTGCATAAGGGACAGAGTTATGCATAGCTATGCTGAAAAAATTGTGCATCATTATGGCTGCTTAAAATCCCGCAAGGCTTCTGCACAACATAAAGCACAAGGGGGTCATTTCTTTGTCAACTGTATGAATCGAAAAGGGTTATTGTTTCCGATCAAAATCAAACTTTCACTGGGTAAAGATCTTGCCGCAAAACCTCTATTGTTGAAAGGATTTCGCCCAAATTTGTCGAGAAACTAAGATATTCAAAACTAAAAGTGTCGGCGCCGTGGCAGACACTGCGAAGCATTGCAGTTTATATCTCGATAAATACTTGACCGATCGAAAAACCAAGCTTACCACACACTAACACCTTATGCATTATGTTGTGCATGCACACTGCTGGGCTATGTACTTTTTTCTACGTAACTATGCAAGATTTTATGCATAGCATACGCATGTATTTCAACATGCGCAACTACGCATAAAAAAGTAAGTAGCTTACGTAAAACTGAAGACAAGTTTTTTTATGGAAAATAAATTTAGCTAATTTTATGGTACTTTAAATATAATACACAGCTTGCGTACAATTCAATTTTTAAAAATCAGCTTGGTATTTTGGGGAACTTTAGATAATGTACGTAGCTTACGCATAATTCAAAATGGAATAATGAATTGAATATTAAGTATAGTCGAGACACAAAATTTAATTATTCTTAACCTGTCTGTAATTTCAATGCTAATTGTTGGGACCCAGATGCAATTGTCCATTATCCATAGGACAAGCTAAAAAAAAAGGATAGCCCTTATTTTCTTCCAACAGCAGCACTAAACTTAGATTCATTTAGACACTGACACAGAGAAGAGTTTATAAATTGCTTTTCACAGTACTACTATTATCTGAAGGTGAGAGTGTCTTAACTCCAAATGCCTGCAGTCTCAAGTCACACCTGATGCATGCCATAACCCCTGGCACTGGTGAATTGAGTTCTGTTGGTTGACAACAGGTTGACAGAAAACATTGACAGGCATCCGAATCCAGCTCCCTTGATGGCTTTTGATATAATCTTGTTATGCATTGTAGGCATACTACAAATTCCACCTCACAAATCCAAACTTGGTGTCAATTTCAAGCAAACCACTATAAACAAGCACAGTAAGTTCTGCCGGGTTCGCTCGGTTCTGCTGATTCTGCTTTTGCTCGCTTATTTGCAGTCAGAGTCAGAGCCAAAGCCAGCCAGAGCAGTCTGGTGGCGAGAGGTCGAAACCGACTTCACTTGTTGATGGCTAGTCTGCTAGTTTGTTGTTTTCGTGCGTGTCTGCTTCTCCCTGATTGTGAGGTTGTGTGAATCTTCGTCATTTACGTGTAAAACTTCTAATCCTTATCATAAGTAGCCACTTCGATAACCTCCGTCGAAGTGAAACTAGCCTTCCGAATTGCACTACGAAGTTCCTCAAAGCTTCGTCGCAAAAGGAGCTGTTTGTTATCCTAACTAAGTTTGTAGGACATTTAATATTCTTTGAAAGGCGCTTCGAAGATACAACCGGCCACCACTCGTAGGCTGCCCTCCTATAATTTCACCTGAAATTCATTGATAAACTTCATTGAGAGTGTCACTGTTAAATTGGAAGCGAACTTCTTCCATCTGTAATCCTTAACCTATAAAAAGATAGTTGGGAGTCTTTTCTGATTCCATGAAGATTTGTTCGAAAGTGTATAAACTTGAGATGTTCGAGTTCAGCTAGATTGAAAACACTGAGGAGAAGTTTGTGCAGTAGCCAGAAGTGTCGTGGCCTGAAATCTGAAACATTCCACGAACTTGTATTTGTTTTATCTTATATGTTTTGAATTTTGTTGCCACCGTTATTGCATAGTTTATGAAATAATTTCACTTTTTATCTTTTGTATTGTGCCACAAATAGAAAGCATGTCTAGTTTGACTAAATTATCATGACATTTGGTCCCAGTTGGATGCGAAAAGAAGACTGTGTGAACACAACTTTGGTTAGCTGCTCGCTGCAGGGTGAACTTCTGTCTGTGACGATGTCAAATCACATACTATCATATTCTAGAAGGTATGTACTTTTTTGACTTTTTAAAGTGACCAAAATGTTTATAACTATCATATAGTGCTGCAGTAAACTAGTAGGAGTCTTCCCTTTGGCAGTTGTCATTGTACAGATGGAAGTATGCTTTCAACTTCTCCATGGAGGTCCTTTACAACTGGTTGCTTCAAGTCATACTTTGAAATGGAGAAGAGAAAGGCCCCAAAAAGAATTGAATATTATTGGGACATACTTCTCACAAAATTTTTTAAAAGAGGGTTATTTAGAAGACTTCGATAATGTTAGAGGTATTATTATACAATGCATTTCTTTTTGCATCGTCTAGATGTTCTATTTCACCACAAACCCCTTTATCATTTCAGCTAAACAAATGTGCCCTTTTATTGGTAATTGTCCATTCTCCTTTGCATTGTTCTTGAGTTTTCGGCAAACCACAAAAAATATTCTTTTTGTTTTATTTCAATGTTAGATGTTGCACTGACAGAATTAATTAATAGTTAGACTTCATCATTTAAATATATTTTAAAATGTGGACAAATGTTTTCCACAACGCAATTCAATATTAAATTAAGCAAAGTAAATTTGTGCGCTTTGTCATATAGCTTTAAACCCTACTTGCTACTTTTCGTAATTCAAACTAAATTAAAAATATGGGTGTATATAACTGCTTATTTCTAGCTCGTATAACACCAGAATGACTCTGGTGTGCCCCCAACCATCACAGGTCAACTCAGGTTGGTCAAAGCTCTCTTGCTTTTCTCCAGAACCAAAATTTACTGCAAAATCATGTGTGGGGAATGGTAATTAGTATACTTCTTCGCCCATAATAGAACAGAACTGTTCCAGTAACATTTATAGAACACAGCACAGTATACTGTTTGTCATTTACCTGTCTATTTAAATTAAGAATCCATAGCTCTCCTCGTACCCCTCCCCACCCAAATAAATGCGGCTTTTAAAGTATAACACTGTGCTGTGTTCTATAAATGTTACTGATACAGTTCTGTTTTATTTCAGCATGCAAAGCAAATCAAATAGTGATGATTTTCCGAATTTGGTCTCCAATGGGAGGAAAAATATCTTAATTACCATTCCCCACACATGTTTTTGCACTAAATGATGGGTCTGGAGATAGACAAGAGATGCCAAATGGTGACAATCATGTGCTTCGACAGCTGATTGCTGCTCCAACCTGCATCTCTGTTGGTTCATTGTGAGTGAGGAGGAACTGGTTCTGTACCAGGTAAGACAAACGTTTCAGTCCTTTCCTCACAAAATTATCAACTTTTATAAAGGGTACTTATTTCCATTTTTATTTTCTTGGTACCATAGCAATCTAAGTCATGCAGAAGAAACATGGTCTTGCTTAATCCTCAACAACTACTAAGAAGTTTTTTAAGCAGCAAGACAGCGTTCATGTTTTGCTTGTAGATACTGGTGCCTGTGGTACACTATGAGAGTACAGCATTAATTATATTGGAAATTTATTCAGGTTTTTCTGTGGGATAAAAGACTGAAAAAGATGGGAGACACCTTAGTGTGTAACATGCTGCAAGTTTTGCGTTTGTTTCCCTTTAGACCTAGAGTTCAGTAAAGGCTTGTCACACTTTTGGATATGTGTATGAATTCAACAATTTCCATAGTTAAATTGACTCTATAAAAGCAGGGCAATGTTAAGTATACACTGTAGAAGACAATATTGTGCAGTAGAGTAATTTTTTTTTTTTTTTTTATTTTGCTAGTGTTTGTCTTGAAATAGTCATAAGATTTTGCTTGCAACTGAAGCTGTAGTGGCTGGCTACTGGTTGTGCTGCTTAAATCATATTCCCTGTTTTTAGTTTGTGTGATAGCTTTAAAGCCCTTTCTGTTACTGTTAATGAACATGCCAGATTTATGTTCATTGCAGTAGAATTTTTCTCGCACAGGGAATATTACTGTTTAGGATCTAGAGTTAAGTTAAGTAAAGGTGTGTGTATGAATTCAACAATTGCATGGTTAAATTTATTTTTTTTAAAGCAGGGTATTGTTAAATAGAAACTGTAGAAGACAAAATTGTGCAGTAGACTTATCATCATTTAGCTAGGGTTTGGAATTTGTCCAGTAACAGTTATTGGATTTTGCTGGCAACTGAAGTTTTAGTGGCTGGCTACTGATTGTGCTTCTTAAATTATTTTGCCTGTTGTTAGCTGGTGTGATGGCATTAATGCCTTCTCCATTACTGTAATATTACTTTATCAACTTGTAATTAAAGCAATGTTCTGAAATAAAGACCTGATTTTGAGAAAATATGCAACAAATTCTCTGAAACAAACAGATCAGGTTAGACATGTAAGAAAATCTGTTAGAAGTTAATTTACCCTGTTTTGTGATATTTCCAAAAAAAAAATAAAAAAAAATTATTGGGTACCAGTTGAAAGAGTAGACCAGTTGCAAAGAAGACCACATGTAAGGGTAGACCAGTTGATATAGTAGACCAGTTAAAACGCTCCCCTATTTAAATTAAGAATCCATAGCCATTGACCAACCTGAGTTGACCTGAGATGGTTGGGGGCACTCCAGAGTCATTCCTGTAACTACAAAGTTCATAACTTAGCAAATTTATAAGGTAATTTTTTATTTATTTCCATAAAAATATATGTCCTCTGGAAAATTAAAATGGTTTAGAAGGGCACATAACAAGTCCAACAAACTTTAAACGACCAGAATCCCAACAGGAAAGTTTGAGTTATAAGTGTTACGCTTTTACAGAATTTTTTTGACTTTTTAAGATATTAGATCTTTTTTCTTCTAATATGACACATGTGATACTATTTTCTGAATCAAATTTTAAAAAAAGTTATGCCCTAACTGTATCAGAGCTATATTTTAGAATTAAGACCTACATAAGCGTTTCTTATAACATTTTCCGCTACTTTTGTCTAAAATTTGAGGTGTCAGGCTAACTTCTAAACCGTTTGAGCTCTAGGGCTCAAATTTAGCATGGGACTTCTACTAATGACCCTGATCAGTCACTGAGGTGGAAAAAAAAAAATAGGTGACTATGGAAAAATCAAAATTTTAAGCGGTTTCGAGCTGGAGTTCTACCTTTCCAGCAATGACCCCGCTCGGATCAGCAGGGCAGGATGGCAATAAGCAGACAGGAGGAAAGAGGAAGCATAGGTGCAGGGCCCTCCATTAGGTTGATAGTAAAATGAAACATGTCAACTTTTTAGAGTGCTCTGTACACTTTGCGAAATCTCACCAAGAAGTTCACATCGGCGAAGAAAGTAAGAGCCAGGACAGGAAATCGCAGCAAATTCCCCCCCCCCCTCCCGGTGAGCCTGGTGTAGTCCTTCATGGGGAAGGACCTCGCTCCGGTGAGCCTGGTGTAGTCCTTCATGGGGAAGGGCCTCGCTCCGGTGAGCCTGGTGTAGTCCTTCATGGGGAAGGACCTCGCTCCGGTGAGCCTGGTGTAGTCCTTCATGGGGAAGGACCTCGCTGCTGCAACCTCGATGACGTTGAGAAAAAGAAGGCGGGCAGGACGTCTATCACTGCACCGAGGCAGCCTACGCAAAGCGTTAATAGAGGACGCCCGCGCGCCCACCCCGCGGATGCCGGCGGGCAGGGCGGCTATGCTAGCCAGGAGCATGAAGTTGCTGAGCGAGGTGTCCACGGCGCAACTGCCCTGCCCGTCCCCGCCCCGCTCCCCCCCCCCCCCTCCCAAACCCCGCAGGATCACCAAGGCGCCTTTCACTGCGCTGAGAAGCACTGGGCACTGGTAATGCTAGCCAGGGGCATGTAGTTGCTGGGCAAGGTGCCCTTGGCTCAGCTGCCCTGCCCTGCCCTGCCCTGCCCTGGCCGGCCCCGCCGGGCCCCGCCCCCAGGGTCACCCAGGCGTCTATCACTGCGCTGAGGAGCACTAGGAAGGGCGTCATCTCTAGTCAGCATGGCCCGCTCGAGCGCGCGCGCACCCGCCCGACGCCAGGCTGCACGAGACTTGGTTGAGGAGTTCCTATCGCCCGCCCTACGAGTGCCTGCGGGCAGGGCGCCGATGCTAGCCAGGGGCATGGAGTAGCTGAGCGAGTTGGTCGGGGCGCAGCTGCCCCGCCTGGCCCCACCTGGTCCCCCCCTCCCCCTTCCCTGCAGGATCAGCCAGGCGGATATCACTGCGCTGAGGAGCGGTGCGCACTGGGCGGCGATGCTAGCCAGGAGCATGAAGTTGCTGAGCGAGGTGTCCATGGCGCAGCTGCCCCGCCTGGCCCCACCTGCACCCCCACCCCCCCTCCCAAAGCCCGCTGAGTTACCTAGGCGCCTTTCACTGCGCTGAGAAGCACTGGGCACTGGGCGCCGATGCTAGCCAGGGGCATTGAGGAGCTTGAGCGAGGTGCCCTTGGCGCAGCTGTCCAGCCCCCCCCCCCCCTCCCCCTTCCCTGCAGGATCAGCCAGGCGGATATCACTGCGCTGAGGAGCGCTGCGCACTGGGCGGCGATGCTAGCGAGGAGCATGAAGTTGCTGAGCGAGGTGTCCATGGCGCAACTGCCCTGCCCGTCCCCGCCCCGCTCCCCCCCCCCTCCCAAACCCCGCAGGATCACCAAGGCGCCTTTCACTGCGCTGAGAAGCACTGGGCACTGGTAATGCTAGCCAGGGGCATGTAGTTGCTGGGCAAGGTGCCCTTGGCTCAGCTGCCCTGCCCTGCCCTGCCCTGCCCTGCCCTGCCCTGCCCTGCCCTGCCCTGCCCTGCCCTGCCCTGCCCGGCCCCGCCGGGCCCCGCCCCCAGGGTCACCCAGGCGTCTATCACTGCGCTGAGGAGCACTAGGAAGGGCGTCATCTCTAGTCAGCATGGCCCGCTCGAGCGCGCGCGCACCCGCCCGACGCCAGGCTGCACGAGACTTGGTTGAGGAGTTCCTATCGCCCGCCCTACGAGTGCCTGCGGGCAGGGCGCCGATGCTAGCCAGGGGCATGGAGTAACTGAGCGAGTTGGTCTTGGCGCAGTTGCCCTGCCTGGGTGACTGACCAAAATTGTTGGCGGTTTTCAGCTGGAATTCTACATATATAGTAATGAGGAAAAATGCTGAACTATGTAATTGATTTGCAAGTGTTGATATAATAGTTATTAAAATAAGAACTAAGTAAAATTTATAAAAATTGAAAACAGGAAATGTTTTTAATTTTACTGTATGTGAGGGGTACAACTGGGGCAAGGGCTGGGTTGTGGAAGAGACTGTAAATGAGAAGAGAAACATAGTTTTCTGACAAGAGAGAAAGGCTGTTGGCTGAGTTTATTACATATGAACCTAATGTCTGTTTCTACTAAAATGATAAAACTTTAACTGTATGCTATCATTTAGAATGAGACAAATGGTCAAACAGCAAAGACAAGTTATGGGGGTTTCCTGGACCACAAACTTAATAGGCTGAGCTATCAAAATGACTTTACCCAGTATTATTACAGAAATTTTAATGCCTCAGAACATAGATAGCGGGAAAGCAGTTAATTCAATGTCCTGGTCTATACAAAGATTAAAAAATGTGTCTTTCTTTGGCCTTCAGATAATCTCTCTGTCAAACAAAAGTAAATTTGTACATCAGAACAAAATACTGAAAAAAAAAATTAAAAGTCATTGCAGTGACAGCAACCAAAAAAAGGCATCTTGTAGTTCCCACTGAGGAAATAGTTGTAAGGAATATTGTTGAGAAATCACTTTTATACAACAAATAAACCAAATAGTTTTCCTTTGTTGTTGCCAGAGCAATTCTTCTTCATTCAACCTGGAAAAAGGAAACTGAAAGGAGTGGTAGTAATATGGCTTCAGCTATAAGACGGACATGGGAGTGTTCTTTTATGCTAAAACATCAGAGACAGTTTAAGGTACCTCTTTTAGAAACTTACCAATTTAAAAGATTCTATGAAAATAAATTTTGCACAAAATATTTGTCATACAATCTTGTAGGAATGGCAGTTGACTTCTGACTTTGAAGGCACACAGGTAAAGAATCGCAATCATAAACTGGCACGGATGTCTTGATTTTTAAGAAACCATTTGATTCCCTATCTTCTAGACTTGAGCGCACTAACTATGGATCTAGTTTCTTTTACTAATGGGGAGCACGTAAGCATCTAATTTGATTCTTTGGCCATCAAATAATATTCCTGTAAAAGAAAAGTAAATTTTAAGAACAGAATAAAATAAAGAAATGTACATGAAAAATTATTTTAAAAGCACCCACCAAAATGAGAGTCATACTGTTGTTCCCATTGAAGGAAATTGTTGTATTAATTGATTTTTGATGAGTGAACACAATTTATAAGGCACATCAACCAGACATTCTTTCTTTGCTGTTGCCAGAGCATTTCTTCTGTATATAACATGCAGGGGAAAAATAATTAAATTAGTATGAGTGGTAGCCTTTATAGCTGATACTAAAAGATGGAAATAGGATTGTTGTTTTATGCTAACACATCAGAGAATAGCACAGAGCAGGTCTGAGGGTTGCACAGTTAAGGTTGCCTTTTCAAGAAACTTACCAATCTAAGGGTCTCTATGGAGAGAAAATGTTTGACATAATAATTGTCAAGCAGTCTTGTAGTAATGACAGTTCACTTCTGACTCTGAAGTCACACGAGTAAAGAATGGCAATCATAAATTGGCACGGATGTCTTGATTTTTAAGAAAGCATTTGATTCCCTATCTTCTAGACTTGAGCGCACTAACTATGGATCTAGTTTCTTTTACTAATGGGGAGCACTTAAGCATCTAATTTGATTCTTTGGCCATCACATAATATTCCTGTAAAAGAAAAGTAAATTTTAAAAACAGAATAAAATAAAGAAATGTACATGAAAAATTATTTTAAAAGCACCCACCAAAATGAGAGTCATACTGTTGTTCCCAGTGCAGGAAATTGTTGCATTAATTGATTTTTGATGAGTGAACACAATTTATAAGGCACATCAACCAGACATTCTTTCTTTGCTGTTGCCAGAGCATTTCTTCTGTATATAACATGCAGGGAAAAATAATTAAATTAGTATGAGTGGTAGCCTTTATAGCTGATACTAAAAGATGGAAATAGGATTGTTGTTTTATGCTAACACATCAGAGAATAGCACAGAGCAGGTCTGAGGTTGCACAGTTAAGGTTGCCTTTTCAAGAAACTTACCAATCTAAGGGTCTCTATGGAGAGAAAATGTTTGACATAATAATTGTCAAGCAGTCTTGTAGTAATGACAGTTCACTTCTGACTCTGAAGTCACACGAGTAAAGAATGGCAATCATAAATTGGCACGGATGTCTTGATTTTTAAGAAAGCATTTGATTCCCTATCTTCTAGACTTGAGCGCACTAACTATGGATCTAGTTTCTTTTACTAATGGGGAGCACTTAAGCATCTAATTTGATTCTTTGGCCATCACATAATATTCCTGTAAAAGAAAAGTAAATTTTAAAAACAGAATAAAATAAAGAAATGTACATGAAAAATTATTTTAAAAGCACCCACCAAAATGAGAGTCATACTGTTGTTCCCAGTGCAGGAAATTGTTGCATTAATTGATTTTTGATGAGTGAACACAATTTATAAGGCACATCAACCAGACATTCTTTCTTTGCTGTTGCCAGAGCATTTCTTCTGTATATAACATGCAGGGGAAAAATAATTAAATTAGTATGAGTGGTAGCCTTTATAGCTGATACTAAAAGATGGAAATAGGATTGTTGTTTTATGCTAACACATCAGAGAATAGCACAGAGCAGGTCTGAGGGTTGCCTTTTCAAGAAACTTACCAATCTAAGGGTCTCTATGGAGAGAAAATGTTTGACATAATAATTGTCAAGCAGTCTTGTAGTAATGACAGTTCACTTCTGACTCTGAAGTCACACGAGTAAAGAATGGCAATCATAAATTGGCACGGATGTCTTGATTTTTAAGAAAGCATTTGATTCCCTATCTTCTAGACTTGAGCGCACTAACTATGGATCTAGTTTCTTTTACTAATGGGGAGCACTTAAGCATCTAATTTGATTCTTTGGCCATCACATAATATTCCTGTAAAAGAAAAGTAAATTTTAAAAACAGAATAAAATAAAGAAATGTACATGAAAAATTATTTTAAAAGCACCCACCAAAATGAGAGTCATACTGTTGTTCCCAGTGCAGGAAATTGTTGCATTAATTGATTTTTGATGAGTGAACACAATTTATAAGGCACATCAACCAGACATTCTTTCTTTGCTGTTGCCAGAGCATTTCTTCTGTATATAACATGCAGGGGAAAAATAATTAAATTAGTATGAGTGGTAGCCTTTATAGCTGATACTAAAAGATGGAAATAGGATTGTTGTTTTATGCTAACACATCAGAGAATAGCACAGAGCAGGTCTGAGGGTTGCACAGTTAAGGTTGCCTTTTCAAGAAACTTACCAATCTAAGGGTCTCTATGGAGAGAAAATGTTTGACATAATAATTGTCAAGCAGTCTTGTAGTAATGACAGTTCACTTCTGACTCTGAAGTCACACGAGTAAAGAATGGCAATCATAAATTGGCACGGATGTCTTGATTTTTAAGAAAGCATTTGATTCCCTATCTTCTAGACTTGAGCGCACTAACTATGGATCTAGTTTCTTTTACTAATGGGGAGCACTTAAGCATCTAATTTGATTCTTTGGCCATCACATAATATTCCTGTAAAAGAAAAGTAAATTTTAAAAACAGAATAAAATAAAGAAATGTACATGAAAAATTATTTTAAAAGCACCCACCAAAATGAGAGTCATACTGTTGTTCCCAGTGCAGGAAATTGTTGCATTAATTGATTTTTGATGAGTGAACACAATTTATAAGGCACATCAACCAGACATTCTTTCTTTGCTGTTGCCAGAGCATTTCTTCTGTATATAACATGCAGGGGAAAAATAATTAAATTAGTATGAGTGGTAGCCTTTATAGCTGATACTAAAAGATGGAAATAGGATTGTTGTTTTATGCTAACACATCAGAGAATAGCACAGAGCAGGTCTGAGGGTTGCACAGTTAAGGTTGCCTTTTCAAGAAACTTACCAATCTAAGGGTCTCTATGGAGAGAAAATGTTTGACATAATAATTGTCAAGCAGTCTTGTAGTAATGACAGTTCACTTCTGACTCTGAAGTCACACGAGTAAAGAATGGCAATCATAAATTGGCACGGATGTCTTGATTTTTAAGAAAGCATTTGATTCCCTATCTTCTAGACTTGAGCGCACTAACTATGGATCTAGTTTCTTTTACTAATGGGGAGCACTTAAGCATCTAATTTGATTCTTTGGCCATCACATAATATTCCTGTAAAAGAAAAGTAAATTTTAAAAACAGAATAAAATAAAGAAATGTACATGAAAAATTATTTTAAAAGCACCCACCAAAATGAGAGTCATACTGTTGTTCCCAGTGCAGGAAATTGTTGCATTAATTGATTTTTGATGAGTGAACACAATTTATAAGGCACATCAACCAGACATTCTTTCTTTGCTGTTGCCAGAGCATTTCTTCTGTATATAACATGCAGGGGAAAAATAATTAAATTAGTATGAGTGGTAGCCTTTATAGCTGATACTAAAAGATGGAAATAGGATTGTTGTTTTATGCTAACACATCAGAGAATAGCACAGAGCAGGTCTGAGGGTTGCACAGTTAAGGTTGCCTTTTCAAGAAACTTACCAATCTAAGGGTCTCTATGGAGAGAAAATGTTTGACATAATAATTGTCAAGCAGTCTTGTAGTAATGACAGTTCACTTCTGACTCTGAAGTCACACGAGTAAAGAATGGCAATCATAAATTGGCACGGATGTCTTGATTTTTAAGAAAGCATTTGATTCCCTATCTTCTAGACTTGAGCGCACTAACTATGGATCTAGTTTCTTTTACTAATGGGGAGCACTTAAGCATCTAATTTGATTCTTTGGCCATCACATAATATTCCTGTAAAAGAAAAGTAAATTTTAAAACAGAATAAAATAAAGAAATGTACATGAAAAATTATTTTAAAAGCACCCACCAAAATGAGAGTCATACTGTTGTTCCCAGTGCAGGAAATTGTTGCATTAATTGATTTTTGATGAGTGAACACAATTTATAAGGCACATCAACCAGACATTCTTTCTTTGCTGTTGCCAGAGCATTTCTTCTGTATATAACATGCAGGGGAAAAATAATTAAATTAGTATGAGTGGTAGCCTTTATAGCTGATACTAAAAGATGGAAATAGGATTGTTGTTTTATGCTAACACATCAGAGAATAGCACAGAGCAGGTCTGAGGGTTGCACAGTTAAGGTTGCCTTTTCAAGAAACTTACCAATCTAAGGGTCTCTATGGAGAGAAAATGTTTGACATAATAATTGTCAAGCAGTCTTGTAGTAATGACAGTTCACTTCTGACTCTGAAGTCACACGAGTAAAGAATGGCAATCATAAATTGGCACGGATGTCTTGATTTTTAAGAAAGCATTTGATTCCCTATCTTCTAGACTTGAGCGCACTAACTATGGATCTAGTTTCTTTTACTAATGGGGAGCACTTAAGCATCTAATTTGATTCTTTGGCCATCACATAATATTCCTGTAAAAGAAAAGTAAATTTTAAAAACAGAATAAAATAAAGAAATGTACATGAAAAATTATTTTAAAAGCACCCACCAAAATGAGAGTCATACTGTTGTTCCCAGTGCAGGAAATTGTTGCATTAATTGATTTTTGATGAGTGAACACAATTTATAAGGCACATCAACCAGACATTCTTTCTTTGCTGTTGCCAGAGCATTTCTTCTGTATATAACATGCAGGGGAAAAATAATTAAATTAGTATGAGTGGTAGCCTTTATAGCTGATAATGAAAGATGGAAATAGGAGTGTTGTTTGATGCTAACACATCAGAGAATAGCACAGAGCAGGTCTAAGGGTTGGACAGTTTAAGTTGCCTTTTAAGAAACTTACCAATCTAAGGGTCTCTATGGAGAGAAAATTTTTGACATAATAATTGTCAAGCAGTCTTGTAGTAATGACAGTTCACTTCTGACTCTGAAGTCACACGAGTAAAGAATGGCAATCATAAATTGGCACGGATGTCTTGATTTTTAAGAAAGCATTTGATTCCCTATCTTCTAGACTTGAGCGCACTAACTATGGATCTAGTTTCTTTTACTAATGGGGAGCACTTAAGCATCTAATTTGATTCTTTGGCCATCACATAATATTCCTGTAAAAGAAAAGTTAATTTGTAAATCAGAACAAAACATTATAATTAAAATGTTAATGTAAAATTATTTCAGTGCATCCAACCAATAAAACGTTAACAAGTGATTTTAATGGAAGGAAACAATTTTTCTTAATCTTGTTGAGTTTACGAGGTTTTAGGGTTGAACAGTAAAAGTTCTTTTTTTTTTTAAGCCTTACGTTTTTATAGGGTTTACTTAAGAAACCCTACGAATTTAGCTTCATTCATTGCCTTTTATATAAGAATCCTTGCAAGTTACCAATGATTGTTTACATTAGGCAATATAGTTTAGTCTCTTTTATTGCTTCTGGCAGATCTATTTTTTTTTTCTCTGTTAAGTATATTACCTGAAGGAGGAAGGAAGGAATTAGCAGTGGTATAGTTGACTTAAAAACACATGAACAGGAAAAGGGAATTTTGCCAGCATTATCATGGGTGTTGAAACCCCTAACTGAACTCTTACCATACATACAGGGGTTGGAGATGGAACTGGAAGTCACAAGGTAGGTGTGGTTGAGTCAGACCTTTAGAGGGCTAGTTGTGACCTTTCATTGTTAAAATCAACTGAGCAGGAAACTATTTGCACTTGGTTTTGATGATTTGCTGTTAATACATTGAAATATTAGAACTCATATTCAGATCAATAAATCATAAAAAAAGACTTAAACCTATATTTTTAGCACACCTTAAATCGTTCTCATGGAGAGGTAAATATTGTTGAGACCAACTGTCCACGGAGCAATGCAGCGGAAATATGTTAAGGACAGGACATTCAATACAATGCTTTCCGAGAAATTTTGGGGCACACATTTGAAAGCATTGTACCTTTCACTAAGGCCTTCATTTGTCCATGGCTTTGTCACCAAATAGAGGGCTTTATCAGTCACAATAACATCAGAAATTATTGCAAAGGAGGGTCTTGTTTGAAGGCTTCCAGGCAGACAAACAAACAGCCCAGGTCTGTATTCCTCGCCATTCAGAGTGGCACTATTTGTGTAAGTAATCATTTTATCCATATCAAGACCATACCTTCTGAGAGACTCGCAATGGATGGAATCACAAACTTTCATTGTAGGTCCATGCTTCTGGAAATCAACACTAAACTCCTCTTTCTCTGTTATGATGGGCTTCAAAGTGCTGAGTTGGAACATTGCTGCCATGGTTTTTGGAGGGTTCTGAAAATTACAGCATATTGAGGCATGCTGCCTAAATATTTTCATGCGCCCCTCAAATTTGGCACACCAAAGCCTGACAGCCGGCCCGAATCTTCTCATCATATCAGGCAGATGTTTGATTTGGTGCAATTTGTTGGTTACATAAACCTTCCATTCCTTTTTCTTTTTACTTTGTACTCTTTGAACTTCTTCAGGTACTTCTCCTGCATTGTCTTCATCGGGGTCATCTATATCTTGTTCCTCCTGATCAACAGCTTCTTCCTCTTGCCTTTGAGCTGCTTCTTGCGGTTTGTTGATGAAAAGTTTCATAAACAATTCATTGTGGTCATAGATTAAAGTTTCAAGTCTCTCCAGATCTTCAGGTCGAACCTCAAATGCAAATATAATTTGAATGGCGTCTTGAAGAAGAAATATTAACTGTAGATATTCATCTCTTTCGTTCACAAAGTCTGCCAGAAGAAAGGGAAGTGCTCTTATGAGACACCACATCTGAGACCCAGTTTGGGAAAGATTAGCAGAACCAGTGAGCATCTCATTAGAAAAATTTGGAGAGGGTTTGTTCTTAGCATCTGGAATACCATATGAAAAACTAGACACTTTAGCGTTGAACTCCTTGTGAGTAAGCTTGGGTGGTTTCATTGTTGCATAGTGGTGAAGAACACACTTGACATCTAGTTTTCCCACTCCTTCCAAAATTTCATGAAATATGTCAAATACATTATTATCTATACAGTTAAAAAATGGAATTTCATCCAATGGGCAACCTTGTTTCACACCATACTGAGTTTTGAGTCTCGGATTTTCAGTCACTGCAGCTACATGTAGATTGTGGGTTAATATGTTTCTTGGATCACCAACTGCATTGGCATCAGCACGAGCTTCTTGTCGACTTATCATACACCACCGACAGAAATGCCTGGCACCTGAAGACATGAAGCCCAACACATCATGAGCAGCAAGATTGTCAGCTGTGAGTGCAACAAGAACTGCACGAATAATGAATTTCTCCCCATCTATTTCAAACTCAACACCTTCCTCTGATGTTAAAAGCTTCATCTCACGCACAAGAAGGCCCAACACCTTTTCCATCACACCTTCTTTCTTCAGATCATCAGCATGTGCCAATACCAATAAATATATAGACGACAACTTAGAAGACTCTTCTGGAGGAAGGTTTAAGATTTGGAAGAAAAAAGTAGCTAATTTGTGGATAATGGTTTTGGAACCAAGAGAGTTGGCGATTTCTAGTTCGTCATAGAACAACAAAATGTGAATTACATTATCATGGCGCTGGAGAAATGGATGATCTTTAAAATGAGTTCCATCGACATAAGACCTTAAAACTCCATCCATACTGACTTTCTCCTTGAATATCTTGTTCCTTATGCTTTTGTTTGAGAGGATAAGCTTTAAAGTTTCAATCATAGACACAAACTGAAAAGTTTCATTCACTTCAGTTTGAGTGAAACAATTACTTTTAGTATCAAGTCTTTGATCTATTCTGGTGCCGAGAAACTTACTTTGAGGAATCACTAAACCATAAGTCTTGTGTAAATACTGCAACTGCTCATCAATTGTTCTTAAATTATCAAATGGATCCGTTTTCAGTTCAAGGTCTTTCAAAACATCACATATGTCCTCAGGGGTCATTCCTTTAGCAGACAGAGACTTGGAAATACTTTCATGCGCTTTCAGAGAAAACTGCTTCAACATGCTAAAACATCCTTCTTCAAACCGTTCCACAGCTTTCCCAGTTAAACTGGAAGTAGACCTTAATTCAAGAAGGGTATCCACAGCTAGCTTTTTGAGAACGTCATCAATTGAAAGATCTACAGCCATCTCTCTATTTTCTTCCTCAAAATTGTCATTAGTGCCATCATTGTCCACATGCATTTGTGCTTCATGTTGAGGTGCATGAGGCAAATTAATAACTGCCCCAACAGCTTGTGCAGCAGGTTGATTTAGAATATCAGGTTGGATCAAGCCTTCTTGATTAAATAAATTTGCGTGTTCATCAGCATTACAAATATGTCGGATCATAGAGCTTTTGCTTCTAAATGACTTCAAACAATTTCCTTGGCCACATCTGTACTCAACAAGTGGTTCATGAATTCGAAAGTGGGCACCGAGCTGCTGTGAACTTCCACAAACACTCTGACAAACAGAGCACTGCAGGTTGCCAATTTTATTATCCGGCATGGTGGGACAACTGGAAAAAGGTAATAGTGAAAACTTTTTCATTTCATAACTTACACCTCAAGTGTCTTCTATAAATTAACTTACTTACAATGAGGGCGGATTGAAAGTTTCAATAACCTGATATAAAGTATTGAGGCATGGGGAAACAAGCACAGAAGAAGATATCTTCTCCCACAAAATGTATTCAACAACTGAACGGGGAAATCAAGCTACTATATATTCTTTGGTAAAACTTCAAGAAGTGCGCATAACCTGTAAATTCACAGAACAAAGAGCCATAATCATGAACAGAAAAATTTAAGGAAAAAATGCAAATGCGTGTTTTCTGAGTGATTCAGCGCGTACCTTTCTTTCATGAGCCGTGCACGAAAGATCAAATAGGATCAGGCAGTAGCAAAGCTCCTTCAAACCAAACACATAACCACGGTTGACGGCAGGAATTTTTCTCTGAATACGAAAGCGAACTCCGGGTTAGAAGTCTTGAAAGCAAAGATTTCATGGGTAAAACAGATTAAAACAGTACCACAACACGTTGAACGACCAATCCTACTCGCAAGTCTCAGTAACTCATGGACTTCACTTCATCCGAATAACATGTATGTGTATGAGAGAGAGAGATAGAAGACGCGAATCTTCCCTGGCCCTGGCTGCTTCCTGCTTCCCCGATCGCACTATTTTTCTTCCTCTTCTTCTTCTTATTTAGTGATTTATAAAAAAATAGTAGAACCGCATATGATAAGCCGATTGTTTTAAAATAACTAAATGGATTTTTTTTTGTGCATGGTTCGTCCATGTTCTTATTTTTAACCACGCAAATTTTAAATGTGAAAGAAAGCTGGTTGTGCATATGACCAAGGCAGTATACATCCGCAGCGCGGGAGAACGCTGAGCGCCATTTTTCTGTGAGAACATCTTCCAGACAAGTTTGAGTTGGTCTTTGGAAATCGTGTGGCGAAAATGAATCTCCTAGAATTTCTTGAAGAAAGAGGTGTCTCCAAAAGTATTATCCAGACTCTTTTGGGTAAGTTTTTATCCGTCTTTTCATTATGTTCGTGCGCTTTTTTGCTTGTTATCTCGCGCTGCTAGCCTGCGACCTGCGACCTGCGACCTGGCCCACTGTGACATTTTCACAAGGAACTGTTCTCTTGCCTATGTTAGGTTTGGAGGGAGAAAAACACGTTCAAAAGATTCCAATTACATATGAAAATGATTTCTTGGGGGTTGGTTTTTTCCTCCTGGCCCCATACTTCTCACTTATAGATGATTGGTTTTGCTGCCTGCGCAAGCAACAGAATTTTGTCAAATTGACATCATTTGACGGTCATTGTCAACATTTAGTCATTTTGGTGGCCACCTTTGCTGTCATGTTGACATCAATTGACATCATTTGACATCAAAATGATGTCAAAAGTGGCCTCCAAAATGACAAAATTTTGACAATGCCCTTCAAATGATGTCATTTTGATAGAATTCTGTTGACTGGGTGGTTAAGTCTGTGCAAAAGGCCACAGCGGTGTAGAACCAGAGTAGGTGTTCGTGGTCTCACATCTATTTGCCTAAGTCTATGAGAACCGGGGCAAAAATGAATGTGTCCGCATCAATTTATATGTTGTTCTTCCCCATATGTCAAAACGCCAGAATATTTTAATTTTATTCTTATTTATCTTTCAATTTACAGATGGAGGCTATGACTTACAGTCATTCTCAAAATTGACACTGGGATTCCTCGGGCTCTTAAAATTTAAAGTGGCTGAGATGCAACTTCTTCTACCCCTCATTGAAGAAGCAGAGGTAAATTTATTTTTTCCATTTATGAAAAATTTGTAACTTTTTGTAATTTTTACATTCATGTTTTTGCCATGTTTTTATTAGCAAGTTCTCTCTCTGATGCCCCTCCCTGATATGCCATCACATGGACGCCGAGGATTTGAGTCAAATAAAAGGCTGGCAGGGCTCGATACAAATTACAGTGTAAGTTCTTACTTGCTTTAAATCTATTTTCTCTCTTATATATCTTACTTTATGTAACTTTTGCTTTTCAGGAAAATTCAGATGATAGTTCAGAGCATTCTGATGAACAACTGGGAAAGGAAGGATCAAGAAGAGTCAAATCATTTCGTTTGCGATCAAAGTTTATTCCTCCAGCAACTGTTGCTCTTCAAAATCAGATTTCAGAATCTGTTTCAAGAGGCCACTCCTCAGGAAACCCTCCAGTTTGTATTTTTCAGTGCTGTTACTGTCAATTTTTTCCTGCACAAATATTAAACTGTTTGATCCTGTGTAGGTAACTTTATGTGGGATTGATAAAAGCCTTGGCACATCATGTAAACCTACCAAGTCCAGCCAAGTGCAGAGTTCCAGCAGGAGTGGACAGTCTTTTCAAGCAGAGGAATCTGCAACTGCTCAGCCTGAGCAGAGCTCTCCATCACAACCAAGGAATCAATACCAAGCCACTTCAGGTGCTTCTTCTTTTGTGGTTGGTATTTTGTTATTGATTTTGTCTCACCTTATTCCTGAAATTTTTTCAATCAATTTGTCTAATTTTTTTTCTTTCTTGTGTTTGTGTGTATGCTTAGAGAGTAAATTGTGCAGGCTCGAGTAATAGATCTTCATTTGGACAGAGAGAGCAAGAATTAAGTAGCAGCAGTCCATTCCATTTCCGATCCAATATTATTTCTCAAGCAACTTCTGTTCAACAAGATCAGATTCCAGAATCTGTTTCAAGAGGCCACTCCTCAGGAAACCCTCCAGTTTGTATTTTTCAGTGCTGTTACTGTCAATTTTTTCCTGCACAAATATTAAACTGTTTGATCCTGTGTAGGTAACTTCATGTGGGATTGATAAAAGCCTTGGCACATCATGTAAACCTACCAAGTCCATCCAAGTGCAGAGTTCCAGCAGGAGTGGACAGTCTTTTCAAGCAAAGGAATCTGCAACTGCTCAGCCTGAGCAGAGCTCTCCATCACAACCAAGGAATCAAGACCAAGACACTACAGGTGCTTCTTCTTTTGTGGTTGGTATTTTGTTATTGATTTTGTCTCACCTTATTCCTGAAATTTTTTCAATCAATTTGTCTAATTTTTTTTCTTTCTTGTGTTTGTGTGTATGCTTAGAGAGTAACTTGTGCAGGCTCGAGTAATAGATCTTCATTTGGACAGAGAGAGCAAGAATTAAGTAGCAGCAGTCCATTCCGTTCCCGATCCAATATTATTCCTCAAGCAACTGCTGTTCAACAAGATCAGATTCCAGAATCTGTTTCAAGAGGCCACTCCTCGAGAAATCCTCTGGTTCGTATTTTCCAGTGCAGTCACTCTCAATTCTCTTCTGCACAAATTTTAAACTGTTTGATCATTTGTAGGAAACTGAGTCTGACACAAACTCATTTGGGATTGAAAAACCCCTTGAGAGCTCATATATCCCAAACCAATCCAGCTCAGTACGCAGCCGGAGTGGTTCATCTTTTCAAGAAGTTGGATCTATGACAACTCAGTCCCAGCTGAGCTCGTTATCACAAGCTAGGAATCAATCCCAGGCTACTGCAATTGCAACTTCATCTTCGGTTGGTGTTTTGTTCCATTTTCTTACTCATATTTTCCCACCTTAATCCTGGAAGTGTTTGGTTCAAGTGGTAAATTTTAATTTCTTTTAATTTTTCTGGGGTTAGAGAGAATCTTCCGCTGTCTCGAGTAATGGATCTTTATTTGAACACCTTAGACCTGAGTTGCCAAAAGTAGGTTTCTTCTTTGTTATAATGGAAACAGAGAATATATTTTTGTCTCCCCATCTCCTTCTCTTAATCTTAAAATTGCAAAAGGAAACAATTTTTTTCATTTCAGTTTCACATTTCTTATATTCTAAAAGAACGGATGGAACCCAAGGATTCATCATGGGCGGTGTACTTGAGACTTCAAAGTGATGGGTTTTTAGAAAAAATATCTGAAAGAAAGCTTGTGATACGTTGCCTTACCAGACACCTGTATTCTCTTCATGCAAGGTTTGACTTTCAAAACTAATGAATCGCCAAGCTACTGTCTGAGCAGATGTCTATACAACAGTTGTTTCACATTTTCAGTGATCCTACAGCGCTGACAACGAAGGAAAAGGAGGGGATGGCGAAATCTTTCATTGTGCAGTATCCTAAATATGCTGGAGTGCATGATAAGGAAAACTTGCCCTGGGTACAGAGAATACAAATATATTTTTTCTGAATCTTTTTGATTGATTTGCTTTTTAGTTAACTAGATTTATAATCTCTTTATTTCAGGATCACATTTATTGTCGCAAAAAAAATACAGGCTGGATAGCCAATGCGTGCCGCACATTCCAGAATGTGAACCGCGCAAGAAAGAGCAATAAAAAAAGCAAATTGTCTGAGGCGGATGAGAATGAAAATGTGGATGATCCAGATGGGTTGGAGGCAGATGCGGTAATTTCAATGTCTTGAATCTGTTTACTTTGTAAAGATTGTGACTAGCGCCCAGTGCTCCATCCCGCATCTACTTACATTGTAAATCTTTCCAGATTGCCAACATGGCTACCCTAGTCCCTGGAGCCTCAGAGAGGCATGATATTACGGAAGGGATGAAAAGCTCATTCAAAAAAAGGGAATTATTTAGGGAAAATGGTACTCCTGTTGGTACTATCCTGAAGACATTTCCCCACATTATGTCCTATAAAGGAGAAATGGTAAGTAGGGTTGCTGATAAATTAAACATCTATGTAATGTAAAACTCTGTTTATTTTATACAAAATTCATATTTTGGTTTTTTAGCTTAAGCAAGAGTTCAAGAGGATGAGACCTGAGGCAAAAGACATTTGTCGAACATTTTTGCCACTTCAACCTAAGATGCTCCAACTAAAACTAAAATATCCATTGACTTTGTCCCTTGAAGATGGTGAGGAATACCACAATTACCAGCTAATATTTTTCAAATATTGCTATCCAATCCAATTTTGTAATTTTTTAATTTTATAGATACTATTCGAGCACTTATGATGGTATCACAACATTTGCCGCATGATATTGCTAAAAGAGCAGACAAGACTCCTGATTCCACTTGTCCTAAAGAAGAAAATCTGATCTGTTATATATCAGTAAGCTTTTAATATTTATATTTTCATTTTATTTTATCTATTTTGATTTATTTTTTCAATTTTTGTTCACGTAATCTTATTTATGTCACCAGAGCAATCAACAAATTGAGGAGTTCATTGAGGAAAAGCGCATTAGCTCGCCTGAATGCCAGCCAGTTCAGCCATACTTGTTGGGTGTTGTTAGCACAGTCACCAATAAAGTCCAGAAGTTCTTCATTGTTATTGATGATGCAATGACACAACTTCCCCCAAACTGTCAAACAATCAGGGCAATCGAATATTTAATAATGACATATTTTGTGTTCCATGTGGATTATCCTTTCTCATGGAGGAACACACTTCACTTTGTTGCATCATGCTTCCTAGAGGTATTTGAAACTCGCAGTAGAGGACAAAGGAAAGATGGTGTCACTCCCAGTGAGAGGGAAGTATGGTTAATGTTGCAAAATATGCATTAAGGTATAGGAAGTTAGGGGCTTTGTGAATAAGACTGGGAGGATCATTTTTATTTTCAATTTTGATTCTGTGGATACGTACCAAATGTGGTTGGCCCCCTCAAAGCAATGCTAGCAGTTAAGTTTTATTTCTTGTTCATGATTATTTCTAATGAATTTCTTATGAAATATGTCTAGTTTTATTTTATTTTCATTTTCTTCATTCCCAGTGGGCATTTACTGTTATTTTTTATCTATTTCCATTCAGTTTATTATGGAGCTGGTTTTTAGGTTCCAGACAATACTGTTAAGATAAGACAAAATTTATTATTGTTATTTTATCAATATACTTTTCCTTGTTCTTTTATTGAAGTAACATATTTTCTCTTGTATTGTGAATTTGATGAATTTATTCTGAAAAATCTCTTGACTGATTTTGCTAAAGAGGATCAGTTTTATTTTCAATTTCGATTCTGTTGATACATACCAAATGTGGTTGGCCTTTTCATTTTCTTCATTCCAAGTGGGCATTTACTGTTATTTTTTATCTATTTCCATTCAGTTTATTATGGAGCTGGTTTTTAGGTTCCAGATAATACTGTTAAGATAAGACAAAATTTATAATTGTTATTTTATCAATATACTTTTCCTTGTTCTTTTATTGAAGTAACATATTTTCTCTTGTATTGTGAATTTGATGAATTTATTCTGAAAAATCTCTTGACTGATTTTGCTAAAGAGGATCAGTTTTATTTTCAATTTCGATTCTGTTGATACATACCAAATGTGGTGGGCCCCCTCAAAGCAATGCTAGCAGTTAAGTTTGATTTCTTGTTCATGATTATTTTCAATGAATTTCTTATGAAATATGTCTAGTTTTATTTTCTTTTAAGTCTGACTTCTGTATGAAGTCACCGTGATAGGCCTTTTTTAAAAGGTTCACTGAGATAAATTAATTACCCGATCTAATTTATTAAACCTTTCCAAGTGGGCATTTACTGTTATTTTTATATCTATTTCCATTCAGTCCATTATGGAGCTGGTTTTTAAGTTTCAAATAATACTGTAAAGATAAAACAAAATTTATTATTGTTATTTTATCAAATTACTTTTCCTTGTTCTTTTATTGAAGTAACATATTTTCTCTTGTATAATGAATTTAATGAATTTATTCTGAAATATCTCTTGACTGATTTTGCTTAGTTCTGACTTCTGTATACATAGTTGTGCTGGCTCTGTCAAAAAAATGTTAGTGATTGGAAAGTCCTTTGAGATAATATAAATTACTTTTTTGTTTTGCTTACTTAATATTTCTTTTTTCCTATTCCTTTTTTTTTAAACATGCCATCAGACTCAATATTATAATATTCTAGCTTAACAAAAAACACTCATACTTCTTTCTGAATTGCAGCACTGCATTGAAGTAAGGCCTGGGTGCTCTTCAGAATTGCAATCACTTACCTAAACCTAAATAAAGGAAAGAATTTTAATAAACATGACTAAGAGTAAAACAGAAGCAGCAGCAAAGATATGAATAGGGAGACAGAGACCAGGTTAAGATGGGATCCAAGGCAAAAGAAAAGATTTCCACTCAAAAATACAACTAACCACATGCACCAGAAGCTGCTCGCAGTCGGCATCACAGGCAAGCAGGTCTTCTTGGACGAGAAGGGCGTGCAACTTGGCGTTGGGTGTGTGTGCGCGGGCGCACAGCGGGCCTCGCTGTCTACAGTCGACGCCCTGCATCGCCCTGCCCAGTGCTTAAGCGCCGTGGTAGTCCTGCAAGGTAGGGAAGGCCGGGGGAGGGGGGGGGGGATGGACAGCTGCGCCAAGGGCACCTCGCTCAAGCTCGTCAATGCCCCTGGCTAGCATCGGCACCCAGTGCCCAGTGCTTCTCAGCGCAGTGAAAGGCGCCTAGGTAACTCAGCGGGCTTTGGGAGGGGGGGGGGGGGCAGGGGGGGCCAGGCGGGGCAGCTGCGCCATGGACACCTCGCTCAGCAACTTCATGCTCCTGGCTAGCATCGCCGCCCAGTGCGCACCGCTCCTCAGCGCAGTGATATCCGCCTGGCTGATCCTGCAGGGAAGGGGGAGGGGGGGAGGGGGGGACCAGGTGGGGCCAGGCGGGGCAGCTGCGCCCCGACCAACTCGCTCAGCTACTCCATGCCCCTGGCTAGCATCGGCGCCCTGCCCGCCCCGCAGGCACTCGTAGGGCGGGCGATAGGAACTCCTCAACCAAGTCTCGTGCAGCCTGGCGTCGGGCGGGTGCGCGCGCGCTCGAGCGGGCCATGCTGACTAGAGATGACGCCCTTCCTAGTGCTCCTCAGCGCAGTGATAGACGCCTGGGTGACCCTGGGGGCGGGGCCCGGCGGGGCCGGGCGGGGCCGGGCAGGGCAGGGCAGGGCAGGGCAGGGCAGCTGAGCCAAGGGCACCTTGCCCAGCAACTACATGCCCCTGGCTAGCATTACCAGTGCCCAGTGCTTCTCAGCGCAGTGAAAGGCGCCTTGGTGATCCTGCGGGGTTTGGGAGGGGGTGGGGGGAGGGGAGCGGGGCGGGGACGGGCAGGGCAGTTGCGCCATAGACACCTCGCTCAGCAACTACATGCCCCTGGCTAGCATTACCAGTGCCCAGTGCTTCTCAGCGCAGTGAAAGGCGCCTTGGTGATCCTGCGGAGTTTGGGAAGGGGTAGGGGGGGGGGGGGGCGAGCGGGGCGGGGACGGGCAGGGCAGTTGCGCCATGGACACCTCGCTCAGCAACTTCATGCTCCTGGCAAGCATCGCCGCCCAGTGCGCAGCGCTCCTCAGCGCAGTGATATCCGCCTGGCTGATCCTGCAGGGAAGGGGGAGGGGAGGGGGGGACCAGGTGGGGCCAGGCGGGGCAGCTGCGCCCAGACCAACACGCTCACTTACTCCATGCCCCTGGCTAGCATCGGCGCCCTGCCCGCCCCGCAGGCACTCGTAGGGCGGGCGATAGGAACTCCTCAACCAAGTCTCGTGCAGCCTGGCGTCGGGCGGGTGCGCGCGCGCTCGAGCGGGCCATGCTGACTAGAGATGACGCCCTTCCTAGTGCTCCTCAGCGCAGTGATAGACGCCTGGGTGACCCTGGGGGCGGGGCCCGGCGGGGCCGGGCGGGGCCGGGCAGGGCAGGGCAGGGCAGGGCAGCTGAGCCAAGGGCACCTTGCCCAGCAACTACATGCCCCTGGCTAGCATTACCAGTGCCCAGTGCTTCTCAGTGCAGTGAAAGGCGCCTTGGTGATCCTGCGGGGTTTGGGAGGGGGGGGGGAGCGGGGCGGGGACGGGCAGGGCAGTTGCGCCGTGGACACCTCGCTCAGCAACTTCATGCTCCTGGCTAGCATAGCCGCCCTGCCCGCCGGCATCCGCGGGGTGGGCGCGCGGGCGTCCTCTATTAACGCTTTGCGTAGGCTGCCTCGGTGCAGTGATAGACGTCCTGCCCGCCTTCTTTTTCTCAACGTCATCGAGGTTGCAGCAGCGAGGTCCTTCCCCATGAAGGACTACACCAGGCTCACCGGGAGGGGGGGGGGGGGGGAATTTGCTGCGATTTCCTGTCCTGGCTCTTACTTTCTCCGCCGATGTGAACTTCTTGGTGAGATTTCGCAAAGTGTACAGAGCACTCTAAAAAGTTGAAATGTTTCATTTTACTATCAACCTAATGGAGGGCCCTGCACCTATGCTTCCTCTCTCCTCCTGTCTGCTTATTGCCATCCTGCCCTGCTGATCTATCCGAGCGGGGTAGAAAAGGTAGATCGGTAGAAAAGAAGGTAGAAAGGTAGAAAGGTAGAACTCCAGCTCGAAACCGCTTAAAATTTTGATTTTTCCATAGTCACCTATTTTTTTTCCCATCTCAGTGACTGATCAGGGTCATTAGTAGAAGTCCCATGCTAAATTTGAGCCCTAGAGCTCAAACGGTTTAGAAGTTAGCCTGACACCTCAAATTTTAGACAAAAGTAGCGGAAAATGTTATAAGAAACGCTTATGTAGGTCTTCATTCTAAAATATAACTCTGATACAGTTAGGGCATAACTTTTTTTAAAATTTGATTCAGAAAATAGTATCACATGTGTCATATTAGAAGAAAAAAGATCTAATATCTTAAAAAGTCAAAAAATTTCAGTAAAAGCGTAACACTTATAACTCAAACTTTCCTGTTGGGATTCTGGTCGTTTAAAGTTTGTTGGACTTGTTATGTGCCCTTCTAAACCATTTTAATTTTCCAGAGGACATATATTTTTATGGAAATAAATAAAAAATTACCTTATAAATTTGCTAAGTAATGAACTTTGTAGTTACAGGAATGACTCTGGAGTGCCCCCAACCATCTCAGGTCAACTCAGGTTGGTCAATGGCTATGGATTCTTAATTTAAATAGGGGAGCGTTTTAACTGGTCTACTATATCAACTGGTCTACCCTTACATGTGGTCTTCTTTGCAACTGGTCTACTCTTTCAACTGGTACCCAATAATTTTTTTTTATTTTTTTTTTGGAAATATCACAAAACAGTGTAAATTGACTTCCAACCGATTCTCTTACATGTCTTACCAGATCTGTTTGTTCCAGTTAATTTGTAGCATATTTTCTCAATTAAGGACATTGGTAACAGTAAAACAGAACTCAGGTCTTTATTTAAGAACATTGCTTTAATTACAAGTTGATAAAGTAATATTACAGTAATGGAGAAGGCATTAATGCCATCACACCAGCTAACAACAGGCAAAATAATTTAAGAAGCACAATCAGTAGCCAGCCACTAAAACTTCAGTTGCCAGCAAAATCCAATAACTATTACTGGACAAATTCCAAACCCTAGCTAAATGATGATAAGTCTACTGCACAATTTTGTCTTCTACAGTTTCTATTTAACAATACCCTGCTTTTAAAAAAAATAAATTTAACCATGCAATTGTTGAATTCATACACACACCTTTACTTAACTTAACTCTAGATCCTAAACAGTAATATTCCCTGTGCGAGAAAAATTCTACTGCAATGTACATAAATCTGGCATGTTCATTAACAGTAACAGAAAGGGCTTTAAAGCTATCACACAAACTAAAAACAGGGAATATGATTTAAGCAGCACAACCAGTAGCCAGCCACTACAGCTTCAGTTGCAAGCAAAATCTTATGACTATTTCAAGACAAACACTAGCAAAATAACAAAAAAAAAAAAAAAAGATTACTCTACTGCACAATATTGTCTTCTACAGTGTATACTTAACTTTGCCCTGCTTTTATAGAGTCAATTTAACTATGGAAATTGTTGAATTCATACACATATCCAAAAGTGTGACAAGCCTTTACTGAACTCTAGGTCTAAAGGGAAACAAACGCAAAACTTGCAGCATGTTACACACAAAGGTGTCTCCCATCTTTTTCAGTCTTTTATCCCACAGAAAAACCTGAATAAATTTCCAATATAATTAATGCTGTACTCTCATAGTGTACCACAGGCACCAGTATCTACAAGCAAAACATGAACGCTGTCTTGCTGCTTAAAAAACTTCTTAGTAGTTGTTGAGGATTATGCAAGACTGTGTTTCTTCTGCATGACTTAGATTTCTATGGCACCTAGAAAATAAAAATGGAAATAAATACCCTTTATAAAAGTTGATAATTAAGTGAGAAAAGGACTGAAACGTTTGTGTTACCTGGAACAGCACCAGGTCCTCCTCACTCACAAGAAACCGACAGAGATGCAGGTTGGAGCAGCATTCGGATGTCGAAGCACATGATTGTCACCATTTGGCACCAAAAAGGAATGAAGCGATACACTGAACTTTATCACATTCCCTATGGACTGCAAATGAGAAAACCAACTAAATGAACAAGTCTTTATCAAGCAATATGTTTGCCTAAGACATTCTTAGGACACAAATAATTATACCAAGTTACTCATGAGGCCAACTGCTCAAGAGCTGCAGGTAAGTTTTAAGAAATCAGAAAACATGGGAGATAAGTACTCTTCACAAAATTACTTGATCTTACCAGTCAAAAGTAAAAGTAATAGTATGGTATTTATTAATTCATGTTTTGCACCTTCATTTAAACAGTTATGACCTACTACATACCTCGACATCAATAGCATTCCCTTTTCTTTGGACAGAAATGCAAGAACACTGGCGCTTCCCACCATTCCAAGCCCATCCAACGAAAGAAGGTTGACACGGGCTCCAACTCCCAACAATTAAAGTTGGCCAACGGCAGTCAACATCAAGCACCGGAGCCTGTAAAAGGAAAAGATTAATGAGGCACTGCACTCAAAAATGGTCACAACGCACAGACAGGCTGCACTCTCATCTTCACTACAAAACACACTTTACTGAGTTTTCAGTTGTAAAGTGCCATCGCACAAAATAACAAGAGGGAAAATGATTTAGGATGCATAACCAGTACACAGCCCGTGCGGCCTCTGTTGCGAGAAAAATCTTATACCTTTTACAGAACAAAATTCCCCCCTCCCACACTAATGATGATTTTACTGCACAATTTTGTCTTATATTAGTCAAAACTAAATAAATAATAGGGACATTTTTCAAAACAAGAGTCAATTATCTTCCAGAACCCTTACAATGATTTCTGAATTGAAGATACATGAGTGTCATACAAGACTGCTGTGTTAGCATATCAAA
>JAWJED010000039.1:429720-605116 GCA_033675135.1 Frankliniella intonsa | reverse complement strand
ATTTTGTCATTTCATCAGGCAATCTAAATGCAAGAATGTCTCCAGTTCAAAGACACCTTTTTGATGTGTTAGTTACTGAAATTCAACCCTGCTTCCCATCAGACTTTGCTCGTCATCTCAGATCCTTTGCTCTCAGTAGTAAATGGAAATCTATCGAGTACCGATATCTTCTTTTATATATTGGACCTGTGGTATTTTCCCGTGTTCTCAAAGAAGAAGTTTACAAGTGTTTTCTTCTTTTACATGCTGGCATTTTTATCTTGAATAATGACCTATTGATGAACAACTATCTTGACCAGGCACAAGAATATTTAGACACTTTTGTCTCATACAGTGCAGAAGTATTGGGCCCTACTTTTACATCTTATAATATCCACAGCCTCCTTCATCTTGTTTCTGAAGCCCGTTCTCATGGATCTTTAATGTCATTTAGTGCATACCCCTTCGAAAATGAGCTCAGACACATAAAAAAACTTGTCAAAACTTCCCCAAAACCTCTGCAGCAAATTTGCAAAAGGCTCATGGAACGTAACCGATTGAAGTGTACAAGGAAGGAAAAACAAGTGCGAGGATTTGTAGGTGTTCATGACAATGGTCCCATAGGTGACCTTGTGAATGTTGTTCGACAATACAATCAATATGAGTGTAACAGTTACATTTTAAAAACTAGCAAACCGGACAATTGTGTTGTTTTTATAAACCGTCAAGTAGGACTTGTGGACAATATAGTGGAATGTGAAAATGAAGAAGGTTCAAGTTTCTATTTGCTTGCAAGAATTTTCACCGAAAGAGCCAACTTGTATGAATACCCATTGGACTCCAGTTTGCTTGGTATTGAAGTCGTCAGTGGCTTGAACAGAAGACATGCCACTTTTCACTGGGCTGATATTAAGCATAAATGTATGCTCCTTCCACACCACAATGGACATGTGTGTTTCCCCCTTCTTCATTTGGCTGCTTAAACCACAGGCAAGGTATTTTATAGATGGTAGTTTAAAGGATACTTTTTGCATGAACTTTGTCTCCAAGGGTTATTATTTCTAATCTCTTCTTTATTTTAGTGGGGCTGTTTGATGTAATTGTAATTTACTCACTGCAGTTTGTTCTGTGTTTTAATGTGATTTTTTTATCTGCTTATTAATTAAGAACATTCTAAATGATGCTGACTTTTAATATTAATTTTTCTTTCCCTTAGGGAAAATTTTGTCTTGTGGACTTTCCTAGTGCCGATGGTGATGAGTCTGACAGTGTCCACACCGCTGTCGTTCCAGAATCGTGGGTTCAGGACCAGGGCACTACCTTTTACTGGCCACAAAACTATAAGGAAAGTTTGCTTAAAAAGCCGCCAAACTCTCAATGGAAGAAATATTCCATAATCTTGAGGGGAACGTACAGTAAGTTTATTGGATATTTTTAATTTCTATAGTATTGCATGTTTTTAAAGGAATAAATTAAATGCAGCTGATTAAAAAATTTAATCTAATTATATCTGATTTGATTTTAGATGACTATAAAAAAGCTCGCTGCAAGCTCTTGGAAGAGAGTAGTGATGATATGGCAGTTGATATTAAAAAAAGATGTGCTGGTAAACCCTTACGTTATAAGACAACAGATTCTGAACCTGAAAATCATAGTAAGAAATGTGGAGGTAATACATACATATATGTAAATGCCATGCTAGCTTCATTATAAGCAGTTTTTCTGTTCTTTGTTTTGAGTTAAAAATTTTTTTTTTCCAGGACAAAAATCATTTACAGTGTCTAAAGGTTCCACAATTAAGGTACTCAGAATGGAAAAGCTTGCCTCTCCACCCACTTTGCCAAAGCCACCACCACTCTCTACAATGGAAGCTTCAAAACATAGTACCCCTCATCCAGTGGCAAAGCAACAGAGATCCCAGAGTGTCCAGAGATCATTGTTTAGTCTGCAGCCAGTCTCTAGTCCAATTGCACTACAAAATAAATTTCTACCAGCTGCCACTGTCCAAAATATAGAAGAACATCAAAATGGTAATGTTGTTAGTATTATAACAGTTCTGTAAACATACTTAGCAGTATGCGTTCTTTACTGGTAACATCTTCCCCCCGCAGTTACTCCTCTTGATGTAGCGGATCCCAGCATTGAGGAGAACATGTGTTTGGTCTCAGATGACACATCAATTAATTGGGATAATGATGATACAGACTTCATTTTGGACATGAGCTGTCCAGCCAGTGCATCTGATGGCAGTTCTTCAAATAATGGTGCATATAATTTTTGGGTTTTGTTTTCATTTTTTTTAATAGTACAGTATAGGACAGAAATCTTATTACTTTCTCTTTTAGTATTTGACACCTCTGTGTCATCACAGACCAACAGACCTCCAGGCCGCAATTCCACACCACCAGAGAGTGAAACAGCTTTCCCTCCAAGGCAGCAAATAAGTGGTATGCAAACTTCTTTTTGAATTTTTTATGGTATTTATTCTTAGTGTTGTACCTCTTTCAAAAATTCATTTTTTTCTATGTTCTGTTTTATTCAAGAAGATAGAAATCATGTTATTTTTTTTTCCTTTTTCAGTTGGTTTGGGCACTTCTGTGTCATCACAGACCAACAGACCTCCAGGCCGCAATTCCACACCACCAGAGAGTGAAACAGCTTTCCCTCCAAGGCAGCAAATAAGTGGTATGCAAACTTCTTTTTGAATTTTTTATGGTATTTACTCTTAGTATTGTACTTTCAAAAATGTATTTTTTTCTATGTTCTGTTTTATTCAAGAAGATAGAAATCATGTTATTTTTTTTTCCTTTTTCAGTTGGTTTGGGCACTTCTGTCTCATCTCAGGCCAACAGGCCTCCAGGCCGCATTTCTAAACCACCAGAGAGTGGAGCAGCCTCCTCTTCAAGGGAGCAAATAAGTGGTAAGTAAACTACTTTTTGAATTTTTTATGGTATTTACTCTTAGTATTGTACTTCTTTCAAAAATGTATTTTTTTCTATGTTCTGTTTTATTCAAGAAGATAGAAATCATGTTATTTTTTTTTCCTTTTTCAGTTGGTTTGGGCACTTCTGTCTCATCTCAGGCCAACAGACCTCCAGGCCGCAATTCCACACCACCAGAGAGTGAAACAGCTTTCCCTCCAAGGCAGCAAATAAGTGGTATGCAAACTTCTTTTTGAATTTTTTATGGTATTTACTCTTAGTATTGTACTTTCAAAAATGTATTTTTTTCTATGTTCTGTTTTATTCAAGAAGATAGAAATCATGTTATTTTTTTTTTCCTTTTTCAGTTGGTTTGGGCACTTCTGTCTGTCTCAGGCCAACAGGTACTCCAGGCCGCATTCGCTCCTGAAAATTGGGCAGCCTCCTCTTCAAGGGAGCAAATAAGTGGTAAGTAAACTACTTTTGAATTTATGGTATTTACTCTTAGTATTGTACTTCAATCAAAAAAAAAAAATTGTATGTTCTGTTTTAATTTAGAAGATAGAAATCATGTTATTTTCTCCCTTTTCAGTTGGTTTGGGCACTTCTGTCTCATCTCAGCAGGGGCTGGGGAATAAGAGAAGGTCACAGCAGGACATTTTAGAAGATGATACTGCTTCACAGGCTGGTATTCAGAGACGTCAAAGTGGTAAGGTTTCCTTTTACTTCTTGAAACACCACACTTTGTAAACGCCAGTAATGTTTTAAGAAAATAGCTTTTCATATTACTCCTCTCAGTTTTGTCCATAACTAATTACTTATCCCTTTTTTACAGGTAACAGCTTTCAGCAACTTATCTTGGCCAAGCTGAACAAAATTATATTAGTTCAACAAAACCACACTGTACTAATAAACAGACTTATAGCTCACAGTGGCATGACAAGTCCCCTTACCCCAAGGCCAAAGGGCTGGCCTAAAAAGTTTCCACTGCCTGAGCTTCAAGATTTTTTTGCTTGGGAAACATTTCTGCTTGTAAATACTAATTATGAATATGCTGTAAGTATTTCTAGCATTAAACATTGTCTTTTCTATCCAGAATTGAAAAAACTTATTCTATTACTTTTTTTGATGCAGGTGGAATATTTTGTGAACTCTTTGTCCAGCAAAAATTTTGATTGTAGTACGCGAGAAATGCTTAAAATGCTTCTTTCAAATAAATTGAAACTTAAACTTAATTGGCTGGGCTCACAATTAAAACATGGATTAAGGGAGAAAAAGACAGGAAACCTGTTAATTGGTATGAAATCCCTATTTTATATTTATTTTTTTAAATCAAATCAAGATGGTAACATTTTGCAACTAATTTTTCCTTTATTTTTGCAGAAGTTGTTAGAAAGCGCCACAAGGAGGTAGAGTCAAAGAAGATAGTTTCTGTCATATCAGTTTGGTTGAGAAATAATCTAAAAAAATGTGAAGAGGCAGCTGATGACCAAGGAGAGGAAAGTGGATCAGAGGTAGAGGGAGAGGAAGTGGAAGTGGAAGAGGAAGAGGGAAGCTGTGAGGAAAATCTTTGATCATAACAATGTATTTTGTTGGTATTTTTATTTTGTTAATATTTGGTATGTCATGAAATTATTACTTTTTATGCCAAAAAATAAATCCTATTTTGCTTGACTTAAATTGTAAGTTTTTTTTTTTCTTCTCTGACACCATGAGCTTCACGTGCTCGTACTTGACTAAAATCTACTGTATACAGTATACTAGAGTGGACGCCTGGCCGTATTGAAGACGCGCCTTAGAAACGCGCATTAAATGCGCCAGGCAAACGCATTTTGAACTGTGGTCATGAATGCGCCTAAAAAGCGTCACGAATGTGTTACCTTTAACGCGTATTTTAATGCGCATTTGCGATGCGCACTTAATGCGGCACGAAATGTGCATAAAATGCGCGTACAATGCGCATCGGCGCTACCGGGGTTTGGGCACGCGTGCCAGAATGACCTAGCTAGCCCGCTGCTGTATATGGGGGGTAGGTCATTTTGGCACGTGCCATAATGACCTAGGTCATAGGTCCATCGGTCATACTACACCGGGCGAGTACGAGTACGTCCCCCCTCCCCCCCCCCCACGTGCCGCGCCGTCCCTCGCGGCGGCCTCCCGGCAGTTAAATCGCGCGTGCAAATATCCTACATAGGGCGAGTTGTGTAAACCCAGGGAACAGAAAAATGTCAAAGTGTTGTCATTTTACATCAAGGGGCTCATTTTGACATCATTTAAACATCATTTTGACATCAAACTGAAATCAAAATGATGTCAAAATGACCCCTGTTGATATCAAAATGACAACACTTAGACATTTTTTTGTTTGCTGGGAAAAGCCTGCCTCCCGTTTCCCTACCCTCTCGCAGTGCCTGCTGTTCTGCAATGTGCAGCGGTACAATAAGGTCAGTACGGTCAAAAATGTATATTATCGCATCCATTTACCTGCAAAGCCATCCTCCTCCCCATCCACAATTCTTATTTTATTTGCTTGCCTTAGACGGTCCTCTGCATTGACTAGATGCAATTTTAACAGTGCCTTCTTTGACCAATTAATTATCAATTTTATGTCAATTTGATACATGTGTGACTGATGTCTGTTACTTGGGTTTGTAAGAAGTTAAGAGTGTACACTGATAAATCAGTGCACATCGCACGTACACTGCTAAGTAATCAGTGATCATTGTTATGTATATTTATTAATTTATAATTACTAACAAAATTGTGCATAGTTATGCATTGAAATTATGCACAACAGTAGCATCCATACAGAAGTTGACAAAAACTAGCGTGCACAGATTAATCAGTGATCATTGTTAAGTATATTGATTAATCAGTGATCATTGATGTTACACTGATTAATCAGTGATGCTATCCTACACGTTTTAGTTTTCTGTGAGTATTCAGAATGAAGTATGCATGAGTATTCATAAATCTGCATGTTTATCTTCACACTTACTTTTTACATTATGTAATATTTTATACATATTGCTATGTGAGTCTGTGAACATACATAACTTACGTTTCTTAATATTGCTACGTAAGTATGCACAATTTTTGCATAAGTTATGTAAGAATTTATACATAAATCAGTAAGAAATTTTACGTCAGCTATGCATGCGCTTAGACCTACATAAGCAATGTACAAAAATAGTAACGTATTTTCTATGTGTAGTTACATGTGATATGTACGAAAGTTTATTTCCAGGTACACGCTAAATTTTTAGGAGCGTCTGTGTGCATGCTAACATTGCACATAATTTTAATGCAGAACTATGCAACAATTTTGCTTGAGTAATTATGAACAATTTCAGTCATTTGTTTCTAATTATGAACAAAATTTAAAAGGAAGAACAGCATGCACATCGAAGTGCATAACTATATTTGATTGAGTCAAAAAATCTTCATTTGAGTTTAGTGTGTAGTCTGTGTCAGATTGTGTGCAAACTAAATTCCTTGCAATGTTGCGAACAATTTTTAATATTCGTATTACGAAGAATTTGTTTATTTGCAAGGAACGTCTTTGCAAGCTATTAGAATTCCTACGAAATGCTTCAAAATTCTTTGCAGCTTACAAATAAAATAGTTTGCAATACGAACCAATTCTTTGCAAGCATTTTACAGTGTGCGAATATGTTAATGATAATTGTGTCCAATAACTTGAGAAAAATCATGAAACAAACTATGCAACCACAAAACTTTACTTTGTTGATTTCAAGGCTTTTTATTAAGAGACCCAAAGAGCCTGTGTGTTTTATTTTAATGAAAATCAAATTAAATTCTTGAGGCTAAACAAAAAAACAACAAAAAACAATCTGGTCAGGAAACTTGTATACTATTTGAGGAAGGTCAGTCCCTTTTATCACAAAACACAAAAATATAGCAGTTCTTATGTGGAAGAAAGCGACATTTAAATTGAAGTGATACACGGACAGCTTGCCAACCCACATTGGCCTCTTACAAAGTCAACGGATTATTAGCAATAAGCTCATGGAGATGACAAGTAATTCACAATGCGAGATTGCTTCCGATATTACTGAGTAAAATATAAAGTTGATTATGTGCTTGTATTTTTAAAGGCGCTAAACTTGTCAAGAGGCTTCATTGCGCCGATGAGATGCCATGAGGTGACTCCAGTGCGCTCTACTAGCTTCTCCAGCACTTTCACGTCCTCTAGAGCTTCGTGAAGCGTGTACTTGCAGTCGCTGAGGAGATCATTGGCCAGGGCTTCCAGGGTGAATCTCTTGCCAGCGGCAAGGCGCCCTGGCAAATGTTGCCTAGAAGGATCATATAAAAGAAAAAAGCGGTATAAAGCACAAATTTTTTGAAGTGAGTGAAAATACTACATCTATTATCCATTGCTTTGCTCATACTAACTGAAAATGCACTGTTTCGCACATATCGTACACTGTAAAAAAATAACGTACCCATTTACGATATGACTACGGTCCCAAACGTAATTTTTCCGTACAGTCGAAACCATAAGGGTTTGGGCCGTGCTTCACTGTGCGCATTTGGGGTTAATTTCAGCTTTGCAACCACTTTTTTAAGCTACGGTACATCCTGTACGGAGCGGACCGTAATCGGAAATTACGGCTGACACTGGATGACAAATTGACAGTGCATGCACGCAATAAACAAAGAGATTTATGAACAAAATCTTGAATTTATATAAATAACGTTGTGCACAAATATCAATAGATATATATGGTTTCATTCTCCGTTATTTCTGTTTGTATAAAATTTTGCTAATTTTTGTGTAATATTCTACATGATGACGTACACTCTCATTTGCTGACGGATGTGCTATCCGTAAGTTACAGTGAATTTCGTGCAAGCGTAAGGTATACGGATGAAAACTGTCCGTAATACAGTGAATTTGTCTACTACAAACACGGCCCGATCCGAAAGTAACGGAGAAAATGTTGTGTTTTCTCCATACCTTACACGCTAAATTCTGATGAACATTTTTTCAACTCAATCATACATAGTTACACTGGAAAACCAAGTGTGTACATATATTCATTATTTACTGCATACTTACAGGTATTCAGTAAATAATGAATACGTGGCCATGTATGCAGTATTTGCTGAATACCTTGGCATGTACACACGTAGTTTCTGTGCGATTTTTCGTGTGTACATGCCAAGGTATTCAGCAAATACTGCATACATGGCCACGTATTTATTATTTACTGAATACCTGTAAGTATGCAGTAAATAATGAATACATGTACACACTTGGTTTATCAGAGTATGCACTTCTACGTGCATGCTGTTCTTCCGTATAAATTTTGTTCATAATTACAAACAAATGAGTCAAATTGTTCATAATTACTAACAAAATTATGCATAGTTATGCATTGAAATTATGCGCAACAGCAGCATGCACACAGAAGTTCATAAAAATTTAGCGTGTATGTACCGAGAAATGTTTGTATTACGAACATAGCTTAAGCTTGCACAAAATTCACTGTAACTTACGGATAGCACATCTGTAAGCAAATGAGAGTGTACGATTTCGTGTAAATAAATCTGCATTTTGATTTGCGTACATGTGATATGTGTAAAAGAGTGCATTTCCAGTTAGTGTGTTGGGTACAGACTTGAAAAGCGGCAGCGTGTCGGAGAAGCCGACGGCAACGGCATCCATCTCTCCCGTGAGCCCCTCCGAGGCCACCAGCCTCAGGATGACATTGGCGTCAAACCCGAAGGCATTGTGGGCGACGAGCACGGCTTTTGCGCCAGTCGAGCGCAGCCAGGAGAAGAAGCCCTTCAAGGCAACTCTGACTGGAGTGGTCGCAACGCGCTCTCCAGCGTGAAACAGCTCATCGCCTCGCTTCAGCAGACCGTTCACCTGGAAAAGTCAACACCACCATTAAATATTTCGTTGCATATCACGGAACGCACCGTTGATTTATTTTGTGAGGTGGTTCCGTACACACTAAAACTTATGAACTTTTTATACGCAGCCATATTTCTGTAAAGATGCTCTTTATACGCATAATTTTGTGCCCAGCTATGAACAAAATAAGCCCGCTGTGAACAATTTTGTTCATAGATTTGCATTAAATTAGTCATAAATACAGCATGTTTACGGAAATCTGTAGCTGAGAATGAAAAAGTTCATAAAAATTTAACGTGTACCTTTCAAAATACGGGATCCGTAGTTTTGAAATTACGGATTGCTTCAAACGTGCCTGTTGAGGGAAGTACGTTAGGTTCACTGCAAAATTCTTGCATTGCAAAGAACAATTTTTCGCATAAGCATTTTGCAGTGTTCCGTACAGCGTTTTTCATTGAAAGTGCCCACCGAAGGAAAATACACAATGCGGGATTTTTGCGTACACGCTAAATTTTTATGAACTTCTGTGCATACTACTGTTGCGCATAGCTTCAATGCATAACTATGCACAATTTGGTTAGTAATTATGAAGAATTTTACTCATTTGTTTGTAATTATGAGCAAAATTTATACGGAAGAACAGCATGCACGTAGAAGTGCATAACTATGTATGCTCTGGAAAACCAAGTGTGTACATGTATTCATTAATTACTGCACACTTACAGGTATTCAGTAAACTAGGTAGATGTACGCCAGACCACGTCTCGCGTAACAGGCTTCGCGATGTTTCGCGAAACACTGTTACGCTGCGACGCGCCTGCGTACATCTACCTAGGCCCGCGGCGCTTTCCGTCTAAAAAATTAGGATGCCATATTGTCGAAACTTATTTGAACCCTTGTCAAATCAGAGAACGCCATTGAATTACACTGGAAAGGACCGTTCTGACAATGTACAGGAAAGGAGTAGTTGGGTTTGTCGATAAATGTCAGAAATTTTGAGTTATGCCCACTTGCTGACTGGTTCCAAATACGATTCTAATAATAAATCAGTTAGCAACATTGAACTGCACTCGTGCAGACGGTTCCGGCGATATGCCGATCTGATTAATACACTTTTACGCGCGTATTGGCGACTTCTTGTCCAAATTTAACGCTGTAACAGCAAAACGGTAAGAGATACGGCCAAACGGACGAAATTTCCGCCCTAAAGGGTCGCAACTCGTCGAAATACCTCGGAAACGACACCTAACATGCAGTTTTAGGACTTTTCTTCCTTTAATCACGCAGTAGCGGCTAAACGGTAAGAGATACACGGCCGAACGGACCAAATTTTCGCCCAGAGGGCCGCAACTCGCCGAGTTACCCCTTAGGGCACTGTAAAAAATATTAATTTTAAAAATTATTTTTTTCGAAAATGTAAATTAATTTTTAACGGTGTCAATTTTTGAGGTAGAGTGCCCATATTCGAACTCGTCCGAGCTTTTTAGGTCAAGAAGCTTCAGTAAAATTTTCAAGTCGATATCTGAACTCGTTCTTGAGTTATCGTGCTAGCATCTACACAGACAGACAAACAGACAGACAGACAGACAGACAGGAGCCAAATCGGATCAGTGAAGTAATAGGCTTCGCTATCGCTCAGCCAATAATGAATACGTGGCCATGTATGCAGTATTTGCTGAATACCTTGGCATGTACACACGAAAAATCACACAGAAACTACATGTGTACATGCCAAGGTATTCAGCAAATACTGTATACATGGCCATGTAATTATTATTTACTGAATACCTGTAAGTATGCAGTAAATAATGAATACATGTACACACTGGGTTTTCCAGAGTGATTGAGTAAAAAAAATGTTCATAAGAATTTAGTGTGTACGGGCTGGTCCGTAGTTTGAAAGCTTGGAAAGGTCCGTACACTCTCCCGGGCAATGTACTTTTTTGTACGCTTTTGTATACCTCTATAAACTTACGTTGCTTTTGAACAAATTAATACCTCGTATAATATTATGTGTAGCTCATTAAAAATTTAGCGTACTTGCACACAATTTTATGCTTTACGGTGAACTACTTTGTTCACAAGCATCGTACGTTTATAGACGTACACAATAATGTACACTAAAAAGTACACAACCCGGAAGTGTGTACTGTACATCGATTGGCACGGTCACGGTCATCCCGTATACTTGAAAACTGGCTAAACAATTTGCGGGCCGTTCGGCCGTTCTGCCCGAATTCCCGTTGTAATTTTTAACAGTGACTGATGTCGAAACATGTCTGGGAATCCAAGAGTACACGCTGCACTGCAGAATGCTTGCGAAGAATTTTTCTTTGCATTGCGAAGACCTTTGAAGCGCTGTAAAATTCTTTGCACTACGAACTATATTCTTTAAATTGCGAACCAATTCATTGCACCTTGCAAAGTATATTCTTTGTTACGTTGCAAAGAATTAGTTCGTAAGCTTACAAACGTGTTCTTTGCAACGTACGAAAAAAATTGTTTGCACTGCGAAGCAAATACTTTGCAATGCAAACTTCAATGCCTAAAAATTCTTTGCAAGAATTTTGCACTGTAGAACTGTACATTTTCCTACAAATCATATGTAAACAGAAAAAAATGCAGATTTATAAACAAAATCGTGCGTAAATAATAATAATAAGAAAATAACACATAGAACCTGGACCTGTTTTGGACCAGATTTTGATTTTCCTTCTCTCTGCTAAAGGATGCTGGTTCCAGAAGGTTCTCGAAGGGGGCTCAAAGTAGCCCCTTCCTTCATGATAACGCACCATTTTTTCAGGAGCCGTAGCTCAAACCGTTCCTGAGAGATATGGTAGACGGACGGAAGATGTGATTTTGATCCGAAATAGAACATGTTAACCTAATTCAGATCAGCAAAAATTCGGTCACTGACAAATCCCTAACACTTGTCTGATAAATCATGCCATACCAGGTTTTCATACTTTGAGTACCCCAGAACGAGAATTCAGCACTGTCCCGACGACACATTACACTGTTAAACCGAATTGTCATGTGCCGATAAATATTGCTACGAATATTTCGTCACAAGAGCTGTGAGGAAACAGTCGTCACATGACATACATTTCGTCACTTGACATAATTCTATTTCGTCACTTGACATAATTCTATTTCGGCACGTGACATGAATCTTTCGTCTCACTGTGATGAACCATTTGCCATTTAACATTTATCTCACCCCTTCCGTTGTGAGGAACCTTTTAAAACTAAACTTAAGCACTGACGTTGTCGTTATGTGACGACTTAAACTTTTACAGTGTAGGGGAGGGTGGGGTACTATGGGACAGATTTTTTTTTACCAGCTCCTCGCCTCGCACGAGAGCAATGTTGCTAGAAAAGTACAAACGTGTGGAATGTATGAAGGGAACCCTCCTTTATCAAACCCCATTTGTCAAATTTCGTCTGTTTGTTCCGTAATACCCGAAAAAAAAATCTGAAAAGAATGATGCATTTGTCCCATTGTTCCCAGGGGTAGGGAACAATGGGACACCCGTGGGGATGAATGGGACACATTCAATTTTCGGCGGAAAATGCAGGGAAAATTTATAAATATGGACCGAATAGTAATTTGGTGATTTTTAGCATTTTATCTTTTACTCTAAAATACGTTGTAGAATCCAGATCCGGGCGGTACAGGTCGATCAGAGAAAGTCGTATTTATTTTGGGCCACACTTATCTTCCCTCTTGAACTGCCCCTTCTTCGGGCGGTTCGTGGTCTCCCTTGGGATGGCGTGGCATTGTGCTGCAGAAAAAGGACAATCCCCATTTAGTATATTGAAATTTTCACATAAATTCGTTGTGAAAATGGGCGCGGGGAACAATGGCACACTCAATTACCTGTCCCATTGTTCCCCACGATTTTCTGTCCCATTGGTGACGCGGTGCACGGTCGGCCATGTCGGGCTCTGGTGACATATCCTCACATTCTGGAAATTTCCGCACAAGCGGCATTCGTCCTCAGAACCCCAGTAATGACTTTCGAACACGAAAATATCGCAATGTTTTGCTAGTATTCTGTCAATTAGAAAAAAAGAGGACTGACAATATTTTTTTCTTACCCGTTTTTGTAAAGACAAAACTTCACACGCCTCCTACCCCGGAACGCCGCGGCTGCCGGCTCGCCGCCCACTATGAAAACACTCGCTGACTAGAGGAGATTAAGTTGGCGACACCTATGCGACTCCTCGGTCAACCATGTCGCGGATTTTGAATGTGTCCCATAGTACCCCACCTTCCCCTAAATGTGATATCGAGCTGTTTTCCTTGTTTGAAAAATCTTCAATTTTACAAGATTCACCCCACTTTCCTAACGCAAGCCTTTGGGTTTAAACTTAGCCAAAGGCTTACACAACACATTGAACACATCCAGCGTAGTGCCAGTGGTCCAAAAGTCAACAGGGAGGCATCTATTAACTATTTTTTTTCTACTGTTGGCACGCCTGCAGCCTGCGTTTAACTTTGCCATCTGCCAATAACTGTGCTGTGTAATCTATAAATTGGATGCTGTGTAATAAAAACCTCACCATTCGTGTGCAAGACTCTAAGAGATACTTTCTTGCCTTATTGCATTGCCACCACGCCACCATCAATAGTATCCTCTTTACACTCTTAACTTCTTACAGAGAATTTTTTTGTATAATACAAAGAATTCTGTGCAACCGTAATATACAGAAAATTTTCTTGTATTACAAAAAGTTTTGCTTTGTATTACAAAGATTTTTCTTTGTATTACAAAGAAAATTTGGCTTTGTATTACGGTTGCACAAAATTCTTTGTAATACAAGAATTTTCTTTGTAAGAAGTTAAGAGTATGTAAAGAAAAAGAAAAATGAACCCTAAAATTTAGCTCTCTTATAACACTGTAAGCAGTTGATCCGAATTAGGACTGATCCGAAATAGGTTCAGTCGCTCTAGATCTGTGGCAATTTATACTTCTAGAAAAAACGCACAATAATAAACAGATTTATGTAAAATATTATTCATAATGAAGCACGATTTTGTTCATAAATCTGCACCCTGATTTCCTTACGGATGCACAAGACGTAAGTTACGTACGTTTGCATTGCAAAATATTTTCTTCACAGTGCAAAAACTTTTCTTCGTAATTTGAAAAGAACACGTTTGTAGGCTTAAGAACTAATTCTTTGCACCGGTACACACAATTGACTTTGCAAGAGGCAAAGAATTGGTTCGGAATGTGAAGAATATTTCGTAAACCAAATGTCACATATGTTACACATTACAAAAATTTAGTGTTTTCCAAATACTCTCCGCCTTTCAGGAGTGCGGTTGACAAATTCTCTGATAACATCACTTATTGGACTCTGAAACGTTAAATCTTTGTGGATGAAAAGCAGCAGCAGATGAGTCAGCCGTTTCTGACTCATCGTGCTCCTTAAATAATTTTTGAGTTAACGGAGAGCCTGCCGGCCGGGCGCCGGTGCCGACTGCGTAAGTCGAACGTCTTACGTCGTGCGCTAGGCAAAGCTAGGCCAAAATGACTCAAAAAGAGAGTTCTCCTATCCAAAAACGGGTGGGGCTGAGCCCCACCCAAACCCCACTTCCGACGCCACTGCAGCTAATGAATTCTATAAGCAAGCGCTAAATTCACATAATTTTGAGCCCATATATGAACAAAATAAGCCAACTATGAACAATTTTGTTCATACACTGAAAATCCAACAGTGAGCAATGCACGCTGTATATAAAGTGTGCATGGAATGCACGCTGTAGATAAAGTGTGCATGGCATGCTCACTGTTTTTAACGTGTGCATGGACATGCTCACTGTTTTTAACGTGTGCATGGACATGCTCACTGTTTATAATGTGTGCATAGCCATGCTCACTATCACTGTGCAAAATATATCAGTAAGTTTACGACTTTTTTCGTAATTTGTAATTTACAAATGGTGTTGTAAATTTACAATCGAAATCGTAAATTTACGAACGCTTATTTGTGCTCGTTTAAGAATTACAAGTCGATACCAAGTGTCCTTAAAATTTTGTAATTTTACAATTTGATATCGTTACTTTACGACGTTTCTCATGGAAAATTTTCCCGTAACTCTTACGAATATTTCTCACAGTGATAATTTCAACAGTGAGCATTGCTCACATTTTGTACAGTGAGCATGTCATGCACACTTTATCTACAGCGTGCATTCCATGCACACTTTATCTACAGCGTGCATTCCATGCACACTTTATATACAGCGTGCATTGCTCACTGTTGGATTTTCAGTGTAGATCTGCACAAAATAATGCGTATTTACACTGCAAAAATCTTACAAACTCGCTCTTTATAACTTACACTCTAAATGCAAAAGAACAATTTTGTTCACAAAGTAGGTTTTTAACCGTTTATCGTTTCTCGACAATTCCCGCCCCGCCACACACCATATTGTGTTGTCAGAGTGGACAATTGTAAAATGAGTTCCTCTCAAATAGACAAACTTTTTCTTAATATTGAAGACAAGGAATTTGTGCATGGGCATGGACGTTTAAATACGTCACCCATTTGGCAACCAATTCGTGTCAAGCAAAGGATCAATTTTCAGTGGAACATTTTGTGCTTCTATTGACACAATTTGTGCGTTAAATGTCACGTTTTTGTCCATAAACCTGATGTCTGCGGCTGTGGACAAACACTTTGAAGCTTCTTAAGAGAACAAAAACGTTTCTTTGCAGTTAGAGTGTATACACACACTAAAATACAATGCACTTGTTTTCGTACACCGCAAAAGTAAAAAATGAGTGTACATTAGTGGCTATGTACAGTCTTTTTACCTTTTGCTGTACAAAATTGTACACAGTAATGCAAAACTGCAATTTGGGTACAGTTTTGTGTAGAATTACTTACACAGCTAACGTGTCAAATTAAACTTGCATGCACAGTAAAGTACACACGAAAGTACATGTGTGAAATGTACACCTTTGTGCATACTACAGTACGGTTTAATACTTTTTTATGTACAAAACTGTACAATAGAGTGGCAAGTTTAATTTGAAACATTGTTTTATATTATAAAATACACAAGGTTTTAGTGTGCAGCGAATATTGCACCCACGTTTGTTTCCGATGGGTAAATCTCTCTGAAATAGGTGTACAAATTGTCAGAAATGGAGCCTGAAATATACTAAAATAGTATGAAATAGTGTGAAATAGTATGAAATAGTATGAAATGGTATGAAATGGATTAAAATGGATTGAAATGGATTGAAATGGATTGAAATGGATTGAAATGGATTGAAATGGACTGAAATAGATTAAAATGGATTGAATTAGTTTGAAATACTGTAGCTTGAAATAGTTTGGAATTAATTGAAATATTTGAAATTGTAATAGTGGAGAAATAGTCTTGAAATAGTTTAAAATTCTTGAAATAATTTGAATTTAAATGAAATTGAAATAGTGGTGTACAAAAAATTGCAGAGTGATTTACCCCTCGTTTGTTTCTAATAGGCCCCAAAACTCCAAAAACGCGACAATTTTTAGAATTTTTCTCTTTACTACTCGAAAGCCAGTTGATTTAGCGTCAGATGATATATGTTTTCGGCCCAGACGCGGAGGGAGATCATGAGCCGCTTCTTAACGTCAGCGGATATACGCCCTACACATTGTGCCTAACAGACAAACCACAGCATACTTATGAAAAAAAAATGCAAAGCTATGTTTACTTAAAATCTTGCAAGACTTTTGCACGTCAAAGTGCATAGGCTTTAGTGTGCGGAATGACGTGAGTTAGACACCCCGCTGGCTTTAAATCAGATTTTAACTTGAGCACAGAAAATATGGAAATGCGGTTTCGCCCTCATTTCAGCGTTCAAAGATGAAAAAGCACGCACCTCGCTCGCTTTCGGCTGGACACTTCCTCTGGGGAGGATGTGCACACTAAATGCCATCCCCTTCCACTTGGCAGCCAGCTGGATGACTTCAGCGTCCCCGCCAAAGCCAGTCGTCTCCACGTCCACCATGACGATAGACAGAGTCTCCTCGAGGTCCTGCTCGGGCTGCTGCACGCGCCTCACCTGCAGGGGCACGAGAATCTATACACGTCTTGTACAAACTACACTCTTAACTTCTTACAAACAGTTTTTTTTGTACAATACAAAGAATTCTGTGCAACCGTAATATACAGAAAACTTTCTTGTATTACAAAAATGTTTGCTTTGTATTACAAAGATTTTTCTTTGTACTACAAAGAATAAATTTGGCTTTGTATTACGGTTGCACAGAATTCTTTGTAATACAAGAATTTTCTTTGTAAGAAGTTAAGAGTGTGCAAAGAATAAAGCTTGCACTGCGAGCCTGTTCCTCGCAAGGATTATGCAGAATATACGGGAAGGTCCGTATTTTTCTAGAACGGTCGTCAAGTAAAATTTAAAAATGGTTCAGACCAGCTAAAAAATTACCGGACCATCCCGTCAAAATTCCCGTTGTAATTTTTGACAGTGAGTGATGTCATTTTGATGTCAAAAGACGTCGTTTAATGTCAAATTGACAACAAAGGGGCACTGTAAAGTGCGCGAAGAATTGTTTACCGTCGGTATGAAGACGACGTTCGAATCAAGATTGTCCTGCTCGGCCATGGCCACCCAGATTTGTCTGCCGCCGACCGTGAGGAGCACTCGATTCGCCCCGAAGTCAAAGGATCCGAGGTGGATGCGATACTCGCGCATGAAGTCCATGCCCAGCACGCCCACCACACCGCCAGCCCTGGGCGCGTTCACGGCGTTCAGCGTGAAGGGCACGCAGCACTCCGGGAACTGGAGGGTCGTCCGGTACGTGCCCACCACCCTCATGGGGCTGCCGGCTAGGCCCTGCAGGTAGATCGGAGGGTGCGGGGCGGGGCCCAGTTGGCCGGCGGGCACCAGGTGGGCGGGGAACATCGAGTCCGTGGAGGCGCTGCTCAGGGCGAACCGGCGCTTCGGCCCACCGCCCACCAAGGGCTCGAGGCGTGCCATCGTCTGGGTTTCAAAGGTCAACAGGCTGCCTGGAATTACGGAGAGAACAGACAACATTGTAGTTCACACTAAACCTTTAGGCATTTTTTTGTGCACACTCTACACACTAAACTCTTATGCACTTTGTTGTGCATAAACATGCAGAATTTTTAACAATCACAATTATGCACAATTTTAATGCAGGATTTTAAACAACTATAAGAGTATGCACGATTTCATGCAAAACCATGTATAATTTGTGCATAGTTATTGCACAACTTATACATAATTATGCAAAATTATGGTTATTCAAAATTCTGCATGTTTACGCACAACAAAATGCATACGGATTTAGTGTGTGGACAAATACACACGCTAAACCCTTATGCATGATTTTCGCATCGTTATGCACGATTTTATACAACCATAGTTATGCACAAATTTTTATGCATAACTATGCACACATTGTACATAACTATGCACAAATTTGTGCATAAGGGACAGAGTTAAGCATAGTTATGCAGAAAAAATTGTGCATAGTTATGGTTGCGTAAAATCCTGCAAGGCTTATGCACAACAAACTGCATAAGGGTTTAGTGTGCACTGTACACTCTGAAAATCTTACGAACGCACGGTAAAAACTTCATCCAGGTTATCAAGCATCCATTCCTGTTTTTCAAGCAGATTTGGAAAAACCAAGCAACCCCGATTTGGCTGCTTGGAATTCTGGACATTTTTCAAGCAAGTCGGCTTTGAAACAAGTACGGCGTCCTGCGAATCAGGACGACAGGCCGAGCTGTCTTGCTTACCAAGCAGGCCGCCTCGGGCTGCTTGGAAAGCAAAGAAATTTGCTTGAAAACCCGGCAGTTAGCGGCGGCTGTCTTGGAAACCCGCCTGGGCTGCCTACCCGCACACTAAACCCTTATGCAGTTTGTTGTGCATAAGCCTTGCAGGATTTTACGCAACCATAACTATGCACAATTTTTTCTGCATAACTATGCTTAACTCTGTCCCTTATGCACAAATTTGTGCATAGTTATGTACAATGTGTGCATAGTTATGTACAATGTGTGCATAGTTATGCATAAAAATTTGTGCATAACTATGGTTGTATAAAATCGTGCATAACGATGCGAAAATCATGCATCAGGGTTTAGTGTGCGGGCTCAGCAGGCGTCTTGCTTGACGTCGGGCGGCTCCGCCACCAAATTTCAGGTTTTCAAGCAAATTTCTTTGCTTTCACACTAAACCCTTATGCACTTTTTTGTGCGTTATGGTTGCCGTACTTGTTTCCAAGCCGACTTGCTTGAAAAATGTCCAGAATTCCAAGCAGCCGATTCGGGGTTGCTTGGTTTTTCCAAATCTGCTTGAAAAACAGGAATGGCTGCTTGAAACCCTGGACGAAGTTTTTACCGTGCACGCTAAATTTTTATGAACTTCTGTGTGCATGCTGCTGTTGCGCATAATTTCAATGCATAACTATGCATAATTTTGTTAGTAATTATGCACAATTTGACTCATTTATGAACAAAATTAATACGGAAGAACAGCATGTACGTAGAAGTGCATAACTATGTATGATTGGGTGAAAAAAATGTTCATAAGAATTTAGCGTGTGCGTCGTCACTCATAATATGAATCTTTCTTCATACAGGGTGGCCCATTTACCCCGGCGTAGGTGTACACGCTAAATTCTTATGAACATTTTTTTAACTCAATCGTACATAGTTATGCACTTCTACGTACATGCTGTTCCTCCGTATAAATTTTGTTCATAATTACAAACAAATGAGTCAAATTGTTCATAATTACTAAGAAAATTATGCATAGTTATGCATTGAAATTATGCGCAACAGCAGCATGCACACAGAAGTTCATAAAAATTTAGCGTGTAAGTAGGCAACTCATTCTACTTCAGCTGAGCGAGGGCGACACGCAAATTTTTATGAACTTCTGTGTGCATGCTGCTGTTGCGCATAATTTCAATGCATAACTACTGATCCCAAATTTTGTTAATAATACGAAAGAAAAACTATTTATTGCAAACAAAAAGATTCGTGATACAAACGAATTTTGTTTGTATTATGACAGCACAACAATTATTCGTAATATGAAGAAAAGATTCATATTCGTTTAAATACGTCACCTGTTTGGCAACCAATTTGTGCCAAGCAAGAGAACAATTTTCGGAGGAACACTTTGTGTCTTTCATTGACACAATTTGTGCGTAATTTGTCACGTTTTTGTCCATAAAACCAATGTCTGTGGCAGTCGACAAACACTTTCTTGCTTCTTACTAGGGAACTTACCTTAGTGATACCCTCCGATTTTGATCCGCCTTTAGGGTTTTGTAGGTGGACTATCTGCATGACGATTGCCGAAAAAAGTCCGTGCACAATTTGATATCTTGGGGTCGAAAGGTGGACTCCAATTTCTCAAAAAAGCCCAAGTAAGCCCATGACCAAATATGAAGAATTAAAAAAAAGTAATTTCATGTCTCCTTTGGGGTAACTCGACGAGTTGACGTCCTTAAAGCTAAAATTTTGTCCGTTTCGCTTTATTTCTTACCGTTTAGGTTGTAGAGGCGGTTTTACTGAGCGAATAAGCTAATAGCGACACTTCACACCGAAGAAACCACCCCTACACTGCACTGTAAGGGATTTTGTCGTAACTTTACGAACAAAGACGTGTTAATTTTTTTTCACGAACTCTTCGTTATTTTTAGAAAAACGAATACACTTGTAAAATGACTATTGTTCACGCTAAATTCTTATGAACATTTTTTTAACTCAATCGTACATAGTTATGCACTTCTACGTACATGCTGTTCCTCCGTATAAATTTTGTTCATAATTACAAACAAATGAGTCAAATTGTTCATAATTACTAAGAAAATTATGCATGGTTATGCATTGAAATTATGCGCAACAGCAGCATGCACACAGAAGTTCATAAAAATTTAGCGTGTTCGTAATATTGTGTATATGATCCAGAATCCAAGAAATTTGTCGTTCTGGAATGATTATAACTTATATGTCAGATTACGAAAAGTTTGTTTTCCAATGCTACGAACGGTTCTTCTTCTGGAATGACGAACAGTGTTCGTCATTTACAATAACAATACTATTCGTACGGAATTTTATCGTAAAATAACGAAATCCATTAACAGTGTGTGAAACCAAGTGTTCAACTGTTCAACACTTGTAAGTGTGCAAGTTCCAGTATGCAGGTGCAAGTGCACACCTCTGTATTTGTGCAATGGGCAGTGTCAAACTCGCTAGTCGTACACTTGTAAGTGTTTAACTCGACAGTTGTACACTTGCAAGTGTTCAGCACACTGTTAGTTCCTTACAAACAGCGGTGTTCGTATTACGAAGAATTTGGTTCGTAACGTACAAAGGATTTGAAGCAGCCATATTACAAACCACTTTTCTTCGTATTACGAAGACCCCTAGTTCGTAATACGATGGAGCCTCGTTTGTATTACAAACCAGGCTCTTCATAATACAAAGAATTTGTTTGTATTACAGTGGCTCAGATTCTTTGTACGTTACGAAGAGCGGTTCTTCGTAAGAAACTTACAGTGCAAGAGAAATGTTGCACGGGGAAGTTGAACACATGCAAGTGCACAAATTTCGAGTTAAACACTTACAAGTGTACAACCGGCAAGTTTCACACTTGGAATAGCACAAATACAGAGTTGTACACTTGGACGTGTAAGACTAGAAGTTGCACACATTCAAGTGTTGAACAGTTGCACGCACTTGGTTTAACAGTGTACTCTGAAAACTAAAACGTGTACATTGTACACTGATTAATCAGTGTACATCAATGATCACTGATTAATTAGTGTACATGACAATGATCACTGATTAATCACTGTGAGCAAAATTATTTAAGATCAGCCGGACCTGTCCCCGACCCCCTCCGATTCAGCTGATTTTTTGTGGGTAGATTACCCACCTATAGAGTAGACTTTTGCCAAAATATTAGGTCCCGCAAAAATTTATTGTTTAAACTGTAGCCACATTTCACTTTTTTTCACTTTTCTTACTTGAATTTGGGTATTTGCCGCTATTGTCCCAGTTCTTGTGCTAGGTGGCCAGCATTTGGAGTCCGAATGTAAAATTGACCACTGAAAACGGGGGAATGATGCATGTTATCACGAGAGGATAACGTGCGGTATCGTGCTGTTTTTGTAAAATATCGTTGAAGCAAACTTCTGAAATTTATTTTCGATGACACCATCGGATTCCTCGTAAAATTTCCGTTCGAACGAGCATAAATGTCATGGGGATTCAAACCCGAAAAAAGACACAAGAATCATATCCCAGTAAATTATTGGTTGGAACCCCTTGACATGTATGCTCGTTCGAACGGAAATTTTACGAGGAATCCAATGATGTCATCAAAAATAAATTTCAGAAGTTGGCTTTAACGATATTTTACGAAAACCGCACGATACCGCGCGTTATCCTCTCGTAATAACATGCATCATTCCCCCGTTTTCAGTGACCAAGGAGCAAGAATCTGACCTGGGATTTGAGCTACGATGAATACTTTCGGAGATATTGCCCAAAACACTAACAATTTGCGGGAAAAGTCCCAAATTTTGGGGAAATGGACAAAAATAGGTATTTTCGGTCGTCTGATGATGCAATCTTGTAGAGAAAGAACCAAAGAATCCAATGAAACCGGTCCCAGATTTTTAGGACAAACCGTTTAGAAACTGAGCGCCCTCAAAGTTTGAGGTTTTCCTGAGAGGTGTCAAAAATGACGATTTTCGGCATCGTGGGTCGGTGGTCGATCTACAGGCCTACGTTGCGGTGGGCCCTGCCCCCAAAAAGGGCAGAGGGAGGCAAGAGAAGGCAGGAAACTTGCACCACAGCACCGCACACTGAGGCGAAATCGAAAATTCAGGTTCATAATTCAAACCAGCGGGCTGAAACTCTGTTGCCAAAATAGGCATGCAGAGGTGTTTTGGACGCTCTCAGAAACCAGAAGTCAGGCAAAAACCGAGGGCATATTTGGAATCCTCATAAAATTTCACGTGGCGTAGGCTATCAGTAGCGCCGCGGGTTAATGAGATAGCCGGTCATTTTGCCGTTAGAAAGTAAAAAAAGGCAAATAAGCGTTCGTAAATTTACGATTTCGATTGTAAATTTACAACACCATTTGTAAATCACAAATTACGAAAAAAGTCGTAAACTTACAGACATATTTTTACAGTGTATTCCCCAGCAGAAAATTAATTCAAAATGAGTTACATTTCCACTTTCTATTTTAAAAGAGCTTTAAAACGAGCTACCATGTGATGGGGCTCGTTGCAAAGGAATTCTGAATGGTTCGGTTTAAGTAGAAATAATCCAAAAGCATCCTTCAAAACCCATTAGACCGTTGTGATATAAAATATAACCTATAACATGGTGGCTCGTTTTAAAGCTTTTTTAACGAGGAATGTGGAAATGTAACTCATTTTGAATCAGTCTTGGGTCGAGGAACAATAGACAGCAAAAGGTCAAAACGTGTACATCAATGTACACTGTAAGGGATTTTGTCGTAACTTTACGAACAAAGACCTGTTAATTTTTTTTCACGAACTTTTCGTTATTTTTAGAAAACGAATACACTTGTAAAATGACTATTGTTCGTAATATTGTGTATATGATCCAGAATCCAAGAAATTTGTCGTTCTAAAATGCTTATAACTTATATGCCAGATTACGAAAAGTTTGTTTTCCAATGCTACGAACGGTTCTTCTTCTGGAATGACGAACAGTGTTCGTCATTTTCAATAACAATACTATTCGTACGGAATTTTATCGTAAAATAACGAAATCCATTAACAGTGTACGTACACTGATAAATCAGTGTACATGACAATGATCACTGATTAATCAGTGATCATTGATGTACACTGATTAATCAGTGTACAATGTACACGTTTTGGTTTTCAGAGTACAGCCTAAACGGTAAAAGATAGCAAAACGGATGAAATTTTAGCCCAAGGGGCCCCAAATCGTCGAGTTACCCCATAGGACACATTAAATTATTTTTTAAAAATTCTTCATATTTGGTCATGGGCTTACATATGGCTTTGTTGAGAAATTGGAGTCTACACTCTAAAAATCTTACAAACACGCCCTTCGTAACTTATGGTGAATTTTGCACCCACGTATTACAAACACGATTTTGTTCGTAATACAAACAGTTCTGTTCGTATTACAAATAAATAGCTTCGTATTACAAACATATCGCATCTTTGTAAGTACAAAGGAAAACTTTATTTTGTTTGTAATTACAAACATACGATTTGTTTGTAATACGAAGCCAGCTATTTGTAATACGAACAGAACTGTTCGTATTACGAACAAAACCGTGTTTGTAATACGTGGGTGCAAAATTCACCGTAAGTTACGAAGGGCGTGTTTGTAAGATTTTTACAGTGTACCTTTCGACCCCAAGATATCAAATTGGGCACGAACTTTTTTCGTCATGCATATAGTCCACCTTCAAAACCCTAAAGGCGGATCAAAATCGGAGGGTAACACTAAGGTATGTTCCCTTCTTAAGGGAACAAAACAAAGTTCCTTTGCATTATAGGCAATATGCATATAATATTTTAAAAAAATAGAAAGTAAGATATAGTAATATAGGGATAATATAGAGGCAAAACTGCGGTAGGTAACAGTAATATTTCGTAATATACAGGTAATAAAGCCATCGCGTCCGAAGTAATTTACGAATTGGCGACCCCTCGGGGGAAGTTTCTTGAAGCGTACCGTGCTCCGTACTATGTATGTTTCAAGAAGAGCGTACACACATTTTACGATTTTCGCATCGTTTTTCACAATTTTATACAACCATAGTTATGCACAAAAATCACCGTTAAAAAATACCACGGTAAATGCCAATGGTACGCGCCGTTAATTTGTTATCAGGTCCTGGACCGTAATTTTCATTACGGTCTGAATCTTACGGTACGCTGCACACTAAACCCTTATGCATGATTTTCGCATCGTTATGCACGATTTTATACAACCATAGTTATGCACAAATTTTTATGCATAACTATGCACACATTGTACATAACTATGCACAAATTTGTGCATAAGGGACAGAGTTAAGCGTAGTTATGCAGAAAAAATTGTGCATAGTTATGGTTGCGTAAAATCCTGCAAGGCTTATGCACAACAAACTGCATAAGGGTTTAGTGTGTGCGTAGCCTGCAAGTATGTTGGGGAAGTTCAATGGAGAACATTCCATCCGCAATGAAGTACAGTCCGCACCGTAGGGATACGGTACGGTCTGACCGTGCACGAAAATTACGGTACGGACCGTATGTATGCACTGTTAAAAATAGTTGTAAACTTACGACATTTTCGAAAACAATAATGTCGTTTTTAAACAATACTTCCTAGTTACGACTATTTTCGTCCGTAAACGACAAATTGATCGCTAATTTTCATAACGAGACAGTTCGTTTGAAAACGAAGAAAGTCGTAAATTTACGACTTTGACCCTAAATTTACGACCGATCGTAAATTTTTGGCGCAGGATGTCAAACATTTACAACTTTATTCGTAATTTTACGACTTCAGTCATAAATTTACAACTGAGGTCGTAAATGGGCGACTTCGGTCGTTTATGCACACTAAACCCTTATGCATGATTTTTGCAACGTTATGCACGATTTTATACAACCATAGTTATGCACAAAATTTTATGCATATCTATGCACACATTATACATAATTATGTACAAATTTGTGCATAAGAGACAGAGTTAAACAGCATATGCAGAAAAATTGTGCATAGTTATGGTTGCTTAAAATCCCGCAAGGCTTATGCACAACAAAGTGCATAAGGGTTTAGTGTGTGGACGACTTTGGTCGATCAGTTACAAGACAATTCGTACGTAAACGACTAAAATCGTAACTTTTGAAGTCTTCAGTGATAAAAATAATACGAAAATGTTGTAGAGAAATGACATTTTTGTCATTGAGCTACGACCAAAATCGTTTCAGAATGACTAATGTCGCTATGAAAATTAGCGATTTTATTGTCGTTAATTTACGACAAAATTTCTAACAGTGTACCGTAACGCCCCACGGTACACACTAAACCCTTATGCACTTCGTTGTGCATAAGCCTTGCAGGAGTTTAAACAACCATAACTATGCAATATTTGTGCATAGTTATGCATAAAATTTTGTGCATAACTATGGTTGCTTATAATCGTGCATAACGATGCAAAAATCATGCATATAAGGGTGAAGTGTGTAATTTTAACAGAGTTGTACGCATAATTATGTACACATTGTGCATTATGATGCACAAATTTGTGCATAAGGGACAGAGTTATGCATAGCTATGCTGAAAAAATTGTGCATAATTATGGCTGCTTAAAATCCTGCCAGGCTTATGCACAACATAAAGCACAAGGGGGTCATTTCTTTGTCAACTGTATGAATCGAAAAGGGTCGTTGTTTCCGATCAACTTCAAACTTTCAGTGTCTAAAGATCTTTCCCCCAAAGCCTCTATCGCCGAAAGGATTTCACCGAAATTTGTCAAGAAACTAAGATATTGAAAACTAAAAAGGGCGGCGCCGTGACAGACACTGTGACACATTGCAGTTTATATCTCGATAAATACTTGACCGATCGAAAAACCAAGCTTACCACACACTAACACCTTATGCATTATGTTGTGCATGGTTATGCAGCAGGACGTGCAACCATAGCTATGCACATCGCTGCGTACATAACTATATGCACGAAATTGTGCATTCATACGCACAAATGTATAAAAAATGAGCACAGTTGTGCATAAAATATGTGCATAACTATGGTTGCACGCACTGGCTTCGTATTACAAACATATCGCATCTTTGTAAGTACAAAGAAAAACTTAATTTCGTTTGTAATTACAAACATACGATTTGTTTGTAATACGAAGCCAGCTATTTGTAATACGAACAGAACTGTTTGTATTACGAACAAAACCGTTTGTAATACGTGCGTGCAAAATTCACCGCAAGTTACGAAGGGCGTGTTTGTAAGATTTTTACAGTGCGTATTCCTGCAGCTCTTATGCACGGCAAAATGCATAAGGGTTTAGTGTGCGCTGAAAATGCAGAAAAGTTAGAGCAAGTTCCATATTTATTCGTAATTTTAAATCGTAATGCGACGTGATACGATCGGAAAATATCCTAACCTTACTACACACTAAACCCTTATGCATGATTTTCGCATCGTTATGCACGATTTTATACAACCATAGTTATGCACAAATTTTTATGCATAACTATGCACACATTGTACATAACTATGCACAAATTTGTGCATAAGGGACAGAGTTAAGCATAGTTATGCAGAAAAAATTGTGCATAGTTAGTTACGGTTGCGTAAAATCCTGCAAGGCTTATGCACAACAAATTGCATAAGGATTTAAGGATTTAGTCCTGTCCGCTACATAGCAAAGTTTGACGGTCCCAACAAGACTTTAAAAGTCTTTCAAGCGCCTAAACTAAAGCCGCGATGTTGTTCGGGTAAACGTTGTCCGATTGCGCCGATACTGTGCACAGCCTCATTTTAAGGTGCACACACTCCCGGGCTATGTACTTTTTAGTGTTAGTGCATTGTTGTGTACGTCTATAAACTTACGATGCTTGTGCACAAATAAATACATTGTAAAGCATAATATCGTGCGTAATTACGTAAAATTTGTACGTAGCTACATACAAAATTATGCGTAACAGTGTACTTACTTGTACTCAAGCATTGTAAGTTTATAGACGTACACAACAATGTATTAAAAAGTACATAACCCGGGAGTGTGCACTGTAAAAATCTTACAAACACGCCCTTCGTAACTTACAGTGAATTTTGCACCCACGTACTACAAACACGATTTTGTTCGTAATACAAACAGTTCTGTTCGTATACCAAATAACTGGCTTCGTATTACAAACATATCGCATCTTTGTGAGTACACAGGAAAACTTTATTTTGTTTGTAATTACAAACATACGATTTGTTTGTAATACGAAGCCAGCTATTTGTAATACGAACAGAACTGTTTGTATTACGAACAAATCCGTGTTTGTAATACGTGGGTGCAAAATTCACCGTAAGTTACGAAGGGCGTGTTTGTAAGATTTTTACAGTGTGTTTCCTTTTGTTCCACACGGTAAATTCTTATGAACATTTTTTTAACTCAATCGTACATATTTATGCACTTCTACGTACATGCTGTTCCTCCGTATAAATTTTGTTCATAATTACAAACAAATGAGTCAAATTGTTCATAATTACTAAGAAAATTATGCATAGTTATGCATTGAAATTATGCGCAACAGCAGCATGCACACAGAAGTTCATAAAAATTTTGCGTGCAGGGTGTTACCTCGAAAACTTTTTTTTTTTTTTTTTTTTTTTTTTGACACCCTACTCGGTGGTCCAATTAATGGCACGGTTGCTAATAACTAAGAAAAGGGGTCCTTGAACCCATCGACAGAACTGCACCACCTCCTACTTTCAAACTTATAACAGTCACACGTCAGACAAAAAAACGGGGTGCTTTCGGACGGTTCTCTGCGGTATTACGCGATCTATGCTGGTGCATTTCATTGCTCCCTTCTACATTTTTTAGGTCAATAGAATTAAATCACCTAAGGTTTAAAAAAAGTTAGAAAAACCCCCAAAAATTATTTTGTTCTGGGTAATTTTGCATTATTACGACAAAACTAATATGGTTCCATTCATGGCACGGTGACTAATGACTGGAAAGGGGTTTTGGAACACATTATAATGACAACTTACGGCTTCTAGGATTTTAGCAATTGTCATGCATGGAAGTTTGGTAATATGTAACGCTTTTTACTTTTCTGTTATTGCTCTATTTCACTAAAGGAATACTTTATTTTTATTCTGATTTTATTTCCCAGTTGATCTATGAAATTTGTTTTTAAGGAGGCGGTTGTGTAGCTGGAACCTCAAAGGTGAACCGCACTTGGTGAAGTCAACTTGGCCAAGTTGACTCCCGTTCCCCTACCCTTTTTCCTCCTCCCACTCCCATTCCATATTATTCTTAACAAAGAGTCTTTCCTCTGCTCCCTTTTTTTAGTTTCTACCAAAGTATCAGCCTGGTAAATGTTTAATTTGACATTACATTCTAATAAATATTGTCAATGATGATAGTGATTTTAACCTGAAGTAAGTCAGATGGAAAAACTCAGGATCTTTTAATTATAAGTAGAACCTATTTGGTGAATAAGTACCCTATTATTTGTGAAATCTTAAAAATTTAATTTAGAAATTTAAAAAAAAACAACGATTTTTTAAGGTAGTATCTATTTTTGTTTTCCATATTAACATTTAAAACCAAAACAATTTAAGAAATATGTTTGGTTCAACACATGAGACAGCTCAGTTAGCAAACAGTAAGGCAAAGAATAGGTTAGAAAAATAACAGTACAAAATTACGTTGCACTACCTCAACCATTCTTTTCTGAATTAAGTCTACCCTCATGCCAATCCACTGGTCTCAATGGTGAGTAAAGCACTAGTTTATAACAATTTTATTTAAAATATTTTAGCAATAAATATTGGATTGGGTGTCAACATCTCCCATAAAACAACAACCTTTAAACACATAGGACCTTTCTATGACTAGGCAAATATATATTGAAGAAAATCTTAATCATTTCTCTAAATATTAACAAACAATGAAACTCGTATAGTATTTCAATGCTAGTAATTGACTGTTTTAATTATATTTTAATGTTATAGATACAGCTATGAGACTAGGAGTAACGATTTACACCTGAGTGGTTCCATGTCAAATAAGGTACAGGCCCACAAATAAAGTTGTCTCCAAAGTCAAACCCATTTTTCTTTCTTGGCTCTCCTATGGTACAAGAGTCTCCCCCATAAATGGCAGCTCTCTTCGTAGAAATTTGACACTTAGTATAGGAGTTGGTAGACAAGAACAAAATTTTCTTTAAAAAGCTTTTTTTTAAAAGTGTATTTCTGGAAATATTTTAAATTAAATGATGTCAACATTTCTCAACCAAAACAAATAAAAAAATAAAATAAAAGAAGCTCATATACCCAATGATTTATCCCGACAAACTCATAACAAGTGGCCTTTTAGTTTCAGCGCTATGGACATTGCGCAGTCAAGCTCCATAGCCGCAGAACTTGTACGACATGGCTAGAAGATAGTTCAGACTGTTCCAGACTGCTACATAAAGTGAGTATGGACTATTTATACTAAAAGTTACTTCTCCTTATTATTGCTGATGATTCTGTGTAATAATATTTTCAGCATTCAAGTTACAAGCAGAGTGTTAACATATTAAAGTATTACTGCTCATGCCACACTGCTCTTAGCTCAGTTCACCACCGCATTCTGTTTTCTCAAACTATTTTGGGACTGAAAGAGATTGAAATGGTAACCTACCATTATGGATTCATTGACAGCAAGTATCACAAGCAGACATAGTGTTAACAAGTTATGGTATTACACATGCTTATATGGATCTTTACTTTAAAACACAAAATATGCTTTATTGATGTGTCATAGTTGCTGAAAATACATCTATTATGTCTAGTAACTATTAAGATCTCTTTGAGTCCCTAAATAGTTTGAGAACACAGAATCTGATGTTAGGTCAAGCGTTGAGCAGTTTGGCCAGAGGAGAAATAGCGTAATTTGTAAACAGTCCACTTGTAACTTGAATGCTGAAAATATTATTTCAGGAAATGCTTAGCAATGCTCAGGGGAAGTAAATTTCAGTGTTTAGTCATTACTGAACTAGCGTAGCATTAGAAAACAGTCTGAACTATCTTCTAGTCATGTACGAAATCTTCGGCTTTTAGTTAATTAAGCTGGACAGCAAAATCCCTACGGTAGCATTGAAACTAAAAGGCCACATGTGAAGTCCAGTCACTGTGCAGCAATGTCATGATTTGGAGACGAATGTGATCAAATATACTTGACTCAGCTTTGCTTTCACAGCACAAGTAACAATTCTAACCTAAATCTCATCAAGAGTGGGTCTCTGCTAATATTTTGATAAAATACCCTCCCTCATTAAAATTTGAAGACAAAGCACGTCAAGGACTAAATAGGGTTTAGACATGGGACAGGTTGATCAAAAAATCTTTGCACTTAGCAGCATAGTGAAGGTTTAAGAACATTAGTTACTAGTAAAAGCAAAGTTAATAAAAATTCATTGTGATTGCCTTGGGACCTTGCCTTTTTGTGCAAATTGCAGCACGCAAATTTTAAGCCAAAGATTTAATCACTTTCCTGAAAGTAATGAAAGCTTGTGACCAAAAAGTTTTAGGCTACCTGGGAATCACAGGTACTTTTGTACTTTTGTACCACACATAAATGAGGTAGTTTCATTCCGTTGCGGTTTTTACTTTCAGTCCGTAACTAACATCTTGCAGGTTGGCGAAGAACGACACGCATAGCAGTAATACTCACATACACACAAAATAGGATATTCCGAAGGCGCGCTAGAGAGTGGAAAAGCTGCCGGCGAAGGAAGGTGGATGTACTGTAGTAAGGAGTCGGCACTCCGCCCGCTCCGGCCTCTGACGTGAGGCCAAGGTGCTTGAGGCCAGAGAGAGAGAGCGTCAGTCGGTCAGAGTCGGCGTCGGTGGCGCAGGAGCGCGGCGTGCACTGCGATTGCCTAGTCCCCAGGCGCTCGGCGCGCGGGGTTTTATGCCTTTAGCTCCGTTGATGTAAAGCCCGCCCTTCTGCTTTGAAAAAGCATTAAAGCGGACTAATGCAACCGCTCGTCCGTCTGTCTGTCTGTCTGTCTGTCTGTCTGTCTGTCTGTCTGTCTGTCTGTCTGTCTGTCTGTCCGTCATGCAAGGAAGGGGAGACTTGAAATTTGCAGAGTATCTCCTGGTATCTCCCTCCCCGACAAGGAACTAACTAGGTAAAGCCGAAGCTTAAGGCTGAGGCTAAGTTGCCACACTTGAGCTATCTTACAGTTGGGCTGTGAAGCGGAAGAAGGGTATAAGTTGACTTACCCCCAAAATGAGATTTTTATGGCATGTAATAGTATATTTTAGTCTGCATCTGCCCACCAAATGTTAGAGGAAAATATCCCATAGGATAGGAGATACTGAGGTTTGAAAAAGGAGTTAAGTCGACTTAACTTGTAATGTACAGTTAATATGGGATAGCAAAAGGGGGTAAGTCAACTTATCCCCAAAATCATCAAATTTTAACCAAAGCAAAAAACTTATTCCCTTTTGCACAGTTTGAGAATATATATCAAGCCGCTACTCAACGGAAATATTCTGTATGCATATCACTGTGAAGCCTTATTAATTTCCTATACTTTTTATTAAGACTTACAGTAAATGATTCATATTAATTTAAATGTAATAGTGCTGGATTTTTATTGGCGACAAATATGTTGCCTTGTTTTAAGGCAAGATCTCAGATGTCGCCTTCTTTGAGGCGACAAAAAAAAGAAGTCGCCTTTCCAAAGTGTGTTGCGACTGACCATGAATATTGTCGCCTTTAAGAAAACAGTAAATGTATCGACTTATCTCCTTTTTCTTCTCATGCACAATAAGTTGTGTTTACTTAGCTCCTTTTGCATCTCATGCATAAAAAATTAAGTTGACTTATCCCCTTTTGCCAATTTTCCAATGACATACCTCTAAATTCTCATTATGTAAAAAGAGTTAAGTTGACTTGTCTCCGTATGTCATGATGGTCAAAAGGAGCTAAGTCCTATATCTCCATGAAGGAACGTGATATTAAAAATATCCAAAGTGCCAGTAATATACTTGATAAAAATACACTCCATTAATATCATAATATTTATAAAAAGTTTTGTGCAAATAGTTTTTTTGATTTCCTGAAAAGTGCGCATTTTGGACTTATCCCCTTCTTCCGCTTCACAGCCCAGTTGTTCTGCTTGATAAAGAGTATATGCGTTTTTTTGTGTGAAAGATTTGATTTGGGTTTTCAATTCGCAAGTAATATTTTTTGAACGTCAGATATATGCTTATTCTGCCGGTTTTTGGCTGAGCCAATTTTTCTTTGGCTAAAGCTTAAGCTTAATCTGCGAAGCCTTTACAACTCACTTCAGGTCCACCGAGGGCGAAACAAAGTTGGGAAATGACAGGGTAGGCAACTGTCAAGTATGATACCACAGTGCTTTCACTTGAGTTTTAACCTACACCAAACACCTAAAATCCATAAAATAACATTTTTAAAAGAAATTTAAAGTTTCGGGAAAACTGTTGTATGTAATTCCTTTGAAGAGAACTTATTATAAATGACGGAGAAAAAGAATGCGGTGCATTGTTGTTGTGTTGGCAAAACATAAAACTCAGGTGGGATTCGCAAAAAGAGCGGACCGCGAAACCGAGTGGGGTAAGAAACGAAAACCTCGAAATAGCTGGAAATTTAAATCCTAATAACTAGCGTAAGGATTCAGAAAATATGAAGGGTAAGGTGATGAAGTTGGTGAAGTTGAAGTGGATCGTGTATAATGGTTGTAAATATTACGATTTTTTTCCCCATGAAATTGATTGTTTGAAATCAAACTCATCTACACAAAATTCGCCCTGTCTTGTATTCATTATTATAATTTTTATGATTCGTTTAAATAATCAACAAAAACTATTATTATTTATTGACCAATAGGTCCCATGGGCACAAGGCTCGTATTAAGCGATAATATTTTTTGAGCATTACTTTATTCATTCTAATTCACTTTGTCATATTCAAACAATTCAAACTTCCCGCGACACAACATCGCTTCTACAAAACTTTAAAGTGGAATCTTTGGCTCAGCCTTAAGCTTTGGCTTTACCTAGTACCAGCGCTTTACTTTTTTTTCGTATCCTACACGGATTTTATCGCTCATTTACGAATCCCACCTGACATTTATGTACACACTAAACCCTTATGCACTTTGTTGTGCATAAGCCTTGCAGGATTTTACGCAACCATAACTATGCACAATTTTTTCTGCATAACTATGCTTAACTCCGTCCCTTATGCACAAATTTGTGCATAATTATGTACAATGTGTGCATAGTTATGCATAAAAATTTATGCATAACTATGGTTGTATAAAATCGTGCATAACGATGCCAAAATAATGCATAAGGGTTTAGTGTGTACTGCCAGCGTAACAACATTTTACGGATTAGCTTTATTCCACTCGTCACCTGGCAGACCTTAGTTGTTTTGAGTATTTAACATTACAGATGATTAATGTTAGAGGTAATTTTATCTCAATTTACGTTCCAAACAAAATGTGAACCCAAGTAGATGCGAGGATTCTTCCGTGTTTTTACATGTAGCAGTTGTCTACATTGCGAGTGATATTTCACTCGGGATGTTGCTCGGTGGGTCGGTGGGTGATCACTGAGCACGACTACCAAGGCTGAGTAGTTAAAGAAGAAGATATAATAGATATAGTTAAAGAGCCTCAGCCAAAAAAAAGTACACACCAAATCCTTATGCATTTTATTGTGCATAGACATGCAGGATTTTGAGCAACTATAAGAGTATGCCCAATTTCATGCATAACTATGTACAATTTGTGCATAGTTATGCACAATGTGTACATAACTATGCATAAAAATTGTGCATAATTATGGCTGCTTAAAATTCTGCATGTTTATGCACAACAAAATGCATAAGGGTTTAGTGTGTATCCAGGTTTTCAGAAAATAGAAGAATTTATTAAGAGTTTTAGATCACCTTAACAATTTTATGGTTTCCTAAGATGTATTTCGACGAGGAGAGGTCCTATCACTCCGGCAAGAAAGTTTGTCCGTTTGGACACGCTCTGTTCACAGACTAATTGGCTGGAGATTCAAACGTCAAGATCTAGAAATTTTAATGACTAAATGTATGGACAAAGTCAGTAGGGATAAGGATGCAAAAAAAAAAGAAAAAAGACGCTTCGAGTAACGAAACAGTAAGCACCATTAAATTTCACCGTGCGGACGGTTCCGGCGATATGCTAGTCTGTGATAAGCAAAAATCTGAGAAATACACAACTCTACGCGTATATTAAGGACTTTTTGTCCAAATTTGATGCTGCAGCGGCTGATATAACCCTGCGAGATACGGCCAAACGGCAGAAATTTCCGCCCACACACTCTAAAAAGCTTACGGTGATTTTCACTGTAAGCTACGGTGAACCCTGCAGCACTGTAGCTTACAGTGAATTTTCACCGTAAGCTACGGTCAATGTCACTGTAAGCTGCGGTGATTCGCCCGGATTCACCGTAGCTTACAGTGACAATCACCGTAGCTTACGGTGAAAATTCACTGTGCTGCAGGGTTCACCGTAGCTTACAGTGAAAATCACCGTAAGCTTTTAATAGTGCAGGGTCTTAACTCGTCAAAATACCCCGGAAACGACACCCAACATGCAACTTGAGGACTTTTCGCCCTTGAGTCACGCCGTAGCGGCTAAACGGTAAAAGATACGGCCAAACGGACAAAATTTTTGCCCAGAGGGCCGCAACTCGCCGAGTTACCCCTTAGGACACTGTAAAAAAATATATATTAAAAAAATATTGTTAGCTATATCAAGTTAAGGAAAAGCTCGCTTGGGCTTAGTTCGGCTTGAGCTCGGTTGGGCTCGAGCCAGCTCGGGAGGGGTGGAGGGGGTGGAGGGGTGGGTGGAGTGGGGGTGCTCGAGATGTGCAGTGAAGGGGCGCCACCTATCGGACTCATCTGTTACCTCGTGGAGTGAATAACAAAATAACGTCAGCGCGGCGGGATACCGGGTTTGTTTTTCAAAGCTGAATTCACTGTTAAAAAAAGACTCGGAAATTCACGACATATTCGTTGTGAAAAAAATTGCCAGAGCTCTTCGTGATTATTTTGGGGAAATCACAACGCTTCTTTGTTATCAAAAATTAATTAACTTCAGAAGTATTACGACTAGTCTACAAGTATTACAAATATTGATAGCGAAATGCTCGATTTTTGACTACGAAGAAGTGTTGGGATTTCACAGATGCTCCGTACCGAGCTAGTGCTGGAAAATCACAACATATTTTTAACAGTGAAGCAGATTAGATGTGTGTTGTGTTGTGAACATGGAGGAAGATAGAAATGTCATGCTATTAGCTCTATTGGAGGAAGAAGAGGCGGAAGAGGAGACGGCGCTGCGGGCTGTTGCCGCTTTTGCTGCTGCTAAAGTTATGTATTTGGAGGAAGGCGAATGGCTGGGTATGTGCAAGTTAGGTTATAGTGTTCCTGGGTGTTTGTTTTTATATTTGTTACTTATGATATGATGTTTCCCTCTCAGAAGAAGGCGATACAACATGGAGTGCTGTCACTGTTGACATAAATGAGTATCACAGAATGGTAGATCCTGTATTCAAGCTCCACTTTAGGATGACAAGAACTGTCTTTGAGGTTTGTGATCTTTTCCAAATATGTTTACTTGTTCTTGTTTGTTTGTGCATGCACTTACTTTGCGTTTGCTCTACTTTCCAGTCTATTACAGCAGAGGTGCACAATCATCTGAGAAGAACAGGAAAGCTACAGAGAGAAAGAACTCCTTTCCAGAACATAATGTTGATGGTCTTATGTATTTGGCTACACCTGATTCATTTCGTAGTGTTGCTCTTCGGTTTGGTGTGAGGCCTGGCACTCTGCACTACTTTTACACCTATATTATTGAAGCCCTGAAAGACCTTGCTGAAAAGTACATCACCTGGCCAAGTCGAGAAGAGAGAATAGAAATTAAGAACACATTTGAACGAGCAACAGGATTTCCAGGTGTTGTTGGGTGCATAGACTGTACGCACATCTTCATCCCTGCCCCTCTGCAGGATGCGCACCAGTATAGAAATAGACATCACAGCTACAGCTTCAACGTGCAGGCTGTTGTTGACAACAATCTCGTAGTTCGTCATTTGCATGTGGGAGAGGTCGGCAGCATGAATGACGCTAGAGTTTTTAGGAAAAGTGACCTACACAGAGATTTACTCCATGGTGAACCAGGAGTTACCATAGAGCACGATGAGCATCTTGTTGGGGATGGTGCCTACACCTTGACCAAATTCGTATGTATAAACTACTATAAGTCGATTCCTTGATGCTGATAGTGGACAGAAATTATTGTTTTCTTCTTCCAGATGATGAAACCCTTTGAAAATAATGGCCATCTGACTGATCGACAGAGGAATTTTAACAAAAGACTCTCACAGTGCAGAGTAAGGGTGGAAAATGCCTTTGGCCTAGGCAAGGGGAAATGGCGAAGATTAAAGTTTCTCCATGCAAGAAATTTAATGTATGCTGTGGACCATATCACTGCTTCATTTGTGCTTCACAACATGCTCATTGGGCATGGACAACCAATTCTTAATGTAAGTTTGTGTTAAAAGCTTTTGCGTAAAACCTATTGTAAGAATAAAGCATCTGATAACTATTTTTTCTATTAAAGGAAGAAGAATTAGCAAGAGCCATCAACAACAACCAAGTTCTGGGCCAAGAAAATTTTGACCAAGACAATTTGGATGATATTGATGAACAGGAAAGGGAACTTCTAGATGCTGCGGAGGCGATAGGGGAGGAGAAGAGGCTGATGATCATGAACTTGCTGCCTGTACCCATTTAAAGGCAATACTTGTATTGATTGTGTTAATACTTTCCAATCACACCTGTAGTAATTATTGGAAGTAATTTATTGTATTTTAAGACTTATTGTGACATTTTTAAATGAATAAGAGAATTTTGAATCAGTCAGCTAGTTTTATTTAAACACCTAGCACTCTTTTTTTTCAAGTAAAATAATAACTTATAGAATGAAAACAAACAAAAACAAGTTTCCTATTATTTACACAGGTATAGTAAGTATTATTTAAATACTAATCAAAGATAATATCAGATCAATTACAGGAACAAAAACACACATTATAAATGTGTTTGGTACAAAAACAAAACAATCTTCAGGAATTATTCCTGATCCTTAACACAGGTACAAAAGTATGGCACAACCTTTCCTTCTTTGATGGATAACCAAAATGACAAAATATAAATTCTAACAGGAATCAACGTTACCTGCAGTATCAAAATATCAAACAAAAAATTTCACATTGAACTTTAGAACCCGCAATTATCCATGTCAATAAAATACTACTGCAAATAATTTAACAAAGCAGTTAAAAGTTCTGATTAAAAATATTGGTAAACATCAATAATTACCAGGACAAGTTTCATTTAAAATTCCTTTTCTTTACCTATAATAATTCTTCTACACCATCATCATCATCGTCATCATCATCAGGGTTTTCTTCAGTGGTGTTTTCTACACTTAAATATTGGAGAAGCTTGGGATTCATTTTCTTGCCCAAGAGTTCCTTGTAAAGAAGCCTCCAGACTGCTCGGTTTTTTTCTATTCCAGTTCTCAACTTAGCAACTTCTGCTATCATCCTTTCCGTTTGCTGAAATTTTCGCTCCTGAATTTCTTCTTGTGTCTTCTTCTTCAGGATCTTGCCACTAGCGTATTTATTACTGTGGGTAGCTGCACTATGGGATGTCCTGGAAGTACTTGCCCGTTGAGAATTAGAAGTACTGGGCAACGGAGGACGTGTCCTGGTGGTGCGGTCTGGTGCCTGTTCTAATTTGCCCTTTATCATAGAAGTCAGCCCCCGCCCAGCACTCACAAGGTACGGTGCATCCAACGTCGCTGTTCCACCAAATAGTTCTGACACTGGTTGGTAGTATTCCCAGGTGCTGGCAGTGCCTCCAGTCCTCACGAATGTCTTTTCAGATAGGCACACTGGACTGTTATACTTTTTTGCAGTGCTAAAGTGATCTCTAATTTGTGGTTGTGACCATGGATATGTAATATGGTGATGAAGTTCAAGTGTCCCTGCTCACTCTTTTGCCATTTGGCAGCACTCTGTCTGATGTTCTTCTGAGGTGAGTGAAACTGGCTTGCCAGAAAAGTTGCGCTGAGTACCCTTTTTGAAGCTAAGTTTTACACTATCAGCTGGAAACAAGATGACATTGTGTCACTGTAAAGAAAACAGGTGGTTATGCTATTTGCTTTGAGATCATGATGAGAAGTAGGAATAGATAGGAATAGAACAACATTAATAAGGTCTGTGAATTAACTAGGTAGATATACGCAAGACCACGTCTCGCGTAACAGGCTTCGCGATATCTCGCGAAACACTGTTACGCTGTGACGCGCCTGCGTACATCTACCTAGGCCTGCGGCGCTTTCTGTAAAACTTAGGATGCCATAATTTCGAAAATTATTTGAACCCTTGTCGTCAAATCGGGGAAGGCCATTAAATTGCACTCGAAGGGACCGTTCTGTCGATGTACGGGAGAAGGTAGTTTGGGATTGTCAGAACTTTTGAGTTATGCCCTTGCTGACTGGTTCAAGAACGATTCGAGAAACAAAACAGTGGGCACTATTGAATTGCACTCGTGCAGACGGTTCCGGCGATATGCCGGTCTGTTGGGCGCAAATCTGATTAATACACTAGTAACGGGCATATTGGCGACTTCTGGTCCAAATTCAACGCTCTAACAGCAAAACGGTAAGAGATACGGCCAAACGGACGAAATTTCCGTCCAGAGGATCTTAACTCGTCAAAATACCCTGGAAACGACACCCAACATGCAATTTGAGGAGTTTTCGCCCTTGAGTCACGCTGTAGCGGCTAAACGGTTAGAGATACGGCCAAACGGACGAAATTTTCGCCCAGAGGGCCGCAACTCGTCGAGTTACCCCTTAGGACACTGTATAAAAATATTTATTTTATAAATTATTTTTTTCGAAAATGTAAACTTATTTTTAACAATGTCAATTTTTGAGCTAGAATGCCCATTTACGAACTCGTCCGAGATATTTATGTAAAGAAGCTACTGTAAAAATCTCAGGTGGATATCTCAACTCGTTCTCGAGTTATCGTGCGTACAGACAGACAGACAGACAGACAGACAAACAAACAGACAGGAGCCAAATCCGATCAGTGAAGTAATAGGCTTCGCTATCGCTCAGCCAATCATGTTTTTTGTAATTATTTTGTTGCGTACTTAAAACATGGCATTAATTTTGCGGTCCATGTTCTATTTTTTAATTTTACTACGGTGAAGAGTTACGGTCTGTCCAGTTATAACTTTTTACGGTGCTTACTCAATCCTACAGTTTACCGTTGAGGTACTTCACCGTAACGGTTTGAACTGTATCACAAAAGTACGGTGTGGGATGTTGCGACAAATTAACAGGGTGTACCGTAGGAAATTACCGTGGCTTTTTCTAACAGTGGCATTAACTGAATATACAACGTCGTCTATTCCGCAGGTTTTCTCAGTTTGGAAAATACATGAGAAATTAGCTGAGTTTTAACGAACTGCGGGTGACATCTGCACTCAGCACCTCATCAGTAACATGCAGATACAGGACCGCAACTGATACCACCTGATTTTTATCCGACGTTATTGATTCAGCTTTTGCCAGTATTTCATGTCACTGCATACAGCTGGGAAATAATAGAAATGCAAGGTATATACAATTAGGAGAGCGCGAGCCGAGAGCGTGAGCGTGAGCGTAAGCGTGAGCGTGGAGGGCGAGAGGAGAGGGATGTTCGGGAGGAGGGGGGGGGAGGGGTCGGCTTCTTTCGGCTCCGCCTCGGCTATCTTCGGACTCGGCATCAACACGAGCGCCCTCTGGCGGAGTCTTGTAGCCACAACTGTCCTTAGGATGTAAACATGGTAGAAGGTTAGGTTCTACTGTCGTACACTGCAGGTTGGATAAAAGTGGTTTATTATCATGGACCTCGCGTTGCTGGCTGCAGAAATTATTCAGCAGGAAGAAGAGGAGGAAGAGGAGTTCATAATGATGCTCGCTCGTATTGCAGCTGAGGCGCGGGAACATATTGAATGGGAGGAAGGAGGTAGTTCGAATTGAAGGTATTCAGTGGTTGATATAGTTACCTAAATAAAGTTTCTGTTATCAATGTTTCAATGCCTTTCTAGGAAATTTTGATGGTCAGGCGTGGGTGCCAATCACCGTGTTCATAAACGAGTATCATACTCTAGGAGATCCTTGTTTTAAATTGCATTTCCGTATGTCTCGAGGTGTATTTGAAGTAAGTGAAATACACAAGTGTTATTGTTGTACTTCAGTACTCAGCACGCCTATTGTCATCATATTTTTTTTATTCCCGCAGCTACTTGTCAATGCAGTTCGTACCCATCTTATACAGCGTGGAAGATTGGTGAGAGAGAGGACCCCTTTTATGGATATTATGTTGATGGTTGTATGGGTACTTGCTACGCCTGACACATTTAGAAGCGTCGCACTTAGATTTGGAGTTCACCCCACCACACTCCATTATTTTTACACTTATGTCATTGAGGCCCTCAGAGAACTTGCTCCTGTGTACATAAGGTGGCCTGATGAGGAGGAGCGAGCTCACATCAAGGCATCATTTCAACAAGCCTCAGGTTTTCCCGGTGTTGTGGGTTGTATAGATGGTACCCACATTCCAATTACAGCACCTGTTCAAAATCCAGCTGCATATAGAAACAGACACCATCAGTACAGCATGAATGTACAGGCTGTTGTTGACCACAACCTGTTGGTCCGACATCTTCATGCTGGGGAGGCAGGAAGCCTCAATGACCAAAGAGTGTTCCGGAGGAGCAATCTTCATGATAGTTTGCTTGTAAGAGGAGATGCACGAATCATCAATTTGGATGAGCACCTTCTGGGTGATGGAGGGTACACCCTGACTGACTTTGTATGACATTTGTTTGAATTAATAAATTATTTTAAGTGTTTGTCTAAACTGAAGATAACTGATTATTTTTTTTTCAGATGATGATCCCATTCCGCAACAATGGTCACTTGAATGAAAACCAAAGAATTTTCAACAGATGTCTGTCTCAAACCCGTGTGCGAGTAGAAAATGCTTTTGGCAGAGCTAAAGGCAAGTGGCGAAGGCTCAAATTTTTATTCGCCAGAAACCCAGCTTATGTAGTTGATTATATCACTGCTGCGTTTGTCCTTCATAATTTTGTTATCATGAATGGAGAACCAATGCTCGAGGTTTGTAGACAAATATTACCCAAATAAAAACAATGTTCAATATTACACAAGTATTGTACCAAGTTTCATTTCATTTTTTTTTAGGAAGATGAGTTGATGCGACCGATTAACAACAATCAGGTGTTAGGAAATGAAAACGGAAACTTCATTGAGGAGGATGATGATGTGGATGTTAATGAAGACCATCAAGCACTTGTGGATGCTGCACAAATGAGGGGCTTTGAAAAAAGAATGATGATTATGGATAATGTTATTCCTCATTTGGCTCATGCTCAGTAGTTTTAGTTGTCTTGAATTTTAAAAAAAATGAACTGAAGTGGCAAGTTAAAGTTTCAGTTGTCTTCGTCACGTTACATTTAAGAATAGCAATATGACATTAAGTGTATTTTAATTATGAAGATGTGATCTCAAGTTAACTTTTGGCTGTGTAGTATTTGTATTTACAGGAATGTTTCATTTATATTAACAAACTCATAAAAATGTTTCATTGTCTTTTAAATAAAATTATTTAATAACAAAACATATTCACAGCCTTACTATGAGAGCAAAGTCTTTTTGCTCAAACCAAAATAATAATTAAGGATAATACTTTCTTTGACTCTATCAAGAGGGAACATATTACTAGATAAATAAGTCAGTAACCATTAACCAGGTAACAGATAGACTAGAATTGTAGCCAAACAAGAGTGAAAAGGAGGGTTACATATGCTAATCTACTTTACAACCATTTTTCTCAAGAATCGCCTTGAGCATCTTGAATCGCTCAGCACTCTTGAAGTCTGAAGACTCCCTCCACAATCTTAATTCTTCAGCAAGTTCAAGGTATACTTCTGCACCCTGCCTGGATCGATTTGCTGTTCTTTTTCCTCCTTTACTTTGAGGAGCAGCCATAGGGGGACGAGTTCTTGTTCCTCTGTTGGTTTGTGCCTCCATTGAATTCCCTTGTGCAGTGTACCTCACAGCTGTTCCAACTGAATAGGCATACGGTGCATGCAAAGTAGGGCTGTTCTTAAACATCTCCAACATTTTGTTGAAGAATGGCCATACGCTAGGGGCGCCTCCGCTGCGGTTTTCATCATCAAATTCCTTCCTGAATTTCTCTTTTAGCCTGTCCATTTTTGATTTGCATTGCTGGCCAGTAACATCAATGCCAAACAAATTCATTGCAAGAGCAATTTCATCAAAAAGTGAGGAATGACGGGTTGCACAAGTACTGCTCTCAAATGAAGGTTGTTTATCCTTGTAGAGGTCAAGAAGAAGCATAATGTGATTATCTTGCATCTCCAGGTCACATTCACCTGCCAAAAGGGAACAAATTATCAGCACACTGTGTACCTAAGCATGTGGTAAATAATTTTTCAGGACAGAACTTTACCTTCAGTTGAGCCTTTGTTTAATATTTCTTTCATTGTCTCATAGTGGGGCCACTTTACACCACCAAGCATTCCATCCACTTTTAGAAGTGTATCATTGAAGAATGCCTGGAGGTATTCAAACTTAGCACGGCAAATCTCCCAATTAAGTTGAGAATGGCCTGCATCAACTAACTTTGGGCTATATCTTTCCAGACACCTACTGAAACATGACTTTTTTGCAAATGTTCCTTCTCCTCAAGGCACACATGAAGGAAGTCAGTGGTAGTGTTTTGGGGCCAAGCAAGTTGGGCCTGAGCAACTTTACGTTTGGGCGTCTTGGACTTAGATGGTGACCTTCCTTTAGGTGTTAATCGACATTTACCTGAGGAGGAAGGGATTACTTCATACAGGCGTACTTTTAAAAAGAGGATTTATAAATGTCTCACTGCTATAACATCTACCTACCAATAACACGGTTCTTCTTAGGCGGTGATTGAAACTGCTCCATGCTAGTGGCCGATTCGCATTCTATGGATAGTCCTGCAATAAGTGTTTATTATTAAATTTTGCAAAATGAATAAACAAAGTATGCTACTTGCAAGAATGTCATTCATAAATCCAAGTAGTATAGGAAAACAAATTATAAAAAATCCTACCAGCATTTTAGAGTTTGGTCAAAGTCATTCTCAGATAAAGTACAGTTGTTGTTTACTGTCTTGTCCAAATATATGAGTTTCATTAGGCGGAATGACATAGGGTCTTATCCTCTCTTCTGCACAACAGTTCAAAGTAATATCATTTGTTGCTTTGTGCCTTGGAGCAACAGTATAAGTCTTATCATTCACTTTGTCCTTTCTTTTGATGAATATGTCTTATCATTTATGTCCTCTCTTCGCACAACAGTGTAAGTGATATTATTTGTTTCTTTGTGCCTTGGAGCAGCAGTATAAGTCCTATCATCCACTTTGTCCTTTCTCTTAATGGTGAAGGTCTCATCGTTTAATTTTTCTCTTGGCACAACAGTAGAACTACTTACATGCCTCTGACCTTGTAGCATAGTGAAAGTCTCATTGCTTTCTTTTTCTTCTGGCTCACAATGCACCCCACTGTCTACATTATCATCCAGGTCAAGAGCACAAACACCTAAAACACACAAAAATAATTCTTTGTTGTTATCTAGTTTCTTAATGAGGTACAGATCCGTAAAAACATGGCAAAAATTTGTAGATTATATACCATCCATGATAGTGACAGTTTTACTGTCATTGATCCTTCCTTGTTGCACACTGACACTGTTTTCCACTTCCTCTGCATCAAGTTCTATGATATTTCCAAGCACGCTAGCACCAGCACCTACAAGGACACAAATATGTTAGTGCAAACACAGCCGATTCCCAGAAGTTTCACAGACCATGCACAGGTACAAACGTTCATACTTTACCTTGAGAGCTGGTCAAAATGGGTAAGTCATACAATTTTGCCATGAGTTCAAAAAAGCGCCAATTTTGACCTCCATGCTTGCCAATCTTACATTCCTTATGGGTGCGCTTTAAGCACCTTATCTTCTCACGTAGTTGTTCAGGACTATAGTTGATGGGCGGTTTGTATTCAAAGAAAAGGATATCAGACATCTTGACCCAAACTTGGAAGTCCACAATGCGCTTATCAGGGTTGCGAAGCTCTTCACTGAATCGCTGGCACACAGAAAGGAACTGTATAGTATTCTCATCTGGCCACTCAGCCCCAGTTTTCCCAGTGGCACGAACAATGGAGGTTCCAGCAGCGCCAGAGTTAGAGCCGCTCAGAACTGGGCTCGAACAAGCCTGTGGGCCTTTGAATGCTGACAACACAAAAGTGAAGCACATATTAAAATGACAAACTTAGATAATAGAGTGTAGTGGACGATGAAAAAGAATACCTTTAGCCGTGGCTGGCTTTCTTGAAGCAACAGGCTTCTTTCTGACGCCAGGTGGCTCCCACACCGAAATCTCAGACAAAGCGGATATATCTGGGGCACCGCTGTCGTCCCATCGGCCAGTTGGCTTGACGGTTTCACTCTCTTTAAGAGACTTTAAAAGCCGGTAACGTGCTTCTTTATCTGCCACAGCAACAAAGCCGTCAAATGTAGAATCACATGTGAATGTCTAGGTTAGGGTTAGTCGAGAACCTCAAATACAAATCTTACCATAGTCGTACAAGTTCGCCTCTCTTGGGCGTATGTACGCCGTGTACACTTTCCCAGTTAGTATATCGTGGAGCGGATAAGGTACTAGCTCCTCCATCATCAGAATGTGAACCCGCCTCCTAAGCAAATTAGCACTACATCCACGACATCCACCCTGCAACTCACGTATGCATGTGCATGTCCCGCCTTTTGTTGGCACTGTCACTTCTTCTTGTTCGTCCGCTCCGCCAGAGGGCGCTCGTGTTGATGCCGAGTCCGAAGATAGCCGAGGCGGAGCCGAAAGAAGCCGACCCCCCCCCCCCTCCTCCCGAACATCCCTCTCCTCTCGCCCTCCACGCTCACGCTTACGCTCACGCTCACGCTCTCGGCTCGCGCTCTCCTAATTGTATATACCTGCAGCCAACATTCCGAAGTGCCTCTAATCAGCAGAAAGTCGTTTAATTGCAGGCACGGAATGGTAACTGCCAATATCTGGAGTTCAGCTGACCACAGAAATTCAGTCATTGTTAGTATTCTGTGGTTTTTGTACGGCTCCTGATATGAGCAGAAGTTTGATCGCAAAAAAATCTCGGCTTTTCGAGGCCAAATGCAAGCGGAGTGTGCAGTTGCGCTCAGCTAAAGTCATCTCTATCAACTCGTGGTCAGGCCGGGTCAGGTACTCTCAGCTCGACCGCACGGTTAAGAGTCAGCAACAGGGCTGCCAGACGCCAGATTCCTGTATCCGCCACCAGAGAGCGCTCAACCCGCCCAAATCCGCCGCCTTCCTTTTCCGCCCAATTCCGCCGCCTCGCGAGCTTTTTCCGCCCAATTTTTTGAGTTGCGAGTTCAGACAGACACGAACCCAATAAAACAAAGTCAATAGGATGATGAATAATTTTATTGCACATAAAATAAATGTATGACTTAGAAAAAGCATAAAATCACAAGAGAATCACAACGTTTAGCGTTCAGTCTTAGGCAAGGTTTAGTTTAGAATGTGGACATCAAGTTCAGCTAATAAGTCAAAAATTTCATCGTACTCCTCGGGGTTTCGAGCTGCACCCCTGTCATCGATGTCTCCATCCTCCAAGGTAAGGCCGACTTCAATCTAGACAAGGAACGAATTTAAATTTTACATCGTGCGAAAATAAAGAGAACGTTTCATACAGTTTCATATGCCTCTACCTCGTCAACAGGACCGTCCTCCGGATTGTCAACTTCCCACTCAATGTCAGCGTCATCGGCGTTTGATGGCCCTGCTGCACTGCGATCACGCGAGCGTGCAGACGCATACATTCGCTGAGAATTGAAATTGGCAACCATTTCCTCGGTTGGCTCAAACTGATTGCAGCATTTGCCCCTCGCCTATAATAAACAAGAAAATGATTATGTTGTTTTTTTAATCATAAATTTTGTTTTTCTTACGGCGCAGAGCATATTCTTACATGGAAGTGTGTGCGGATGCGCAAAAGAGCATCCAACATTTCCAAGGACAGCTTGTTGCGGAGCTTGCACTTCACAATTCCAAGCACGCTAAACAGTCTCTCAACGACCGCGTTGCTCAATGGAAGCGTGAGGGCGGTAAGTGCAAACCTCGACAAATCAGGGAAAACTTGTTGGCCGGCGGCGGTCTTCAGATCGTGAACATGCGTCCAGAATGTAATTATGTCCAAACTCTCAATGTCCTCCACATCTGGGCATAGGTCCTCAATTTTCATATTGCCTAACTTGTTCCACTGGATTTCCATAGCTTCCATGTCAATGGATGGGTCACCTACAAAAAAAAAATCAGTAATTAGTAATGTAAATGAATAATTTATTTAGTGAAATTAATTTGGCTTTATGCACTTACAGACTAGGTCAAGAGGAAGCTGCCTGAATTGTGGCCGTGCTCTCGAGGCAAGGGCGACGGAGGGTGTGAAAGCACGCATTTTTTCCACAGCTCCGATGCAAGAGGGAAGGCGATTCACAAGCTCATGGGTAAACTTAACCAAAAAGTCTTTGCAGTGCATCTGAACTTCTGACATCTTTTCTGGAGACAGTCTAACTTCCGCGGCAGTTTTCCAGAAACCTTCACCATAGTCCACCAGGTCACGGGGTTTCAGATTTTCAGGTCGCAGGATAGCCATCTTCAAGGCCTGAAGCTCCGTTAGACGTAGCATCCCGCCGGGCTGAGTTTGGCGGAGGGCTTCAGGTTTCACGACAGCCTTAGCCACAGTGAAGACGAAAACTTTCAGATCCCGATACACGACGGAAATGTCTGCCGCAGAGCTTTGGAAAAGAGTGTTGATTGAGGCCAGTTCCCGAAGAATCGGCCTTAGGAAAGCCAGGTACAAGCGATGTGAGCCATCTTCATGTAATTCGGCTAGCTGGTGGGCCATCGGGCATTTCTGCTTGGGATCGGCGTTCGCAGCTTTCCGGAAGAGGCTCTGCAGCTCTGAGTATTGCAGTGAATGGGATTTCACGGCGCCGTGCCAAGAAAGCCAACGTGTCGTTGCCAATTTGACTAAGGCCGGCGGTCTTTGGCCATCAGTAAGTGCCTGTGCAGCATTTGAAAAAAATAATTAAAATGAATTTTTATTTGAACTGAAGTATTTTTTTAAAAAATTAACATACCTTGTACTCCCTTTCATACTGCACCTTCCTTAAGGCGCTGTGAGAAAACCAATTCCTGCTTTCTCTTATCAAAAATTCAAGACTAGAAGGGAAAGAAGAACTAGCTTTACTGGCACATATGTCCAAGCCATGACACACACACTTGACTAGGTGTATGTTAGGGTTGTCATTCTTTTTGAGCAAGGTATATACTGAATGGTTTGCCCCACAGAGATTAGATGCACCATCAGTTCCTAGTGCAAAAACCCTCTTACTATTTAGTCCTATTTTCTTTAAGAATTCTTTCAACACACTGTATAAAATGTCTGCAGTGCACTCAGGGGTTTCCACAACTCCTAAGTAGTCCAAAATCATGCACTTCTCTTTAGGGCTGTAGTACTTTATCATTATGGCTAAATGTTTCATTGTAGTAGTATCAGTGGACTCATCAATAATAAGTGAAAACCAGCCATCGCCGACATCTTTGACCAAATCTTTCTGCAAGCAGGGAGAAATAACTTTGCAGATGATTTTGGAACATTTTGTTCTATGCAACCGTAGAGGTTGCTGGTCATGGCTACTCCCGCGGCCTGATGAGATTTCATTGATGACTTCCCCCAAATGATCGATCGTGCGAACGCTACTGTGACAAGCCACATGCGCCGACAACATGAGATCTCGTACTTTAGATTCTTTGCTTTTCACTACAAAACCTGTGTAGAAGAACACAAGACATACGTGAAGCTTGCGATAATATGTAATTAAAACACAGCTAATTTATTGTTTAGTAGGAATATTTAACACTACCATGAGAGAGAAGTGTGCTTGCTTGCTTCTTAGGTACGGCAGCGGCGTTTAATTTGTGCTTCTTCGCTTTCATGTGATTGCTAATGTCAGTTTTGTGGGCCCGGAATGGGCACTGGCACCACTTGCAATACGCCTCTGGCATGCGTAGGTCCTGTAGATGTTGAGGGGTCTCTTGGAGCCAGTCTACAATTCCATAGCGAATCGTCAAGAAAGAAAAATTACAATTCATACTCTTTAAAAACCGGCCATAGTTAGGATGGCTTAGGTTAGGTAGTGCTTTGCTTACCCTTAAAAGCTTCTTCTTTCTCCCATGCTTTGTTATAGTGTTTGGTGTACTTAGAGAATTTACCTCTCACTTTCGGTGGTGGCTTCTTCTGCTTCCCCATTGTATACACACACACCTGTTATTAAAATTACGCGCGTACACCAACTGTAGCCTTGTAAACTCAGGAACGATCCGGTCCGGTGGAGAAGTGTGCGAGTAGGCGGTGATACATTGTAGCCAACAGATAAAAGTTAACAGAAAGAAATCCGCCCCCCGGAAGGTTTTCCGCCCAAATTCCGCCGAGTGACCTCGCCGATGAGCCCAATCGGCGGTTTTCCGCCAACCCGAAATTTGATCCGCCGCGTGACCTCGCCGATTAGCCCAATCGGCGGAATTCCGCCTAATCTGGCAGCCCTGGTCAGCAAAACTCACTTCAACCCTCAGCAGTATTTTACGCATCAGTAGTTTCATGTCAAGAAGCCAACAGAAACACCTCTAAAACACAGCTATTTACGCCTTGTCAGCTATAATTTTCAGTAGTCCTCAGCACAAGTCAGCTCTTGACCAGCTCCGAATCAGCCAAACCCCAGTAAGGTTCAGATAGTTGTCGGGTAAAATTTTCTTTGTAGAGCGGTCCAACGTAACACAAATGAAAGTCATGCCTTTCGAAAATTCATTTCTGGCCTCAATACGTTGTTAAAATTCCTTGCGTTTTCGTGTTTGTGGAATGGCAGGTGCGGATCCGGGGGGGGGGGGGGGAGGGGGGATCGCGACCCCCCCCCCTCAGCCCGAGCCGAGGTATAAAAAAAAGGAGAAGAAAGGAAAAAGGGAAGAAAAGGCAAAAAGAAAGGAGGAGAGAGAAGAGAGAGAGAACAAGCAGGCCTGCCCTACCGCCAAACGTCGTTGCCAGCTCCGCTTCGCTACGCTGGTAACTCCGTTCGGCAGGGGGCTTGCCTGCTTGGCCTGCCGGCGGCGTTCGTTCGGGCCTTTAGCCCGACCCCAAAGCCTCAAAGCGTCTTCTTCACTTTAAAATTATCGGGCCTTCGGCCCGAACTGGCAGTCCCTTTGGTAATATTAAAAGTTTGAAGTCTGTAACGGTGAACCACCGTAACTACAGCCCTCCCTTCTGCTTTGAAAACGCGCTGCTAGTATAGGAGTTATAGAGCCGTGTTTTTAAAACGGTCACTAATTACGTACAACTCTCAAAATTCGGTTTATGGGGCTGCAAAATTACGCAAAACCCATTACACGACATGCAGCATAGTGTTTTCAGTTATTTCGGTCGTCGATAGGGCTTTAGCGCCAAAACTGTAAGAGATAGAGCGAAACGGACGAAATTTTGGCCCAAAGGGCCCTAACTCGACGAGATACCCCTTAGGAGACCATAATGTTTTATTTAAAAAAAAATATATATTTCGCATTCACGCAAAACTTAAATAATTTTTTTCAGTGCCTTAATGAGGGTTAGCAGGATTTGCACTAGGCGTTTGAATGTCCAGGAGTGACCTTAAAGATCCCCCAAAAATCTCAACTCTCTAGCTCAAGTCCTTCGAGTGGAACAGACGACAGACATCATACGATACAAAACATGATGTTTTAGGACATTCGGGTTGCCGATGTGGCTGTACTGCCCAAACGGCAAGAGACCTTCGTTTTCTATTAGGGTAACGTCCTCTATCTGTTTCTAATACCTGTGTTGTAATTCCCCTAATAGAAAACGAAGGTCCTCCAGAGTCCCAGTTTTGAAATCCCTCTGTAGGTCCTGTGCCAAGTCCCTCCAGAGTACCAAAAGGGGGCAAAACAGGACTTAGGGATTTGGGAGAACCCTGACCTTTTGAAGTCCCCCGGAAGTCCCTCCGATGCTACGCTCGACACTCTCCTACAAGACCTCACAGCGCACCTTTTTGTCTCAAACTACTTTCAATATGTGCCCATGTGCCTATATATTCTCATATACTGTACATACGGCCCCTCTGATGTCGTCTGGCGCATTTAAAATCGTCTAAGAAGCCTTCTTCTATATGTTCTGTAAACGGCGCCAAAACATGAATCCGAGACAAAAGGGACTCCGGAGGGATTTCAGTAAAATGGAACTTCGGAGGGATTTCAAAACGAGCGAAATCCCGTCTCAGTCCCTCAGAAATCTGAGGGACAACTTTGGAACATATTAGGGACAACGTAGGACCTTCGTTTTCTATTAGGGTCACTGAACTGATTTATGCTTATATTGTTGTAATTTTATTTTCAGATAATGAACTTTTACCCAAGTCTACAAGCTGGTAGTTCACAGAATGTTCACAGTTTTAGTACCTTCTTCATGGGACAGTTGCAGTCCCATGGATATGAAGATGTGAAGAAGTGGACGATTAAAGTACTGTTTCTTAGCACTGTTTAACCAGAATAAATTCAATACATTTTTAATAACTGATTTCAACCATTATCTTTTTGTAGGTTGATATCTTATCCTTTCGACTGGTCCTTGTACCTATTCATAGGTCTCAACATTGGGCTCTTGCAGTTATTAACATGGTAGAGAGAAGTGTTCTGTTTTACAACAGCCTAGGACCAAATTTATGTGAGGATTGCCTAGAGTTAAGTGTAGATGTAACTTTGTTACTCAGCTAATTTTTCTTACATATGTACTGATAATTTTATTTATGGGGAGGGGCGGCCTGTGGGGGACTAGCCCTCAGGGTCGTGGTGGTAGACTGTCTCTCACGACCCTCCCTGATGGGAAGTTAGGACGGCCGCCTGCCTGCTTATTGCTGCACGCTTGCATGTACCGCGCCTGGCTTCTTGCTAATACACCAAACACGTAGGCCTAACGGTCCGAATAGGGTGCTAACGCTTCTGCTTGAGCATACTGCATGCGAGCGTTACAGGTGCTTACAGGACAAGAAGGGAGGAGCGACAATCCAGGTCAAGAGTTTGCCTCAGATTCAGCCTCCAGCAACAGAGCACGGCGGCGGCGGCGAGGGCGGCGGCGAGGGCGGCGCGTTCCTGGGCCCCCGCTTCTGCTAACCTATCACCACCTCCTCCCCACAAGAAGATACCTTCCGCCCCTAATCACCTATCTAATCTAATATGTACTGATAATTTTATTTATTCCATTAACAGCTTTTAGGCTCTGAAGGAGTACCTACAAAAAGAACATGTTGAACGCAAGGAGGAAGAAATTGACCTCACAACGTGGGATGTCAAGGGGAGATTCATTGAAGTGAGTGTACAACCGACTGAACCCTGATGCAGAGATCTGCAGTCTTTGTAATGTCTGTTTTATGTCTATAGGGGCCAGTACAGCAGAACAATTGGACCGACTGTGGAGTGTTTGTGCTGGAGGTGGCACGGTGTCTTTGTCTTGAAAAGCCCATTACATTCTCACAAAAAGACATACCATCTATACGAAGACGTATAAGGTCTGAAGTGGCCAACTCTTTACTGGTCTTGTAGAATGTCTTGTGTTCTTCTTCATCAGCTATTTTCCTTTTGTGATTTGCACATTTTGAGCAAATTTACTTTTAAGTAAAAGTAGTGTCAGTTTATCTGTGTTCATAAGCATGATATATTTCCACGTTATTCCTTATTGTTTCATGGGCGTGATGTGGTCATGAATGCCAACTCTTCATTGATGGTGTAGACTGTTATGCATTGTGTTCCTCTTCATTGCAGAATTAGTGTAGAACACTACTTTGGTGTTGGTGTTAGTCAAATTTGCAGTCCAACTGCTTTAGCTGAAATTACTTATCTTCTGATCACTACCCATATGATCATTGTTATTTCTTTAACTACCTCTTTGCAACTCTTGCTAAGTATGTACACTTTTTATTCATCTCCCTGTCAGATATTTTATTTTTTGATTTGCACATTTTGAGCTAAGATAGTTGGCTGAGCGAAGCGAAGCCTATAACGCCACTGGAGTGCTAAAAAAGTTCATTGTCCGTCTGTCTGTCTGTGTGTCTGTGTGTCTGTGTGTCTGTCTGTTCGCACGATAACTCGAGAACGAGTTGAGATATCAAACTGAAAATTCGAGTTCGAAAATGGGCATTCTAGCTCAAAAATTGACACCGTTAAAAATTAATTTTCGCAAAAAATAATTTTAAAAATAAATATTTTTTACAGTGTCCTAAGGGGTAACTCGGCGAGTTGCGATCCTTTGGGCGAAAATTTCGTCCGTTTGGCCGTATCTCTTACCGTTTAGCCGCTACTGCGTGACTTAAGGGCGAAAAGTCCTCAAAATGCATGTTGGGTGTCGTTTCCGGGGTATTTCGACGAGTTGCGACCCTCTGGGCGGAATTTTAGTCCGTTTGGCCGGTGAAGCGTCAAATTTGGACAAAAAGTCCTTAATATTGCGTAGAGTTGTGTATTTCTCAGATATTCGCTTATCAGAGTCTAGCATATCGCCGGAACCGTCTGCAAGAGTGAAATTTAATGGCGCTTACTGTTTCGTTACTCGAAGCGTTTTTTTATGGCATCCTTTTTCACACTGACAGCGCCGCAGGCCTAGGTAGATGTACGCAGGCGCGTCGCAGCGTAACAGTGTTTCGCGAGATATCGCGAAGCCTGTTACGCGAGACGTGGTCTGGCGTACATCTACCTAGTTTAAGTTAAAAAATGTCAGTTTATCTGTGATCTTAAGTATGTAGTTTTACTTAATTCCTCACTGTTTTATGTGCTTGATGTATGCAGTACGCACTATCTTTAAATGTGGTCATGGAAGCCAACTCTTCATTGGTGGTGTACATAGACTGTATTGAGTTGTGTGTGCAGTATCACTATTCAAATGATGATGGTTATTTATTTAAAAATATATGTATAGTTCATGACTGAAAAAGTAAATGAGTTCACTGCAAATGCGAGAGTGATATGTCTGATCTAAAAAGAGCGAGATTTTTTTCCGTTGCTCCATTTAAGAGAGATTTTAGGAACCTCGCTTTTTTTGAGAAAGAATCTGCAACATGACTCAAATTGAGTGAGATTAAGGATAAAAATCCTCACTCAAAAAGGGCGAGGTTTCCCAATCCTCGCTCAAACAGGGCGAGATTTTTGAATTTATTGCTCTGATCAAGCGAGAAAACCACATCTCGCTCTCAAAGAGAGAGGGAAAATATCTCGCTCTCCTGAGGGCGAGGATCCTCGCTCTGGTTTTTACAGTGTTAATGCATCAATCGAAATTTATTGTTGGCTGAGCGAAGCGAAGCCTATTACGCCACTGGAGTGCTAAAAAAGTTCATTGTCCGTCTGTCTGTGTGTCTGTGTGTCTGTCTGTCTGTCTGTTCGCACGATAACTCGAGAACGAGTTGAGATATCGAGTTGAAATTTTTACTGTAGCTTCCTTACCCAAAAAGTTCGGTCGAGTTCGAAAATGGGCACTCCACCTCAAAAATTGACACTGTAAAAAAATGATTTACATTTTCAAAAAAAAAAAGGATTTAAAAAAAATATTTTTTATACAGCGTCCTTTAGGGTAACTCGGCGAGATGCGACCCTTTGGGCGAAAATTTCGTCCGTTTGGCCATATCTCTTACCGTTTAGCCGCTACTGCGTGACTAAAGGAAGAAAAGTCCTAAAAATGCATGTTGGGTGTCGTTTCGGAGGTATTTCGACAAGTTGCGGTCCTCTGGACGAAAATTTCATCCGTTTGGCCGTATCTCGCACCGTTAAGCCGCTGCAGCGTCAAATTTAGACAAAAAGTCCTTAATATACGCGTAGAGTTGTGTATTTCTCAGATTTTCGCTTATCACAGACTAGCATATCGCCGGAACCGTCTGCCCGAGTGAAATTTAATGGCGCTTACTGTTTCGTTACTCGAAGCGTTTTTTATGGCATCCTTATCCATACTGACAGCGCCGCAGGCCTAGGTAGATGTACGCAGGCGCGCCGCAGCGTAACACTGTTTTGCGAAATATCGCGAAGCCTGTTACGCGAGACGTGGTCTGGCGTACATCTACCTAGTTAACATAGAATACTGACTGAAGTAGATATACCAACATAGAAGTAGGTATGACTGAACTTTCTACAGTACAATTCGACACTAGAAACCTACAAACACGGTATAGGGTATTTCACTGAATCTCGAAACGGAAGTAAGAAGTCGACAAGAAGTACTAAAACAAAGGCAAGAGGGGAGGTGGAACCGTTTCCGTTTCCGCCTTCCTCTTCACCCCTCGCCCGTGTTTTAGTACTTCTTGTCGACTTCTTACTTCCGTTTCGAGATTCAGCGAAATACCCTATTCGCGAGGTCCCCGTATAACAACGGAGTTCACCAGGTCCCCGTACAGAGTCGTAAGTGCTCCGGAGTCAGTTCCGAGATAATGCGATTCAAAGTTCTAAAGTTGCACTAAGGCTTATGGGCAGCTGTGTTTTAGAATGAGCATAACTTTTTAACGAAACGATTTTTCTGTGTGCGGTTTTTTCTATCGTATAGTCATTGTTTTCTTCTGTCTAAAACCTCAAAAATCTCGAAATGTCGAAAAACCATACATACGACTTTATACAGCGACCCTGTGAACTCCGTGTTTATACGAGGGTCTGGTGAAATGCGTGTTTATAGGTTTCAAGTGTCGAATTAAAGTACTGACTGCTAAACAGCACATATCAACATAAGCGTAATACTGAACCACACATAGAAACAGAAGTATGACTTGGCCACACAAATATTTGACAAACACAGCACTTCACATACATTTAAATCAGGTGCATAGCGTAGAATTACTGACTGAACTGCACATATCAACATAGGAGTAAAATCGAACAACACATTAAAACAGAAGTATGACTCGACTACAAACAAATACACTGCCGCTCAAAATTAGCGGGTCACTTTTTGTAACCGGTATAATTTCTAAGTTTTTCGAGCTAGGGAGCTGAGATTTGGCAGGGAGATGCATCCATCCTTCGTCTCGAGGCTCACGAAGTGCGAAATCTGTGCTCCATCCCTTACGAGCGTCGCAACCCCTCAAGTGGCCGAGGGTAGAAAAAACGATCTAAACAGGTCTGATTTTGTCACTTAAAGTGCCCGGATTGTCATGATTTTTGGTACACGGACTCAATTTTGTGCCCTCTTTCGAACGGTGCATGCGAAATCGCGATAAAAACACCCCCTTCCACATTCACCCCCACCCCCTCAGAGGGGTGAGTTTTGGGGTTGGTCGTTCACAGCGGAAAATCAGGGTGTGGACCCCACCTGTCCTCGGCCCTTTTTGTTTTTTTCGAATCGGACCACCCCCGGCTAAACTACAGCTTCGAACGTCCAACCCCTTTTCGAAAATCATTCATTTTCGACCCTTAGGAGTGAAGTTTGGGCATGCAAATTCCATGGGAGGTTTCTGGAGGCATCCCAAACACGCCCATGCAGTGAAATCCGGTGCCCACATCTTCAACCCCTTCCGAGGGGGTGGCCACCCCCGGGCACCCCTGCACCCCCTCAGAAGGGGTTGAAGGGTGGAAACCAAGCGGACCTGTTAAAGGGAAGCCTAAAGCAGCTTCCCTCAAAATTTCGTGCTGATCGGACCAACCGTTCACTCTCCAGAGCTGAAAAGCCATCAATTCTCGCTAAACCCACCCCTAAGTTCAACCCTCTGTAAAAAAAAACTGAGTAGGGGTAGCGACTAAATTCGAAGTGTCCCAGCTCGGCTCAACCTTCAGCTTGAAGCCCCCTAACTCCCTACACTGCAAATGCGAGAGTGATATGTCTGATCTAAAAAGAGCGAGATTTTTTTCCGTTGCTCCATTTAAGTGAGACTTTAGGAACCTCACTCTTATTGAGAAAGAATCTGCTACATTACTCAAATTGAGTGAGATTAAGGATAAAAATCCTCACTCAAAAAGGGCGAGGTTTCCCAATCCTCGCTCAAACAGGGCGAGATTTTTGAATTTATTGCTCTGATCAAGCGAGAAAACCACATCTCGCTCTCAAAGAGAGAGGGAAAATATCTCGCTCTCCTGAGGGCGAGGATCCTCGCTCTGGTTTTTACAGTGTACGCGCTGCGGCGTCGCGCGCGTCCGTGAGAGCGATCCGAAAATGGTGCTGCTCTTGGGCTGCAGCCGGTCCACCTGGCCGAGAGGGCACCTAGCGTGTGTCGGTGAACAAGTCACGTTCAAACGGGACACCCCTGGTCTGCTCTGGCGCACGGGAGTGCAGTCGGAGCGCCGATCCGCGTCCCAGCCGAAACGCGAGGAGCAGTGGCGCCCAAACTATGGTTCAACCCATGCACGTGCATGGGTACAAAGTTATACAGGTACATTTTAGAGCCCTATACAGGTACATGAATGGGGTAAGAAAGGGAGAGGGAAAAAGAGAAATGGAAAGAAAGGAAAAGGAAGAGAAAGAGAAGGGAAAGGTAAGGAGAAGAAACAAGGGAAAACAGAAACAACGGCTATAAGGGTATGTTTTGGGGCATACAGGTACGGTACAACGAGGGGTTTGCATGGGTACACGCGAAAATTGTGGGCGCCACTGGCGAGGAGCCGATCGCACTTGGTAGGTTGCCTGCCTCCCAGGCTCGCCCGGGTGGACCGGCTGCAGCCCAAGAGCAGCACCATTTTCGGATCGCTCTCACGGACGCGCGCGACGCCGCAGCGCGTAGGGAGTTAGGGGGCTTCAAGCTGAAGGTTGAGCCGAGCTGGGACACTTCGAATTTGGTCGCTACCCCTACTCAGTTTTTTTTTACAGAGGGTTGAACTTAGGGGTGGGTTTAGCGAGAATTGATGGCTTTTCGGCTCTGGAGAGTGAACGGGTGGTCCGATCAGCACGAAATTTTGAGGGAAGCTGCTTTAGGCTTCCCTTTAACAGGTCCGCTTGGTCCCCACCCTTCAACCCCTTCTGAGGGGGTGCAGGGGTGCCCGGGGGTGGCCACCCCCTCGGAAGGGGTTGAAGATGTGGGCACCGGATTTCACTGCATGGGCGTGTTTGGGATGACTACAGAAACCTCCCCTGAAATTTGCATGCCCGAACTTCACCCCTAAGGGTCGAAAATGGCTGATTTTCGAAAAGGGGTTGGACGTTCGAAGGGGTAGTTTGGCCGGGGGTGGTCCGATTCGAAAAAAACAAAAAGGGCCGTGTACAGGTGGTGTCCACACATGATTTTCCGCTGTGAACGACCAACCCCAAAACTCACCCCTCTGAGGGGGTGGGGGTGAATGTGGAAGGGGGTGTTTTTTCCGATCGCGATTTCGCATGCACCGTTCGAAAGAGGGCACAAAATTGAGTCCGTGTACCAAAAATCATGACAATCCGGGCACTTTAAGTGACAAAATCAGACCTGTTTAGATCGTTTTTTCTACCCTCGGCCACTTGAGGGGTTGCGACGCTCGGAAGGGATGGAGCACAGATTTCGCACTTTGTGAGCCTCGAGACGAAAGATGGATGCATCTCCCTGCCAAATCTCAGCTCCCTAGCTCGAAAAACTTAGAAATTATACCGGTTACAAAAAGTGACCCGCTAATTTTGAGCGGCAGTGTATTTGACAAACACAACACTTCGTATACATTTAAATCAGGTGCATAACATAGAATTACTGACTGAACTGCACATATAAGAGTAAGACCGAACCACACATAGAAACAAAAGTACGACTAAATCACACAAATATTTGAAAATCACAGCACTTCATATACATTTAAATCAGGCACTGCAAATGCAAGAGTGAGATGTCTGATCTAAAAAGAGCGAGATTTTTTTCCGTTGCTCCATTTAAGTGAGATTTTAGGAACCTCGCTCTTATTGAGAAAGAATCTGCAACATGACTCAAATTGAGTGAGATTAAGGATAAAAATCCTCACTCAAAAAGGGCGAGGTTTCCCAATCCTCGCTCAAACAGGGCGAGATTTTTGAATTTATTGCTCTGATCAAGCGAGAAAACCACACCTCGCTCTCAAAGAGAGAGGGAAAATATCTCGCTCTCCTGAGGGCGAGGATCCTCGCTCTGGTTTTTACAGTGGGTGCATAGCATAGAATTACTGGCTGAACTACACATACTAGGTAGATGTACGCCAGACCGCGTCTCGCGTAACAGGCTTCGCGATATATCGCGAAACACTGTAACGCTGCGACGCGCCTGCGTACATCTACCTAGGCCTGCGGCGCTGTCAGTATGGGCTAGGATGCCATTAAAAATACGCTTTGAGTAACGAAACAGTAGGCGCAAGTAAATTTCACTCGTGCAGACGGTTCCGGCGATATGCTAGTCTGTGATAAGCGAAAATCTGAGAAATACACAACTCTAAGCGTATGTAAAGGACCCTTTGTCCAAATTTTAAGCTGCAGCGCCTTAACGGTGCGAGATACGGCCAAACGGACGAAATTTCCGCCCAGAGGGTCCCAACTCGTCCAAATACCTCGGAATCGACACCCAACATGCATTTTTAGGACTTTAGTCACGCAGTAGCGGCTAAACAGTGAGAGACACGGCCAAACGGACGAAATTTTCGTCCAGAGTATCGCAACTCGCCGAGTTGTCCCTAAAGACACTGTAAAAAATATTTTGTTTAAAATTGTTTTTTTTTTTTCGAAAATGTAAATTAATTTTTAACGGTGTCAATTTTTGAGCTAGAATGCCCATTTTCGAACTCGACCGAGCTATTTGGGCAAAGAAGCTACTGTAAAAATTTCAGGTCAATATCTCAACCCGTTCTCGAGTTATCGTGCGCACAGACACACAAACAAACAAACAAACAAACAAACAAACAAACAGACAGACAGACAGGAGCCAAATCCGATCAGTGAAGTAACCTTTTGCACGGCGTGAAACTCCAGCGATTCTGACGTGACCAGTTCCGCCTAGAAACTTTTGGACATCGAGGTACAAAGCAACAGGCGATCTTTTTCGTTGGCCGTGAAAAACCGCGAAATACTACTAGGTAGATGTACGCCAGACCACGTCTCGCGTAACAGGCTTCGCGATGTTTCGCGAAACACTGTTACGCTGCGACGCGCCTGCGTACATGACTGCGGCGCTTTCTGTAAAAATTAGGATGCCGTAATTTCGAAAATTATTTGAACCCTTGTCGTCAAATCGGGGAAGGCCATTAAATTGCACTCGAAGGGACCGTTCTGACGATGTACGGTAAAGGGTAGTTTGGGATTGTCAGAACTTTTGAGATATGCCCTTGCTGACTTGTTCAAATACGATTCGAGAAAGAAAACAGAGGGCACCATTGAATTGCACTCGTGCAGACGGTTCCGGCGATATGCCGGTCTGATGGGCGCAAATCTGATTAATACACCATTTACGGGCATATTGGCGACTTCTTGTCCAAATTCAACGCTCTAACAGCAAAACGGTAAGAGATACGGCCAAACGGACGAAATTTCCGCCCAGAGGGTCTTAACTCGTCAAAATACCCCGGAAACGACACCCTACATGCAATTTCAGGACTATTCGCCCTTGAGTCACGCTGTAGCGGCTAATCGGTTAGAGATACGGCCGAAATTTTCGCCCAGAGGGCCGCAACTCGTCGAGTTACCCCTTAGGACACTGTAAAAAAATATTTATTTTAAAAATATTTTTTTCCGAAAATGTAAATTAATTGGCTGAGCGATAGCGAAGCCTATTACTTCACTGATCGGATTTGGCTCCTGTCTGTTTGTTTGTCTGTTTGTCTGTTTGTCTGTGTCTGTCTGTACGCACGAAAACTCGAGAACGAGTACAGATATCGAGTTGAAATTTTTACTGTAGCTTCGTGGCCTGAATACCTCGAACGAGTTCGAAAATGGGCATTCTAGCTCAAAAATTGACACCGTTAAAAATTAATTTACATTTTCGAAAATGATTATTTTAAAAATTAGTATTTTTTTTACAGTGTCCTAAGGGGTAACTCGGCGAGTTGCGGCCCTCTGGGCGAAAATTTCATCCGTTTGGCCGTATCTCTTACTGTTTAGCCGCTACTGCGTGACTAAAGGAAGAAAAGTCCTAAAAATGCATGTTAGTTGTCGTTTCGGCGGTATTTCGACAAGTTGCGATCCTCTGGACGAAAATTTCATCCGTTTGGCCGTATCTCGCACCGTTAAGCCGCTGCAGCGTCAAATTTAGACAAAAAGTCCTTTATATACGTTTAGAGTTGTGTATTTTTCAGATTTTCGCTTATCACAGACTAGCATGTCGGCGGAACCGTCTGCACGAGTGAAATTTACTTGCGCCCACTGTTGCGTTACTCAAAGCGTATTTTTAGTGGCATCCTAGTCCACACTGACAGCGCCGCAGGCCTAGGTAGATGTACGCAGGCGCGTCGCAGCGTAACAGTGTTTCGCGAGATATCGCGAAGCCTGTTACGCGAGACGTGGTCTGGCGTACATCTACCTAGTTTTAAACGGTGTCAATTTTTGAGCTGGAATGCCCATTTACGAACTCGTCCGAGGTATTTATATTAAGAAGCTACTGTAAAAAGTTCAGGTGGATATTTTAACTCGTTCTCCAGTTATCGTGCGTACAGACAAACAGACAGACAGACAAACAAACAGACAGGAGCCAAATCTGATCAGTGAAGTAATAGGCTTCGCTATCGCTCAGCCAACTATTGGTCAGAGCCTTCCCCGACCCGGCGCGGCCTTGCTGCTCCGCTCGTAATCAACATAGGAACAGCGAATGCAAACTAACTTTATTCAAATTTGGCCGAACAGTTTGACATTAGACCTATTTCAAAAAGATCCTAATCTTTCGAGGTATTTTCAGTCTAATTTGATGGGAATCGTATAGACACAATCGGCTGCGGCCATAAGGGGCCATCATCTGTCTGTCGGTATGTCTGTCTGTCTGTCTGTCTGCATGTTCTACTCGAAAGAGTTGACATTTTTAGCGGATCTTTGGGGTCACTCCTGGACATTCAAACGCCCGGAGCAAAATCTGCCAACCCTCATTAAGGCACTGAAAAAAATTATTAAAGTTTTGCGTACATGAAAAATAAAAATATTTTCAATAAAATTTTATGGGCTCCTAAGGGGTATCTCATCGACTTACGAGCTGGGCCGAAATTTCGTCCGTTTTGCGCTATCTCTTATTGTTTCGGCGCTACAGCCACGTCAACGACCAAAATATCCGAAAACATAATGTTTTGTATCGTCTGGTGTATGTCTGTCGTCTGTTCCACGCGAAGGAGTTGAGCTAGAGTGTTATTTTTAGCCCGCCCTTCTGCTTTAACTAGCTCTAGGCCAAGGCTAAAGTCGAGCTGCGATACTGAAAAAAGAAGAAAAGGAAGAACCAATGCAAGTTGTTGAAATAACTTCCGTACTGCTATATTTGGTTAAAATTTCAGAATATTTTGAGTTCTACCTTAACCCTACTTTTTAATTAAAGAAAGAAAATATTCGGATTTGAAGTCGGGTTATGAAACTATCTAGTGCTAACACATCATTGCTGGCATCAAAGGCATAAATTAGGTTGTTCAAAGAGTGTTTTGCTGGTTAGATCATTGTGTTTTAATTTTAATATTGTTTGTTAAGAATATGGTATTCCTTTGTACACATCGTGTCTGACACTAGACATAACTGAGGTTATGCTTTTGAAGCAAATTATACCACCATTGCAAAAGCATCTTAGTGAATGTAAAATAAGGAAAAGGGTTCAATAATAATAATTGACTGTAATCCACACATGTATTTATGTGTCATTTCAACACAAAAACAACTTACAAAATAAATTTGGTTAAAAACCAAAAGAAAACATTTTAAAAAAAGGTGTCAGTCTTAGAGAAAATCACATTTGTCATGGCAGAGAAGTACAAAAGCGGGGTACAAGACGGCTAGAAGTTCCTTGGTTTCTTGGGAGATGGTTGATCGGATTCTGGAACTAAAATACATCAGATTAGATTTCAACAAGATATAATATAGTAGCACTTGTAATTGAAAATACTTACGTAGTTTGCCATCTTTATCGACCTGCTTGATTGTATGAAGTGATGCTGTAACAAGCAATACCAACATGTTCACTAGTAATAGGCTTCATTATCGCTTAGCTCACAAATAAATGCACACACTTACTGTCAAATACAGGAATACTGGAGGTTTCCCTTGTTTCATCATCAATGATGTCAAGAACAATTTTATCCAAAGCAATACCACCTCTTGATACAAGGAACCATTTGGCTACTTTATTCTTAATTTCCAGATTCATGGCATCACAATCCTCTTTTGTGAGACTTTCAAATTTCTTACCAAGAAACACTTGGATCAAAACGCCTGGAGATGGTACAGAAAGTTTGTCTTCAGTTACTAGGCGAAGGATGATGTTTTCTGGATTACCTGCTTGGTCTGAAATATTTAGGTTAGCGCGCGGAACTATTGGATTAGAATCTTTGTGGTGGTATTTGAAGTGACGGCCGGGGTTGGAGGGAATGGCTATTGGAAGATTGCAGGACAGGTAGGGGCAAACTTTTCGGTCCGGTAAACTGGGTGTACATTTTGATTCATAGTCTGGATCATCACTAAGTATGTTTGGCAGAGTAGACACAGCAGATTTTAAGGTTGGGTGATCCTCTCCAACGAACACCACTGTATTGCGCTTAATATTATGATTCAGCCACTTCCTTAAAACCGCTTTCTGCTGGTAATTGAGGTACATGTAGCACCTTCTTAGAGCCCGTTGGGGAAGAACAAGGCTTCGTCCCTTGTAGGTCAGGGCCCACCTGTTCGTGTCCCGCAGTAGTATTAATACTATCTTCATTGTTGATGTTTAACATTGCATCCCAGATTAAAAAAAAAAAACATAAGCATCAGCATACACAATATATTGCACTATGCACCATCAATACATCAATATATAATTACCTGATTAGGTACTCTTTCTACATTAATCAATTCCTTATCAACAGAACAGTCACTATTCAAAGGAATACCCCATCGCAAATCATATGCAATCATATTCTCATCACTAAATGGTCTAACCCTGGGAAAAAAAGTAAGTGGAAAAGTGCAACTGAAGAGGCAATGAAGTGGTTATAAGGAACCAAGTGGCAAAAAAGTGGCAAGGTGCAAAGTAAGTGGTATCCAGGAGGTTAGGTGGCAAATAAGAGCCAAGTGGTGGAGTGGCAACCATTGTGTTTGGGGGAAGGGGTATTTAAGTGGTGCTGATGTGTTCAGGAATTAAGAGGGAAGTGGCAGAATGAGCCATTGCCAGACTGTTTGCTCAATGTTGCTTCTTAACATTGTTCAAATGTTCAGCATGCTCTGGCTTTACTTAGAGAAATTTGAAACAAGGTCCATCAAGATTAATTATATTTCCATGTAACAATATTGTTGCATTATTTTTTATTATCACAGTTAGAATTTTAATGTGTCCTTACTTAACTCGTATTTTGAACATGAAATTAACACGAAGCGTAACAATTTAAAGAGAAAAAAAAAACAATCATATAGTAATTTGAAGTTTAATTATATTACTCTGAAGCATTCAATCTCCAACACATCCATAGGGCAGACTGGTAGCATACAACTTGTTCTCAACCTTCATGAACACACACTGGCCCCCAACTCTTGATGGATAGATAGCAATTATATTACCATCCTGTACAATTTCTTCTATGTGTCTAATTGGAAATTCCCCCTTTTCCCACAATGCATTTCGATTTACAACAACTTTTTGGACTAACATAATAATTTTGTCATGATGCTGAGCATCAGGAACAGATAAAATCTTTTTAATAATGCATTTTGAGCCATCCTTCAAATAGACTCCACAATCACTTTTCCTTGTTGATCTTCCATATTTTTCAGTAGCAAATTTCACTCCACTAACCATCATTTGTTGATATTCAGTGACGACATTCTCTTGATTAACTTCTTCAACCAAGTGATGCAGAGCAATTTCTTCATCATTTGTCAGCTGGCACTCTATCGCCTTTCCAATGGTAACACAATTACCCTCTCGAACAGCAATCCAAAGACGTTTGGAATAAAGCCCAGTGGAATACTCAAGAACTGTATCACAAATATCAAGTCTAGAAGCCAAGTTAGGTAGATTTTTAGACATATAGTATTTTCGAGACACTCCTTTAGCAACTCTGAATGGGCTTTTGGCCCAACCAAGAATTTGCTTGTTTTTTCCCTCAAACGGAAAACAAGTATGTGTCCACACTGGACCATGATTCAACACACCTTGTACAACATGGAGCAATAAGTGGACGCAGTAGGTCATTCTTTCTATTTCAAAATACTTCTCATAATAGATGCAATATAATGTAAGCAGCTTATCACACAATTGCAGCTGGGGCAGAGAAATGGACTTCTGTAGTAGAATGTGCATAGCATAAGAAAGAAGTGCAAAATGAGACACATATTTGTAAGGAAGAATACCTCTCATAACAGCAGGCCCATAAATCACTAAAAACGACCTCCATTCGCTTGCAGTGAATTTTGCTCTGTATTTGAGGTCTCTTGGCATTCTTGTCATTGCTGATGGAGTTGTGATTTTCAGTGCTCTTTCAGAGATCCTCAAAATTTCATCGTCACGAAGTTTCAACAAGAGAAGATCCTAATGATCAGAAACAACACGCTCTGTGTAATGCACGAAATCTGGCACAGGTCCAAGAGCAGGGTCAAAGTAATTCAGATTGATAAGAGCAGATAGTCCTTTACATCCCTTAATAGTTCGATTCTCGTAATGAGCGTCCAACATAGCTCGTGTCATACTTTCATGTGTACGAACTTGAGGTGCATCCTCAAGCATTCCATAGCGGACACCACAATTTCTCACATGCACGCTTTGGTGTTCACAAAAAGTGCAGCCATAAAATCCAGAAAAACTTTTGTAATTTAACAGTTTGTATCTTTCTTGGGAATCTACACAGCAGCAGATGGGTATGACTAGGGTATGAACTTTTTCTCCATTGTGATGCCAATCAAAACCAGTTGATGATAAATTGTTACACTCATCAACAAAGGGCCGCAACATCACTTCCATTTTAGGTTTGGAGTTCCCAACCCAGATGCCAACCATCAGCATATGTTTTACTCTAAGCTTTGGAGAAAGCTGATTTATCATTAAGTATATAGGATAGATTTGCTGATGAGAGGTTTTGCCATATGGTACACCATCTGTGTTCCACGAAAAAGATACATTTTCAGGTTTGGATAGAGGTTGGTTGGGTGCACTTAATTTTTTGTAGAGTGCACCGTCATTAACATCTTCCAACGAATCTTCATTTATTTTCTGTCGGTTAAATCTATAGCTAAGACTCTCTGCTATTCCTTCACCAGTCTCAAAAAGTTTTTTAAGCTGACTTTCTATCCCTAATGAAATGAAAAATGAGTGTGCATTTTTTGCCTTTGCTATTTCCCAGCCACATGGGCATGATACTTCTCTATGCAGATGCTCTTCTTGAACTCCAATCAAATATGCATTGCACTCAGTACAATAAATATGATATAGGTCTTGAGACCTGTCTGGTTCAGCAAATTTCATCAAATCGTATAATGTTGCTGGTATGACTTCTCTCTTAAATATTGTGTTCAGCATGTCAATATAATCTACAATGGCACTGAAGGATAGGACATGGCGAAATCCTAGAGAAAGGCTCATGAAAAGAACTTCCCCCACTGTTATATCAGTGCATTGGCACACAGGGTCGTCTTGCTCTCTGATCCGAAATGCATTCTGTTCTACATTGTTCCCCAGAATCCCTTCAGCAGGAATAAATCTGTTGTCATTCTCATGGAGATCAGAATCTTCACTTCCAGAAGATGAAGGAGATTCTGAAGACGAAGAGTCTGCTGACAAGGATTCTGAGGGCGAAGAATCTGGAGACGATGGATCAGGAGACGATGAATTTGATGATGAATTGTTGTGGTCTTGAGATGCAGACTCTGAAGAATCTCCCTCACGTGATGTGGTACCTTGTGTATCTGAATCAGTCTGAGAGTTGTCTGATGTTGAATGAGGTTCTCTGGTGTAGAGTTCATCTCCAAGGCAAGTTGTGGATAATTCAAGGTTCTGTACCTAACACAATAGAAACAATAGCATGAGCTCAAAAAAACTAACTTGAAAGGTTGCGATCGACAGCAGACTTTTAATCGTACATTGGTCAAAGCATTTTTGGTGGGTATACTGTTGGACGTAGAAACATCTGCAGAGCAGTCTGAGCACTAAAGTCACTGAGGTGGTAATGTTCCTCATGCTATAAGAAATAAAAGATATTAAAACAACAATAGAAGTTGAAAACATATCATGACTGCAGCATAAATAATATGCTCTTCCAAATTACCTCAAATGATGAAGAGCTGTCATCACTGACAACGGAGGCACTTGAGTGCAACGGTAACGTGACGGGTTGAATGTTCTGGGACTAAAAAAGCGAAATGTTATTGATACATCATAGAGAACCTAACCTTCATTTGGCATTAAATGTCAATAAAATCACCTGATGTAAACGCTGACGCAAACGTCGTTTGCGAGTTCGCGATAACCAATCTCTTTTCTCGCGTTTAGGTGGAGGATCCTCATCAGACATGTTGAGTTTCAATAAAGTTTCAATCTTGTTGACATTCGTCTCTCGGTAAGCCAGCACCCGGCAGCACGGCACGGTGGACGCGGCAAGGGGGAAGGGCGTTGAAAACGACCAAAACATAGCAATACGAGGGCGGATAGGAACGTACCCCGCACCGGTGTTGACCTGCGCAACAACCGGAGGGAGAATTTGTGTGTTGTGTGTTGACTAGTCGGCAAGTCAAATGCGCTGGTTACTTGTGAAATTATTGTAGAAGCATTATGTCAGATATGTTTGCTGCCATTTGGCCATTGGAGGCTCTTAGAAAAGAGGATTACTCGATAGTTCCCGCGAGTCACGTTAAACACTTCAATCCCAAACATGAAAAAGATTTTGAATCGAAAAAGATCTACAAGTACAAACCTCCAAATGCATCAAGTTCAAGTCATGTGTCCATTTTGGCATTAGCTAGTGAGTAGTGATTTTTACTTATGTATTTCATTGTAAGTGTTGAACATTATTCATATTCATAATGTCTTGCAGATAGCAAAGAAGATCTGCAGACCAAACTAATCCGATCAAGGATTCAGTATCCAAACAGGAAAATACTGCAGCCCACATCATCCACAACTGAGGATGATGGTAATTCTAGAAAGGTTTGTAAATCCCAAATCCGATTATAAATCATACACATTGTTTAGCACTTGGGCTTATTGTTCTCTATATTTATTAATTTACTGATTGCCACCAGGCTAAAGACAAAGCGCAAAAGAAAAAGGAAGGCAGTAAACGAAATTTCAGCTCAATTTTTAGTTCATATGAAACAAAGCAATTGATGTCAGCGACAGAAAGCACACAGGCATTCTGCACATCAAAATCATCTTTGTTGGACAATTGCAAAGCCGCACCCAAACGGTCATCTGAATGTGAAGCTCAAGAACTCAATAAGCCCATCAAGAAACGTCGTATATGTCAAGAAAAATCTAATGATTCCACCATTTAGGGATTTTCACTAGGAAGTGATACAGAATTAAACACTGCCTCAAACTTTCAAAATTTATCTATGATTGACACCACAAATGATGATGATCTCTTGTCTTTGGGCAAGGCACAAGATTTAGCAGTTCTTAAAAAGGAATTGCAATTGTTAAAGCTACAAAATTCAGAGCTTGTTTCTAAAGTTGAAGAGTTGAAATGTGGCATGGAAATAACCTGCAGCATTGGTCTCGAAAAGATCAAAAAAGAACTATCTGATGCCCAAGAAGAAAGATTATCAAAATTGGAAGACCAATTAAAAGATTCATTTAAGTCTCTTGACAACTATTTGAAAATCATCCCGGGTAAGTGTCTTTTTTGTGAGAAGTTGAGTCATATTCTTATGTGTCTGCCCCCCTACACTGAAAACGGGGGAATGATGCATGTTATAACGAGAGGATAACGCGCGGTATCGTGCGGTTTTCGTAAAATATCGTTAAAGCAAACTTCTGAAATTCATTTTTGATGACACCATTGGATTCCTCGTAAAATTTCCGTTCGAACGAGCATACATGTCATGGGGTTCCAACCAATAATTTCCTGGGATATGATTCTTGTAAGTGTCTTTTTTTCGGGTTTGAAATCCCATGACATTTATGCTCGTTCGAACGGAAATTTGACGAGGAATCCGATGGTGTCATCGAAAATAAATTTCAGAAGTTTGCTTCAACGATATTTTACAAAAACAGCACGATACCGCGCGTTATCCTCTCGTGATAACATGCATCATTCCCCCGTTTTCAGTGTACTAATGATATTTTTCTTTACAGGCCCATCCAAATCAACATCTACAGTAACTCATAAAATTATAAATACATCTCGTAGGGACAAGGACCCCAAAGAAGGCGACATGCCAAATGTTGAATTGGTAAGCGCCTTTGTACTCTTGACTATTTTTTACATTCTGGGCAGTTAAATCAACTTCTTATCTTAATCTCAGGTGAACATTGGACATAACGTGATGGCAGATAATGATATTTGGTCAAATATTAATTCTAGTACTACCAAAGATGACTGGGCATATGCAGCTTTACTGGCAGTGTTTGGGGAAAACGCCAAATATTATAGGGTAAGAAAGCCGAGAACTGAAGATGCAGACCAGAGGCAGTTTCCCATCAAGCCTCCGGTGCTTTTTGTCCTTGAAAGTAAGTTTTTAGCCCACGCTTGTGCCTTTCCTATTTTCACTGTGCCATGTTGAGACTAATTCATGGTTGTTATTTATGGTTCATTCCCCTCAGATCATTACAAACAATGGCTTAAAGCCCATCCAGATGTAATGGATGAGAAGCCCCCCCAAAATAAAAAGGATACAATCGATGATAAGGAATGGGAAAAGCTTTTGGAGGCAGAAAAGGAGGAAGAGAGAGATGCTAGAAGAAGAGATACTTTAAAGGCCATGGTCAAGAGACTAGGAGGTTTGCTTGGTGACAAGGCCACAAATATGTACAGGCAACCTAAAGGGAGGTCCCGGCAAGGGTCCAGCCATGACAGGTCTGTAAAAAATTCAAACAGAGTGTGATATTATTGTAGGAAAAAATATGTCACTAATTCCTTTTTCATTTTTCTTTTCAGCAGTGATGAAAGTTTACAAGAAGATTCCGATGTCGCCAGCAGCAGCAGCAACAGTTCCTGATTTTTGTTGTTTTTCCATATATTTTTTTGTTAGCATCCCAACTATTTTAATATGCTGTGGGGTGTGCAATGTTTACTTTTTGTTTTTGTTTTAGATATTTTGCTCAACTTTAAGTTTCAAAGTTTTTCTTAAATATTTTAAGTTTATTTTTTGACTGATTACTTATGTCAAATAATGTTAAATGTTGACAATGTATATTTGTTAGGAATAAGACCATATCAGTTCCTATATTTTGTTTGTTATTGCCACAGTCCTTTGTCCTCCATTTAAGCCACTCTAAATCTTCACATTTGGCATAAATAACGCCCCCCACCTCTCTTATGCCACTTAAACACCACTTGGCCACCTGCTAGCCACTTCGCCACTTAATGACCTCTTGGCCACCTTGCCACTTAAAATGTCAAAATCTACTTTGGTGCCACCTTAGCAAGGTGGCAGTTAAGTGACACTTAACTGCCACTTTAGTTGCACTTTGACACTTACTTTTTTTCCCAGGGAATTCCATTTACAGGAATAACATTTCTTTTCAATCGAACACTGCTGAAATCGGATCTGTCAAAATGATCCCCACAAATAAAATATCGTTTGTGTAACCTTGATGGATCTTCTGTAAGCAATACTTCATTGCCAGTAATCTTAACCCACTGCCTACACCTGCAAAAGCTACTTACATAAGTGACAAAAAGTAACCATTTGTTTAACAACCTTTGTGTTAGAACAACCACAACAGGAACAGACTTGTTTATAAAACTGCTCATTCTTAGCTTTGGATTGACTTATTTCCTGACCATGAATTTGTTCAGTACTTTTTACATAGAATTTGTTACTCCATGAATTTAAGTAAGTGTCAACCAAACTAGGTAAGGAGTTGTCCTGTGGACTAATAGCCTCAGCCATAGAAACAGACAAATCGCCATCGACACCTGCAAAATTACAATAACTTAATAAGAATCAATATCAATTATATACTTATAATATTATTTGTCTTTGTTTTCATACTAAATGACACTGATGTACTTTCACTGATTAAACATTCTGTGTCAGATGACAACAATGGTCTGTCGAAACTGGCAAAGCAATCAACGAACTGATCAGTGTATATGACTTGATCGACTGAAAAAAACAAACAACGACACAAATAAAGTCTGAGTTGTTCTCCAATTTTTCTTTTAATATCTTGTTCAAATTATTAATAAAAGATTACTCACATTTCCAGCACTCTGACTGATTTATCAGTACAGGTTCATGAATACATTGAAAAACATCAATCTCATTGTCAGAATAAATACTTTTAAATTCGTCACTAAACTCTCGAGCCATCATCATTGTGATTACACGTGAATAGAAAGGTTAAGTGTTGATAATTTTCCTGCTGTTGTTTTCAAGCCAATGGCCTTTTAGAATCCTAAATGCCAGCCAATCACAACGCTTCGCAAATTCAACAATGTCACCAACACAACATTATACAAACTATATTTTAAAATGTCCTAAAATTGTTGGCTGAGCGAAGCGAAGCCTATTACGCCACTGGAGTGCTAAAAAAGTTCAATGTTTGTGTGTCTGTCTGTGTGTCTGTCCGCACGATAACTCGAGAACGAATTGAGATATCGGGTTGAAATTTTTACTGTAGCTTCCTTGCCCAAAAAGCTCGGTCGAGTTCGAAAATGGGCATTCTAGCTCAAAAATTGACACAGTTAAAAATTAATTTACAGTTTAGAAAAGTAAATTTTAATTTACAGTTTAGAAAAGTAAATTTTAAGAAGAAATAATTGGCTGAGCGATAGCGAAGCCTATTACTTCACTGATCGGATTTGGCTCCTGTCTGTCTGTCTGTTTGTCTGTCTGTCTGTTTGTCTGTCTGTCTGTCTGTTTGTGTGTCTGTCCGCACGATAACTCGAGAACAAGTTGAGATATCGAGCTGAAATTTTTACTGTAGCTTCCTTGCCCAAAAAGCTCGGTCGAGTTCGAAAATGGGCATTCTAGCTCAAAAATTGACACCGTTAAAAATTAATTAACATTTTCAAAAAAAATAATTTTAAAAATAAATATTTTTTTTTCAGTGTCCTAAGGGGTAACTCGGCGAGTTGCGACCCGTAGGGCGAAAATTTCGTCCGTTTGGCCGTATCTCTTACCGTTTAGCCGCTACTGCGTGACTAAAGGAAGAAAAGTCCTAGAAATGCATGTTGGGTGTCGTTTCCGAGGTACTTTGACGAGTTATGACCCTATGGACGGAAATTTCGTTCTTTTGGCCGTATCTCTTACCGTTTTGCTGTTACATTGTTGAATTTGGACAAAAAGTCCTTAATATACGCCTAAGTTGTGTATTTCTCTGATTTTCGCTTATCACAGACTAGCATTTCGCCGGAACCGTCTGCGCGAGTGAAATTTAATGGCGCTTACTGTTTCGTTACTCGAAGCGTTTTTTTATGGCATCCTTATCCATACTGACAGCGCCGCAGGCCTAGGTAGATGTACGCAGGCGCGTCGCAGCGTAACAGTGTTTTGCGAAATATCGGAGATGGCATCGTTACCTCTACTCAAAATTACTCCTCTACACCAAATTTAATGAATATTTAAATTGAATAATATTTTTTATTCGACAGTGGACCAATGAAAAAAATACCTATATAAAAATAATATAAATATTAAATATAAATATTCAATATAAATATTAAATATAAATATTCAATATAAATAATATTCAATATAAATAGAAAACTCAATATAAATATTCAATATTTGCCATTCAATATTTATATTCCTCACCTTAAGGAAGCTTTAGCCCATACTATATTGACGGATGGTACGAACCTCTCGTAGCACAGTGAGAAGTGGAAGGGGGCGGCGGGGAGATCAGAAAGAATGCGTCACAGTGATGGTGTTCAGAAGGTACCCTAGAACGCATGGGAGGAGATTAGCTCGCCCAGTGAATGAATAGTGTGCTCGTGAAACGGCACTCGCAACTTTAACATAAGCGCAAGTACAGAAATGTTGATAGACGCATGAGCTGTGGCAGCAAGTGTTCCTACATTTCACAGCATTTCGCAGCACAGCAGAGGTTGCGCGATTAAACGATGTTTCTCCTACTTATAACAAGTCGCTGTGTGTGAAGGAAATTGTTTTTTTCTGGCAAAACCGCGCTGTAGCATTGCAGAGCCAGCCCAGGGCGCAGAGTGGTGGACCGCAGATCTCATCAGCGCGTGCGAAGGAATTCTGGCGCATTAAAAATGACGGGGAAAAGAAATTGCGGGATGTACCAGCTGTTATCGGTTTTCCAGGAGCTTCTGTACGAATAAACGGCGCGTTGCTCTGCACACATCTGGTGTTCGGTACCGAGCACAGATGACAGCGCACTGTAACGGTGAAGCCGTTCTCTCGCTCAGTACCATTAAAACGAGATATATCTGATGGTACAGCGTCTGCCGTACTCCGCAGCAGCCTTCTGAATATTTACAGTGTACTAAAGGAAGAGGCCCCTAGCAGCTTAGGGTCGGGCAGATGTCTCTCGGGCCCGTGACACACGCGTGCTCGGCGCGGCTGCCTTAATTCAACTCCAGGTCAGACTGGCGCTCTCCCGGAAGTTGCCCGCCCGTGACATTATCATGTGTCCAGCATTTTTTTAAAAATGAATATTTTTATGGAATATTTATATTCAATATTTATATTCAATATTTATATTGAATATTTATATTGAATATTTATATTATTTTGGTAGAGGTATTTTTCATTGGTCCATCGAATAAAAATATTCAATTTAAATATTCATTAAATTTGGTAGAGGTAATTTTGGTAGAGGTAACGAGGCGCTCCCAAATATCGCGAAGCCTGTTACGCGAGACGTGGTCTGGCGTACATCTACCTTGTGTAAAAATGAAGTACTGAAGAAAAGTTTAAGCTTGAACCTAATATTAAGTTTATTTTTGTTATTTTTAGTTCATATTACCATGATATTTGAAACAAGCAGGCCCGCCCTTCCGCCAAACGTCGTGGCCAGCTCCGCTTTGCTACGCTGGCAATTCCGTTCGGCAGGGGGCGTGCCTGCTTGGCCTGCCGGCGGCGTTTGACCCCTAAGTCACACAGAACGTCCTCTTAGCTTGTAAATGATCGGGCCTGCGGCCCGTAAAGGCATTCTCTTCGGAAACAGGCAGTTTGTGTAAACGGTGAACCACCAAACTACCAGCCCTCCCTTCTGCTTTGAAAACGTGCCGAAAGTGACTAAACGGTCAGTTATTCGGCAAAAAAGGGGAGTCGGAATTCTAGAAAAATGTCGAAATACGTGAGCTCGGCCTCAGATGGAACGGTCGAACTCGGACTTTATTTGGCAGCAGTTGGCAACACTGGAATATACGCTCGTCAGAAACGATTTTAACGATATAGGCGTCGAGGGGTGTCGAAAATTTCAAAAACTGTCGAAATATGTCGAAAATTGTCGAAATCTGTAGAAATACGTCAAAAATGTCGAAAAATCTTGAAATATCTTTAAAATGTTGCGATATATCGAAAAATAAGGGAAATGTCGAAAAACATCGAAAACATCGAAAAATGAGGGATAATGTCGAAAAATGTCGAAGAATATCAAAAATTGTCGAAAATGTTTACAAATATCGAAATATGTCGGAATATGTCAACAATGTCGAAAAATATCGAAAAACATCGAAAATTATCAAAAATGTCAAAAAATATCAAAAATTATCCAAAATTATCAAAAATTATCGAAAATGTCGAAAAATATGGAAAATTATCGCAAATGTCGAACAACATCAACAAAAAATATCGAAAAACAACGAAAAACGTCGAAAGTATCGAAAAATATCGGAAAATATCGAGAAATGTCGAAAATGTCGGAAATAGTCAAAATGTTTAAGTTTTGACGATTGGCAACACTGGAAATTGAAAAACGTTTGGCACCACTGAATTGCACTCGAAAAGACGGTTCTAGAGAGGTGCTGGTCATGGGGTTCGTAAAAGTTGAAAAGTGGGTCAGTTTCGGGTGCTTTTTACGGTGTAGTCGCGAGTTGGGTCGCTTTATCGAAAACGACGGTGGGCGCCATTGAACTGGACGCGAAAAGACGCTACCGGGGATGTGCAGCTCGATGGGTTTGAGAAAAGTTGAAAACTGGACCAATTTCGGGTGCTTTTTACAGTGTAGTCGCGAGTTGGGTCCATTTTTTCGTAAAACGGTGTGCACCATTGAACTGGACGCGAAAAGACTCTTCCGGAGAGGTACGGGTCGACGAGGTTGGAAAAAGTTGAAAAATTTTATTTTTTTTATTCCGTGAAAACTTTAATAATTTTTTTCAGTGCCTCAATGAGGGTTGGCAGGATTTGCACCAGGCGTTTCGGTGTCCAGGAGTGACCCTTAAGATACCCTAAAAATTTCAACTCTCTAGCTCAACTCCTTCGAGTGGAACAGACAGACAGACAGACAGACAGACAGACAGACAGACAGACAGACAGACAGACAGACAGACAGACACCAGATCGATTGCATAAGCCCGCTCTGAAGCTTTTTCAAAGCAGAAGGGCGGGCTAAAAAAGAATATAAGAGGAATAAAATTGGGTGTTGTCCATCCTGACATCGGGAACTGCTAGGCTGCTTGGACTGTGCGCCTGTTTCTGAGGTCGAGCTTGCTCGGCTCCGGTTTCGGTTCGCATCGGTTCATCAAGCTCGACCACAAGCAGGCCTACCCTACCGCCAAACTTCGTTGCCAGCTCCGCTTTGCTACGCTGGCAACTCCGTTCGGCAGGGGACTTGCCTGCTTGGCCTGCCGGTGGCGTTCGGCCCGACGCAAAAGCCTCAAAGCGTCTTGGCTTTACAGTTATCGGGCCTTCGGCCCGTACGGGCATTTGCTTTGGGAATATTAAAATAAGTGTGTAACGGTGAACCACCGTAACTACAACCCTCCCTTCTGCTTTGAAAACGCCATGCTAGTACACTGGAAATCAAACTGTTTAATCAGCATGCTTGCCGCAAGCATGCTGATTAATAGGCCTGTGCGATTAATTGAGTAATTGGGTCGATTCGATTATTTTTTTAATAATCGACGTCGATTGTTCAGGCCCCAATTGTAATTGAAGTAATTGATAATCGACCGAACATACCGATTATTGGCCGATTATCAATTATTAACCAATTATTAATAAGTAACCGATTATTATTTTTTAATCGTTTTACATTGCATTGAGGTCCTTTCTCACTGCGCCGCGTCCACCGCTTCGTGCATTTTCGTAAATCAAGTTTCAAACTCGTAAACTGCTGCGGCTGGGCTGCTGGCTGCCCTGTGCCCGTCAGGCAACAGGCAACCCAAGCTGGAAGGACGACATGGGCACCTACCGGAACCTATGTACAAAAATTAGCCATGCGCCACTTGGCAGTTAACCTCTTTTTGTTACCCACTTCTAAACCCATTGATTTGAGATGTGAAACACTACGTATGGCATTTTTGGTGAATATTTGATTAATTTGTCGGCAAATGTCGATGAATCGAAATTTATTAATTAATACGACTTGTCAACTAATTGGTTGCTTTCGATTAACTTAGTAAACCAATTAATCGATCTAACCAATTAATCGAACGCATTATCGATTGTCGATTACCGATATTCGCAATCGACTCGATTTTCGATTATTTTTATAATCGGCAATTCCAATGGATTTTTAATAATCGCACAGGCCTATGCTTGCCCAAGCACACTGTTTAATCAGCATGCTTGCCCAAGCACACTGTTTAAACAGCATGCTTGTCCAAGCACACTGTTTAATCAGCATGCCTACAAGCACACTGATTAAACAGTGTGCTAAGCACACAGTTTGATTTTCAGTGTATAGGAGTTATAGAGCCGTGTTTTCAAAACGGTTACTAATTCCGTTCAACTCCCAAAATTCGGTTTATCGGGCTGCACAATTGCGCAAAACCCATCACTGGAAAAACAAATGTGACATATGTAACGTCTGTAACGTGACCTATGGTTCTTTCCGTTCTTTCTTAAATATTAGCGTGGTGTTAGCTGCAATCATATTTTTAGTTACACCATCGTTTCAGGCGTAAAATTTCGGTTCAAACGAGTATACATATGATAGGGTTCTTATTGCAAAACAACACATTGTAAGATGACGCAGGAATTCATTAACATCGCTGTGTCTTTGTTACGATTCCTCAGAACCCCATCATATATATGCTCGTTTGAACCGGAATTTTCCGGTGGAAATGATGGTGACCTCGGAATTTGAATACAGTCAATGATATGAAAGATATTGTAGAAAAACCATAAAACGCGCCGTCCGTCACGTTTCTTGATGCGACATGTGAACATGTCGCATCAAGAAACGTGACGCATGTCACATTAGTTTTTCCTGTGATTACTCGACATCCAGCATAGTGTTTTCAGTTATGTCGGTCGTCGATAGGGCTTTAGCGCCGAAACGGTAAAGGACAGAGTAAAACGGACGAAAATTTTCCCCAAGAACCGCAAAATGGCGCAAAACCTGTGCAACGATACACAGCATGATCGTTTTCGGACACTTGTGTTGCCAATGTGGCTCTACCTCTCAAACAGTAAGAGATAGAGCAAAACGGAAGAAATTTTGGCCCGAAAAGTCGCAAAATGACGCAAAACCCATGACACGATACCCAACATGAATTTTTCGGATATTTCGGTCGTCGACGGGGCTGTAGCGCCGAAACAATAAAAGATAGCGCAAAACGGACGAAATTTCGGTCAAGGGGGTCGTAAGTCGATGAGATACCCCTTAGGAGCCCATAAAATTTTATTGAAAATATTTTTATTTTTCATTTACGCAAAACTTTAATAATTTTTTTCAGTGCCTTAATGAGGGTTGGCAGGATTTGCTCCGGGCGTTTGAATGTCCAGGAGTAACCCCAAAGATCCGTTAAAAATGTCAACTCTTTCGAGTGGAACATGCAGACAGACAGACAGACAGACAGACAGACAGACATACCGACAGACAGACGATGGCCCCTTATGACCGCACACTGTTCGAAATTTTGTCGTAAATTAACGACAAAAAAGTCGCTAATTTCCATAGCGACATTAGTCATTCTGAAACGATTTGGTCGTAAGTCAACGACAAAAATGTCATTTCTTTACGACATTGTCGTATTTTTTTTAACACTGAAGACTTGAAAAGTTCGTAAAAGAACTTTTTCGTAACTGAACGACTAAAGTCGTACAGTAGCGACCCAAGTCGTAAAATTACGAATAAAGTTGTAAATGTTTGACATTCTGCGCCAAAAATTTACGATCCGTCGTAAATTTTGGATTAAAGTTGTAAATTTTCGACTTTCTTCGTTTTAAAACGAACTGTCTCGTTATGAAAATTGGCGATCAATTTGTCGTTTACGGACGACAAAAGTCGTAACTAGGAAGTGACAACATTATTGTTTTCGAAAATATCGTAAGTTTACAACTATTTTTAACAGTGCAGCCGATTGTGTCTATACGATTCCCGTCAAATTAGACTGAAAAATACCACAAAAGATTAGGATCTTTTTGAAATAGGTCTGTGAGGTGATGAATATACCCCCGTGATAAAGGTACCGGGGGGTATAATCGTTACGTGACCAATATACCCCTCCGTAAGGGGGGTATAATTATCACGGTATGGTTGCACCCCCCTGACAGGGGGGTACAACTATCACGTTACGATTGTACCCCCTATCAGGGGGGTACAACTATCACGTTACGATTATACCCCCTTCGGAGGGGGTACAACTATCACGTTACGATTATACCCCCTTCGGAGGGGTATGACGGTAACGTGATGGTTATACCCCCTGTACCAAGGGGGGTACAACCGTAACGTGATAGTTGTACCCCGGGGGATAAAACTGTAACGTGATAGTTATACCCCTTACACCGAGTGGGGGGTAAAACAGTCACGTGATGGCTTTACCCCCTACTCATAGAGGGTATAACGGTAACGTGGAACTGCATTGCCTGTGATCTCTTTTGAACCTATGAGCAAAGTCGAACACTAGACGTGTCACAGTTTGCTAAATGTCTTCCAGGTACGTGGTTCTGTAGCTTGTGACAATTCCATGTGGAAAAAAATCACATTCATTAACCGATATACTTTTCCTAGTTAACTTAGAAAATAATAGAAAAATAATATTTTCCATGTACCGCAGATTTTTGGGACACTTACAGACCTAACCAACAGCAAGACTGTTTTGAATTTTTGTCTGTCCTCCTTGATTCTTTGCAATCCGAGTTTGTCAACAGATTTCAGCATGAATCGTAAGTTTCAAATGCAGAGGGTTTGAAATGGGTATGAAAAGAAACTAATTTTGGACACGTATATTTTTTACAGCCTACACATTTCTACTAAGGCAACCACACCCATTGATTGTTCCTTCGGTGGTTTTACCCTAACATCAAGTAAGCACCACATCCTTCATTAGGAAACAGGAATAGTAAACATGACTCAGATTTGAGATAAACTAAATTTTTATTTTGCAGTTACCTGTGAGCAGTGCTCTTTCAAATCTGAAACGCTGACTAGTTTTACGATTTTAAGTCTAGACGTCTGTAATGAGTCTAGTGGGAAAGTAACCATTGAAGACAAACTTAAGGATTATTTTGTGACTGAGGACGTGCAGGGGAAATGTGAAAGGTGTTCAAATGAGAAGCTAAGGAAAGGCATGTTTCTCGCTAAACCCCCTGCTACCCTCATTTTACACCTGAAAAGGTTTGGTTCGTTCACTCACACTAGTGTGCTGAGCACAGCAATAATCACACTAATGTTTTTTTCTTTCGGCTTGTCAGATATACTCAAAGTGGAGAAAAAGTTACGACACCCGTAATCGAAAACATAAATATCAATGCTGACAACTGTTGTAATAACGCGGTATCACGTGGTAGCTACTATAGCTAGGAGCGGGTATGGATAAATAAGTAGGCTTGAGTTCACGGATTAGAATGATCTTTATTGAGTCATGACCTGACGAGCTAACCTCGGGTCTGTGGAGGGGGGTGTTTATTTGCAGTGACAGCAGACGCTGCGGCGGACAAAAGAGCATCGTAATGGTTACGAGCAGACCACTGCATTATAGACAGTGGTAAACATTGGACCACAGATGAGATATTCTAAACCTCAGATTGTTGTTGGCTGAGCGAAGCGAAGCCTATTACGCCACTGGAGTGCTAAAAAAGTTCGTTGTCCGTCTGTCTGTGTGTGTCTGTGTGTCTGTTCGCACGATAACTCGAGAACGAGTTGAGATATCGAGTTGAAATTTTTACTGTAGCTTCCTTGCCCAAAAAGCTCGGTCGAGTTCGAAAATGGGCCTTCTACCTCAAAAATTAACACTGTAAAAAAATGATTTACATTTTCAAAAAAAATTAATTTAAAAAAATATTCTTTTTTACAGTGTCCTTTAGGGTAACTCGTCGAGATGCAACCCTTCGAACGAAAATTTCGTCCGTTTGGCCGTATCTCTTACCGTTTAGCCACTACTGCGTGACTTAAGGGCGAAAAGTCCTCAAATTGCATGTTGGGTGTCGTTTTCGGTGTATTTCGACAAGTTGCGACCCTGTGAACGGAAATTTCGTCCGTTTGGCCGTATCTCGCACCGTTTAGCCGCTGCAGCGTCAAATTTGGACAAAAAGTCCTTAATATACGCGTAGAGTTGTGTATTTCTCAGATTTTCGCTTATCAGAGACTAGCATCTCGCCGGAACCGTCTGTACGAGTGAAATTTAATGGCGCTTACTGTTTCGTTGCTCGAAGCGTTTTTTTGGCATCCTTATCCATACTGACAGCGCCGCAGGCCTAGGTAGATGTACGCAGGCGCGCCGCAGCGTAACAGTGTTTTGCGAAATATCGCGAAGCCTGTGGAGGTGTTATTTGCGAGACGTGGTCTGGCGTACATCTACCTAATGATTACTAGTAAAGCTAACGCATTATGGCTGAGCTTAAAATTTCACTTTTGAGACAGAAATGGAGATATTCTAAACCTCAGATTAGGTTGTTGATGAGCGAATGCTTGAATTAATAAAAAAAATTGGACAGTCTAAAAAGAAGTTCGTTGTCCGTCTGTCCATGCCATGTGTGTGTGTCTGTGTCTGTAGAAATCAACCCAGCATAACTCGAGAACGAATTGTTGAGAGGTTATCGAGTTGAAATAACTGTAGCTGCACGGTCGCATAAAAACATCTGGGTCGAGTCATCGAAAATGGGCCTTTTCAGGACTCAAAAATGCCAACAGCTGCAAAAAAATAATTACTTATATCCAGAATACCACATTAATTTAAAAAATATTCTTTTGCTATCAACGTCCTTTGTGCATTCGAGATGCAACCCTTCAACAAAATTTCGTAATTGGTACCGTATCAAACTTGGTTCGTAATTATCAACTACTGCGTGACTTGTTGGCGAAAATCCTCAAATTGCATGTTGGGTGTCGTTTATCGGTGTATTTCGACAAATTTGCGACTGTGAATGCGGAAATTTCGTCCGTTTGGCCGTATCTCGCACCGTTTAGCCGCTGCAGCGTCAAATTTGGACAAAAAGTCCTCCGTAATACAGCGTAGAGTTGTGTATTTCTCAGATTTTCAGCTTATCAGAGACTAGCATCTCGCCGGAACCGTCTGTAGACTTTAAGTTTCATTTCTGATCGTTGCTATCGAAGCGTTTTTGGCATCATATCCATACTGACGAGCGCCGCATGTGATGGGGTTCAGATGTAGTTCATTCAACATGTCCAGCGTAACAGTGTTTTGCGAAATATCGCGAAGCCTGTTACGCGAGACGTGGTCTGGCGTACATCTACCTAGTTTATTTACTAGGTAAAGCTAACGCTTAAGGCTGAGCTTAAAATTTCACTTTTGAGACAGAAATGGAGTTCTTTTAGGCTTAGGTTTTATGATGAAATGTACTTGAATTAATAAAAAAAATTTGGACAGTCTACAAATATAATTTTTTCATAGTAAAGTCAAAAAAAAGGCAATCATTTTATACAGGTGAACATTCCCAAGTATGCGAGTTCCTAAGTTGGTGCAATTAAGTGTGTGGAGGTATTCAGTGGTGGAAGTAATTATGTCACAGTACAGCTGCAATTATCACAGATAGAAGTTTTGTTTCAAGAATTATTTCTGTGAATGTATTGAGATGTGCATTTTAGTTTGACTTGATGCTTTTAAAAACCTATCAGATGAATTATTAACAAATAATAAATCAGAATGGAAGATTATTCTTGTTGTGTCATGCGAAGATTAAGGAGGATGTGATTGACCATACCATGAGAGAGGACACATATTTTAAGGTCAGGTAAATTATTTATTGCCTGCTTACTAATGAACACAATACATCATCCATAATGGAAGGAACTATTACAGTAACAAATAAGGATTATTTTAATTTCACAGCCGTTTAACAGTTAAAACTTTATCACAGATTATGACTATTCAGAAACGTTACAAAATACATTTCAAAAACAAAAAATCTTGTCACAAAATTAAAAAAACATACAAAAAACTGTAAACAAATCAGTCAAGGTAAGCTATCACCCTACATACTTAAGTGAGCTTATCAGTATTAGAAGCAGAGTTGTCAGCATTAGAAGCAGAGTTGTCAACATTAGAAGGAGAGTTGTCAGCATTAGAAGCAGAGTTGTCAGCATTAGAAGCAGTGCTGACATCTGATGGATCAATATCTTCGACATCTTCAAACTCAGGGACAATTTTCCCTTTTGAGAAAAGGGCATCATTAGCTTGAGCTGCAAAAGAGAAGAAAAAATACATGCATAAGATGAATGTTAACAACATAGTTACAAGTTGATATGATATGTGAACTCTTACATTTCTCGATAATGTCCATCCTATAACTCTTATCTCCCATCTGATCTCTGTAAACTATGTAAGGGTTGTGACCCTTGCTGATGTCATTACTTATTATATCTAAATCACTAGTAGATAACTTGGACAAATATTTCCCGGGAATTTGAACTCTCCACTTCAACCCATCTGGAGCGAGTATGGTGGCCTGTTGACCCTTCCCATATACAGCATGGTTGGTTTCAGATATGCCGAGAATCTTGTAGGGTAAGTTCTTCTGAAGTTTGCTCAAATTTATGTACCCAATCCATTTTTGGTTGGCAGATCTGAGCTTCTTGTATGGGCTCTGAAACATAGCAGAAACACACAAGCTTCATTAGAACCTTAACAAAGTTACAAGTCCTTAAGTGAGGGAGTGTACCCATTTCGTAAATTAATTTTTATTTTATATATGTAACTGATTTCTCAATTAGAAACTGAAACACTTGGGATCACTGAAATCCTCCATTTCAAAACTGCTTTAGCTAAGGTTAGACACGACGCGGTCACTTTGAGGCTTGGTATACAGTACATAACATGTTGTTTCAAGAATAAAGCGATAACAATATCAGCGTTTGACTTGTAACGGCGTATGAATGACGAAGTGTTTTCCAGGTCGTGCATAGTAAATATCTGTCGGTTGCCTAGGCTAAACATGGCCAGGAGCCGGCATGGCAAATCTATCATATCTTTCTTTACCGAGCCTAACTTTTCGAATAAATAATATCGTTAGTCAACCTACGGTCCTGCCAGGCTTCTGGATCTTACCTCCATATTGGCTGATAGTAGATAAGAAAGAAAAGTAATCCTGATGTCTCCAATCCTTCTTTATTATGATCCAACAGGAACAGGTCGTCTCCGATGGCTGATGTCTGCACGTGTCTGCACGGTTAGGTGATATGACAGGAAGTGACTAAGTGACGTTAATGGGAAGTGGACACATGTATCCGGACCAGAGAAGACGTTCCTGTTGTTCTTTTCTACTTTTTGTGCATGTGTAGTCAGTTAGCCAAAAATCTTTTGAGTGTACAGTACTTTATAATAATAATAATAATAATAATAATAATAATAATAATAATAATAATAATAATAATAATAATAATAATAATAATAATAATAATAATCGCTGAGCGAAGCGAAGCTTACTCCTGCAGGGGATCAGAAGTGTACTTGGTCGTGAGTCTGTCTGTCTGTTCGTCTGTCCTAGCCGGTTCTCCTCTTAAAGTACAGAAGTAATCTTAAAAAGCGGCAGTGTTCCGTAATCTACTAATTTCAGCGCTATAATATTTGTCCAGACTTTTCCTATTTATGGAGTTTGAAATATTGAAACGTTTAATGTAAACTTCACTCCGGAGAGGTTGGCAACGAAAGGAGCTGAGTGGTAGCGCCACCTAGCGGCAGTGTGCGAACTACGTCACGACAGCCCAGCCAAGCCCGGTGTGCACCTCGATTGTTTACAACCTCAAAATTAGAAATTTAATTGTCAGTTCGACGAAATATACTGTCTCAAATAGTTTTTAGAGTGGTGGTAGTCGTATCACGAAGTTTCAAGTGTCGTCATTTTGTAGAAGTGTGTGTACGAGTGATTTGTCGTGTGTTGATGTCTGAGGGGTGGGGTGGGGAGGGTAAGTGCCTCAAGTTCTTATCAAAAATACCTCTGATTGCACTGGATTTGTGAAACGAACGTAACGGATTGCTGAAATGACAGCCAGGATCGCTTCAACTTACTTCCGAACTTATTATTTGGGTGAGTGACATAACCTAACAACATAAACAATGTTGTTTACAATAGAGTACACACAGTTCTGTCTGGGAGACAGCAGACTTTGGTCTGAGTCTTAAAATCACATAACACCTTGATCTGACAAGTGAGTGTTACTAGCTGTGACAATATTTACTTATATTTAATTAAATTTTGTTTTAAACCTTTGCTCGGTACCCAAGTGTTGTGATTTCTTATTGAGACGCCACAAATTACCAGCCAAACGGTTTTCCCAATACGGTATTGATGCTGTAGTAGAACTGTGTCCCTTTTAGACATGAGATAAGAGACATTTGTTATAAAAAATGGTAATTAATTTATAAATATTAAATAGAAATATTTGGAGTCTCATTCTACTAAAGAAGACACATCAAAGTGTGGTGAAAGTATTAAAATCTTATAACCTTTAAACCCAACTAGAAAAAGTAAATAGTATGGGTATTATTCAGATAAATTTAGTAGGATTTTGTTCCGAACCTTTGCTGTTCTTCCCAGTGATACGATTTCTGATCAAGTTATCTTATGTATTGAACCAAACATACTGCTTGATCCGTTTTGGCTATGAATTTGAATGAGAGGAAAGCTGCTCTATAAAAGTAAATTGCTTTTAAAAAAATGATTAGTTTATAGTTTAAAGAGATTTGACTCCCACAAACACAAGGGGCGATACTGTAGATTAGATTTAGGTGAGAAACGGTACTTGTAATATATCAATTATGCTAAGAGTGTTTACACTAAATCAGTGTTTCTAAAACATTGAAATATTATCAGAACAAAGTCATATTAACAAACAAACAGACAGACAGACAGACAGACAGGAGCCAAATCCGATCAGTGAAGTAATAGGCTTCGCTTATCGCTCAAATAGCTATAAATCATTTCAAAATAGATTCGCCTCATCATTTGAAGGTTGTGAGTCATTGTGAATGTCTTAATTGGTGCTGTTCGCGCGAAACCGTGAGGCCTGAAATTCATAGTCACCGATTTCGTTTACAATTTGCACAAGCGTAGGCCTATACCAGTCTCGTAACGTGTCAAAAGGGAGATCGTCTAGCTCTAACCGTTTAGCCGCGAGAGCGACGTGAAAATCGACCTTTTCGGGTGCTTTTGCGGGCCGTCTCATTTAGAGTCCTGTAGTTTCGCTCCCGACCGGAGCAGGCCAACAAAAATTTAACCAGGGGTAGTTGGCATGCTAGGCTACACAGCGCTATGCGTAAAAACGATGGGGCTCGTAGCGTGTGGAGGCACGGGCCCCGGCAAGGGCGTAACTCATTTAAGGGCTGTACTTACGGTGGTTCACTGATATGCCCTTACGGGCCGAAGGCCCGATAACTTTAAAGCCAAGAAGACGCTTTGAGGCTTTTGGGTCGGCCGGCAGGCCAAGAAACGTGACACATGTCCTAGACTTGTACGTTTACGACGCCATACATAGGGCACAGGGTGTCATACACTAATAACTGTAGAGCACTGATTTATGTATAAGTTCTTTCATAACACTGCAAGAAATCAATAACAGTCTACGCACTGTAGAGCACAGAGAAATACTATGTACATCGTATTACGAACTAGGAGTCTTCGTAATACGAAGAAAAGTGGTTTGTAATGTAGCTGCTTCTAATCCTTTGTACGTACCAAATTCTTCGTAATACGAACACCGCTGTTTGTAAGGAAATAACAGTGTGCTGTGCTGTCATAATACAAACAAAATTTGTTCGTATTACGAATCTTTTTGTTGGTAATACGAATGCACGCTAACTGGAAATGTACTCTTTTGTACATATCAAATGTAACTAGATGAACATGCATATTTATGAACAAAATCGTGCGTAATTATGTAAAATATCACACATTGATATGTACAATTTTATACATCGAGAAAAAATGTACAATAATAAGCTAATTTATGTAAAATATTATTCACAATAAAGCACGATTTTTTCCATAAATATGCATGCTCATCTAGTTACATTTGATACGTAGAAAAAAGTACATTTCCAGTTAGCGTGTGTGAAAAATACTTGTAAAGGTTACAGGTAAATTTTCCATGATAAATGTTGTAAAATAACAACTTAAAATTGTAAAATAACAACTTAAAATTGTAAAATTACAACTTGAAATTGTAAAATTACAATTTATTTACGAAGATATTTTTCACAGTGTAGAGTATGCACACATTATAAACAGTGAGCATTTCCATGCACACGTTACAAACAGTGAGCATGTCATGCACAATTTATGTTTAGCGTGCATTCCATGCACACTGTGAACACAGCGTGCATTGCTCAACTGTTGGATTTGCAGTGTATGGTGTATGAGCCACGAAGCCCAGATTTTTTGGATCAGGCTTAACAAGGTAAAAGCCTCGGCGGTTTTTCAGGAGCGCCCAAGCCCTAGCCGTTCCGGCCAAAATGGTCACGAACCGTGGTCATGCTATTCCTATACCGAAACCATGCCGACCCGGCCTCTCACAGTTAGCAGCCTCTGCCAGGCGCCAGGAGCCTCGCCGCCAGCCCTTCACTGCCCCTGTGGTCACGCGTGGTCACGCCGGTCCTGACGCCGTTCCCTGCTGTGGCCAGGCGCGGTCATGCGCGATTTAAAGAGGGGGGAGGGGCACCCTAACTGTATTTGTATGTCTTTGTGCAAACGTTCGTGCAAAGTTAAACCTACATATCTTTTCAGACAAATTTATGTGAAAAACTGCATGAATTTGTACAAATGTAAGTACAAAATCGTTCAAATCGCCGCACAAATTTGTGTGCAAAATTTGATTGTTTAACTTTGTACAAATAAAAGATACAAATCCAGTTAGTGTGGGGCGATCGCCCCCTCTGTCGGGCTCTCGTCGACCGCCTGAAAGGTAGGCAACTTGGGCTACAAAGCCGCTGTATATTGGCAATCCTAGCCATGCATGCCATGAGCATGCACGCAAAATTTTTATGAACTTCTGTGTGCATGCTGCTGTTGCGCATAATTTCAATGCATAACTATGCATAATTTTCTTAGTAATTATGAACAATTTGACTCATTTGTTTGTAATTATGAACAAAATTTATACGGAGGAACAGCATGTACGTAGAAGTGCATAAATATGTACGATTGAGTTAAAAAAATGTTCATAAGAATTTAGCGTGTGGGGGGGTCGCGTGGCCATTGGGGAGAGTATCAGGACGGGCGTGGGCACCCGTGACCTCAGGAGACAGCGTAAGGAAGGACCAGCGTGACCGCGCGTGTCCAGGGGCGTAGGAACGTTTTTGGACCACGGGGGGACAGCCCAGGGCAGCCGTTTTGACGCCCCCTCGCCGATTTTGGCGCCCCCTCGCCGATTTTGGCGCCCCCCCCCCCCCCCCCAAAAAAAAGAAAAATGCTTAATTTTCAACGTTCAAGATTTGTATTCAGTCTCAATAAACTAAAAAGATTAATTTTAAAAAAATGTCAGTTTCAAATAATTCTCATTTCTGAGACTTGCCGAAGACAGAGAGTAAGCATCCAGCTCCGCTCGCTCAACCCTTCGCGGCTCGCTCCTGCTCCTGCGACCGTTTACCCCCGGCGCCCTTTTGGGAGGGGCATAAAGGTGCCCGGCGCCCGTCCAGGGGGCCCTCACGAGTAGCAGCTTAACGCCCGCGCCCCTTAAGCCCAAATCACACTAGCGGGTCTCGGCGCGGTTGGCGGGTGCACCTCCCCCGGGGCGCTCTTTGGTGCCCCTTTTGGCGCCCCTTCGGGGCGCTCAGGGGGGGGGGGGGTAGTGCCCCATCTGCCCCCCCCCCCCCCCCCCAAGTTCCTACGCCCCTGCGCGTGTCATAGGGGACAGCGTCAAAACCGGCGTAGCCACGCGTGACGACAGGGGCCAGCCCTCAAGGCGGCCATGACTACGCGTGGCCACGCCTGACCGCAGGGGGCAGCCTCAAGGACGGTGAGACCGCATGGGGCAGCGTCAGGACCGGCGTGACCCGAGTGGGCAACCACTTGAGAAATCCTGTGTCCCCTAATACGCCCGAAATCTCTTGAAATCCGAAATCTTTCGCCAAAAATGGCAAATAAAAGGCAAAATATGGGCGTAAAATCTGATGAAATGTTACGAAATCCGTCGAAATCTTTTCCTAGAAGAAATCTTGTGTACCCTAACATCCAAAGGTGGCTGTCCCCTCGGCGTGACCTGACCACCTGTCACCACAGGAGGTCACTTAATGACGCGCGTGACCATGGGTGACCGCAAAGGAGCAGGGAACTTGCGGGCTACGGCCGGCCATGAGAGAAGGGCGCCCTTCTCTCATGGGCCGGCTACGGCTCAGGAGACCAGCGTGACCACCCTGTGACCACAGGGTGTAGCCTGAGGCCGAGCTTGCCTGTTTTTTGCCACAGGTCTGTCCATCCCTGTCGTGAGGTTTTTGCGTCATATTTTCTTGATCGACGGAGACGACCCTTCCCCGGTGATTCGGACACTGCAAAAAATAATAACGGTGAGATGACGGTTAGCAACCGCTAATTAATTTCCGCTGGTTACCGTACTTGATACGGCGCTAAGTACGGTCAACCGTACCTCGGTTTGAGTGCTATGGAGCTCGAAAACGGTTCTTTCGTACCACTTTTAGTGGGTACGGTGAGGCCGTTTCACGGCTCCGTAGTATAAAATCAGTGGGTACGGTCTCTCCGTACTTTGCTCACCGTATCATATTTCAATTTCGCAGGTACGGTGCACCGTACCTGGCACCGTTTCGGTCTCTCATTTTTTACAGTGGACGCGGCCGTCAGGCTGGAAGCGCGTTGTGAGGCCGCGCCGAGGCACACTGGTATCTGCTGACGCGACGCCTGCTGCTGACGCCTGCTGCTGACGCGCGCGTGTCGCGGCAGAGCCGTGCAGGCGGGCGCGGCCGCACCGCGGCGCAGCCGGCGCAGTCCAGTCTCGCACTAAGCGCCCCACGGTGAGGACGGCGCTGGCGCGCCGAGGAGCGTCGCGGCCCCGCCCCGCCCCGCCCCGCCCCGCCCCGCCCCGCCCTGCCCCGCCCCGCCCCGCTCGACTTCTGCGGCCGCGGGGGAACTCCAGTGATCACTAGCGATGGGGAGGGCGTGTTCCCCGGAGTGATCAGCACCAGGGGTACGTATTGCGACCATCTGCACTGGAAAATTAATGTGTCATGTGTCACGTTATGTTCTGCACTATTGGGTGAAAACGTGTTGCAATCCACTCCCATCACTGTTATTCAATTCCTGTGACGTCACATTCGTTTAAGCTGTCACATTCGTTATAATATGATGTCACATTTGTTGTAATGTGAATCGACAGGGCAAAGCGCCGTAAATTCGGCAGTCACCTTCAAAGGAATGGGACACTTATATCCAAACGAATGTGACGGTTTTTACAGTGAAAAGAATGTGACGTCACATGAATCGACTAACAGTGCACACTAAATCCTTATGCATTTTATTGTGCATAGATATGCAGGATTTTAAGCAACCATAAGAGTATGCACAATTTCATGCATAACTTTGTACAATTAGTGCATAGTTATGCACAATTTGTACATAATTATGCACGAAAATTGTGCATGGTTATGGCTGCTTAAAATTCTGCATGCTTATGCACAGCAAAATGCATAAGGGTTTACACGCTAACGGGAAATGTACTTTTTTGTACCTATCAAATGTAGCTAGATAAACAAGCATATTAATGAACAAAATCGTGCGTAATTATGTAAGATATCACACATTGATATGTACAATTTTATACATCGAGAAAAAATGTACAATAATAAGCAAATTTATGTAAAATATTATTCATAATAAAGCACGATTTTTTTCATAAATATGCATGTTTATCTAGTTACATTTGATATGTACAAAAAAGTACATTTCCAGTCAGCGTGTAGTGTGTGATGGTGGTAAACCTTTTAGCGATTCACTGTGCTTCGTGTAAAAGAGAGAGGAACATACATACACACTCCTGGGCTATGTACTTTTTAGTACATTGTTGTGTATGCTATAAACTTACGATGCTTGTGCACAAGTAAATACATTGTATAGCATAATATCGTGTGTAATTACGTAAAATTTGTGCGTAGCTACATACACTATTATGCGTAACGACGTACTTACTTGTACTCAAGCATCGTAAGTTTATAGACGTCCACACACTAAACCCTCATGCATGATTTTGGCATCGTTATGCACGATTTTATACAACCATAGTTATGCACAAATTTTTATGCATAACTATGCACACATTGTACATAATTATGCACAAATTTATGCATAGGGGACAGGGTTAAGCATAGTTATGCACAAAAAATTGTGCATAGTTATGGTTGCGTACAATCCTGCAAGGCTTATGCACAACAAAGTGCATAAGGGTTTAGTGTGCACAACAATGTATTAAGCAGTACGTGTTTAACTCGCCAGTTGTATACTTCTAAGTGTTTAACTCGACAGTTGTGCACTTGCAAGTGTTCAACAAGGATAGTCTTGCACGGGGCAATTGAAGACTTCCAAGTGCACAACTGTTTATTTGAACACTTACAATGGTGCAACTGGCGAGTCTGACACTTGCAATTGCACACTGCCGAGCTGCACACACTAAACCCTTATGCACTTTGTTGTGCATAAGCCTTGCAGAATTTTACGCAACCATAGCTATGCACAATTTTTTCTGCATAACTATGCTTAACTCTGTCCTTTATGCACAAATTTGTGCATAATTATGTACAATGTGTGCATAGTTATGCATAAAAATTTGTGCATAACTATGGTTGTATATAATCGTGCATAACGATGCAAAAATCATGCATAAGGGTTTAGTGTGCACACTTGCGCGTGCTAGGCTGGAAGTTGCACACATATAAGTGCTGAGCAGTTGAACACTTGGTTTAACAGTGTACAAGTGTGCGACATTCACACACTTTTAGTGTGTTCTCGATCCACACACTCCCGGGTTATGTACTTTTTTGTACGTAGCTATGTACACTGTAAAAGTCTTACCAACTAGTCCGTGGTAAGTTACCATGAATTTTGCACTTACATAATACCAACACTATTTTATTGGTAATACAAATGGGTATGTTGGTAATACAAATGAACTCGTTTGTATTATAAACAAATGGAATGTTTGTACTTACCAAAGGAAAACTTTTCTTTGTTGGTAACTAGAAACACACTATTTGTTTGTAATACAAAGGAGTTCATTTGTATTACCAACATACCCATTTGTATTACCAATAAAATAGTGTTGGTATTATGTAAGTGCAAAATTCATGGTAACTTACCACGGACTAGTTGGTAAGACTTTTACAGTGTAAGTCTATGTGCATGCGTAGCTTACGTAAAAAAATCGTTCATAGTTACGCATAAATCAGCTTAAATTGTGCATAACTACGCACGATTTTTTGCATAATTGTGTAAGAAATTCTACGTAAGCTATGCATGCACATAGACTTACGTAGCTACGTACAAAAAAGTACATAAACCGGGAGTGTGCAGAGCACATAAGAAAACATTTTCTTACGAGACACAGCACATAGAAACCTGTTACATGTCACATTAGCTTTTTCCAGCACTGTTAAAAATCCCGTATCCCATTCCACAGATACTACGGTAAAATCCGTTTTGTTTGATTACGGAACAGCCGTATCTTAAAAATACGGTGTTTTCTGTGACCAATTCCGTAGTTAAGTTTCTTCAAACTTCGAAAAAACTTAAATTGAAGGCAGTACGGTCATACGTACTACGGACGTCCCGTACCCACTAAAACGGTCCAGACCTGGTAAAAAATTAACAGGAAAAACCGTAGAAATTACCGTGGAAATTTTTGGCAGTGAGGGTGTGTGTAGACTGTTATTGATTTCTCTGCAAACTCAAGTGTAGTGCAGTACTGCAGTAAAAAGTGCGAGACCACAGTGTCTACACTAATTAGTGTACGACATCCTGCACACTGAATTTTTTATGTACCATTTTCTACATAACTATGTAGGTCTATGAGCATGCATAACTTACGTAAAATATTCTTACGTATCTATGCACAATTTTTGCAGTGTTATGTAAGAATTTATACATAAGTCAATAAGAAATTTTACGTAAGCTATGCATGCGCATAGACCTACATAAACTATGTACAAAATAGTACATAGTATTTCTCTGTGTGCTCTACAGTTAGTAGTGTATGACACCCTGTGCCCTATATTGCGTCGTAAACGTACAACTCTAGGACACAGGGTGACATACACTAATAACTGTAGGGCGCAGGCTGTTCTACATAAAAAACTTCGGGACGCAGGCTGCCCCGGGCTGCCCTACATCAAACACTGTAGGATGCACCGGGTTTACAGTTCTTACTGTACGACCATTGGTCTCACTTTTTGCTGCAGTACTGTTACTACACTTGAGTTTGCAGAAATTATTGAAAATGGAATGGTTCGTCTACAGATACATACACTTTTACACTTTTTTGTATAACCTCTCTGAAAACTCAACAGAAAACTCAGATAGTTATAGGCATTTTCGTTTATATTCTTAATGGCACGCACACACACTAAACCCTTATGCATGATTTTTGCAACGTTATGCACGATTTTATACAACCATAGTTATGCACAAATTTTTATGCATAACTATGCACACATTGTACATAATTATGCACAAATTTGTGCATAAGAGACAGAGTTAAGCATACTTATGCAGAAAAAATTGTGCATAGTTATGGTTGCGTAAAATCCTGCAAGGCTTATGCACAACAAAGTGCATAAGGGTTTAGTGTGCAGTCTTTGGACAGAATAGTGTTTGCACTAGGTCGCATATCCGATTGTCTTTTGTCACACACTAAACCCTTATGCACTTTGTTGTGCATAAGCCTTGCAGAATTTTACGCAACCATAACTATGCACAATTTTTTCTGCATAACTATGCTTAACTCTGTCCTTTATGCACAAATTTGTGCATAATTATGTACAATGTGTGCATAGTTATGCATAAAAATTTGTGCATAACTATGGTTGTATATAATCGTGCATAACGATGCAAAAATCATGCATAAGGGTTTAGTGTGCACCTGTAAAAGCCGACTGCCTTCTGCACGCAAAAGAAAAAAAGTATGTAGCCGCTCAGCTTAGTTTTTACACTGTTAAAGGCTGCAAAGAATCTCTTCGTAGGGCAGCGAAGAATTTTCATTCTTTGCTAACTACGAAGAGTTTGCTTTGCAGGCTGCGAAGGATTAAAATTCTCTGTAATATGAGTTCATGGTTATACTAGTGTATAGAAGTCAATGAGGATATAAACGATAAAGCCTACACTGAAAATCCAACAGTGAGCAATGCACGCTGTATATAAAGTGTGCATGGAATGCACGCTGTACATAAAGTGTGCACACGCTAACTGGAAATGTACTTTTTTGTACATTACAAGTGTAACTAGATAAACACGCATATTAATGAACAAAATCGTGCGTAATTATGTAAGATATCACACATTGATATGTACAATTTTATACATCGAGAAAAAATGTACAATAATAAGCAAATTTATGTAAAATATTATTCATAATAAAGCACGAATTTTTTCATAAATATGCATGTTTATCTAGTTACATTTGATATGTACAAAAAAGTACATTTCCAGTTAGCGTGCATGACATGCTCACTGTTTTTAACGTGTGCATGGACATGCTCACTGTTTATAATGTGAAAATCCAACAGTGAGCAATGCACGCTGTATATAAAGTGTGCATGGAATGCACACTGTACATAAAGTGTCATGCTTACTGTTTTTAACGTGTGCATGGACATGCTCACTGTTTATTATGTGTGCACAGCCATGCTCACTATAATTTCAACAGTGAGCATTGCTCACATTTTTTACAGTGAGCGTGAGCATGGCTAAGCACACATAATAAACAGTGAGCATGTCATGCACACTTTATGTACAGCGTGCATTCCATGCACACTTTATATATATACAGCGTGCATTGCTCACTGTTGGATTTTCAGTGTATAACTGTCTGGCATTGTGGGTGTTAAAAACCACCCAAAAATCTAATTAAATTTTAGAAATGTGCAACTACAGATTTTTATCACTATTATTAGATTTATGTGACTTCACATTCTTTTCACTGTAAAATCTGTCACATTCGTTTGGATGTAATTGTCACATTCTTTTGAATGTCACTGCCGAATTTATGGCGCTTTGCCCTGTGTTTGCCTGTTCTGGAAAACCAAGTGTGTACATGAATTCATCATGTACTGCATACTTACAGGTATTTAGTAAATAATGAATACATGGGCATTGGGCATGTATGCAGTAAATAGTGTGTACATGCCAAGGTACACACTATTTGCTGAATACCTTGGCATGTACACACGAAAAATCACACAGAAACTACGTGTGTACATGCCAACACCCTAACTGTATTTGTATGTTTTTGTGCAAACGCTCGTGCAAAGTTAAACCTACATGTCTTTTCACACAAATTTATGCGAAAACCTGCATAAATTTGTACAATTGTATGTACAAAATCGTTCAAATCACCGCACAAATTTGTGTGAAAAATTTGATTGTTTAACTTTGTACAAATAAAAGATACAAATACAATTAGTGTGAAGGTATTCAGCGAATAGTGTGTACCTTGGCACGCACACACTATTTACTGCATACATGCCCATGTATTCATTATTTCCTGAATACCTGTAGGTATATGCAGTAAATAATAAATACATGTACATACTTGGCTTTCCAGAGTGTGTTTGCATAGAGTATGGCCAATAACTTTTTTCATTGTCTTCAACCGTGTTTATTCTTTCAGTCATTCTTTCAGCATTTTATTTTCCGGTACGGGCCGTTTTTGATTTTACAGTAAGCATTGTATATCAAAATATGGTCGAACTGTAATTAAATTTACGGTCTGGTCTGTAACAGTTTGGACCGTATTTGAGCTTACTGTTTGGACTGTGTTCACTGTTAGTCGATTCATGTACCGTCACATTCTTTTCACTGTAAAAACTGTCACATTCATTGGGATATAAGTGTCACATTCCTTTAATTGTGACTGCCGAATTTACGGCACTTTGCCTTGTTGATTCACAGTACAACAAATGTGACATCATATTATAACGAATGTGACAGCTTTTATAGCTAAACGAATGTGATTCGATTCATGTGACGTCACATTCTTTTCACTGTAAAAACTGTCACATTCGTTTGGATGTAATTGTGACGTTCTTTTGAATGTGCCGAATTTACGGTGCTTTGCCCTGTCGATTCACAGTACAACAAATCATCATATTATAACGAATGTGACAGCTTTTACAGCTAAACGAATATGACGTCACAGGAATTGAATAACAGTGTTTAATTTCAGACTTCATCACTCATTATTCACAATTCCGTGGCTTAGGGTGGTTACCGCATACACCGAAAATTTCAATACAGTCCAGCCGTATTTTTTAATCGTCTAGACTGTAACAGGACAGACCGAGAAAGGAAATATGGTGTGGACTGTATTTCGGAATACAATCCCTACTGTAAAACAAAAAACAGTGCGAACCGTAAAATAAAGTACAGTACGACCGTAAATTATATAACACTAGTGTAGAGACATGACTAGACATCACGTTTTGTCTAGTTACGAAGCGTTTCGTAACGTGCCTTCAAGTGCACACTTGGACACATACCCTAGGCATATAGTTACAATTGTATACTTAGAAACTGCACACCATGTAATGTGCAGTTGACTAAACGTTTCTACAAGTGTAGAGGGAGTGCACACCAGTTGACGCTTAGTTCAGCTCGACACTAGCAAGCGTCTAGTTTTTGCACATTTAAAACTAAACAGAAATTGATGTGCGGAACTAAACATTTGTTTTCCCAGTGCAGCAATGGACAAAAATTGTCGCTTGACAGCGTGTACGGTATTTTCTACAGTGAGTTGCGCCCATTCTTATTCCACACGTTCTATCTGGGGGGGGGGGGGGGGGACGACTTTTCGACTTTGACTTCGTGCTACCCGTGGCAAAACAAAACAAATTTTAACTCATGTAGAGTAATGACTCCTCGAATGACTCGAAATACGGCGATGTGAGAGAAGCGGCCATTGGTTTTGTCAGTTTGTTTTATAGTTTTATAGTTTTAAAAAAATCAAATCATTTGTGCGACCTCAGTAAGACAAAATCTCTCACACTCTTATCTTACAATGTTTCGAAGTCCCTCTCCGTTCCCAGCTGCTGCCTCTTGGTAAGTCTCACTTAGTTCAGCCATTCCGTTGTTGTCATTATCTTCTGCTCCAGAATTTACTTTCTTCCTTGATGGATTCTCTGACGTGGAACTGGACTTGGAGTCACATTTCGGGACCTTCTTCGGTGTCGATGTTGCTGGCAGCTTTGGGAAGTGAAGATGTGACCCCGATTCCTCATAAACTAATAATCCCTTCTTCTTCGGATGATAAAGAAATGACACCTTTATTTCCATTCGTGCCATTTTGAGGTGCCTTCTCCCTCTTTGGTTCCTTGGTTCCGTCTGTCGTAAGGAAAACCACCGCTGGACGCTGAAACCACACAATGGCAAAAATCATTCTATTGGCAACCGAACAAGACAAAATATAGATATAAATATAAATGTAGATTCGAAATGACGTACCTCGTCGAGAAGGCGTTCATAATGACAATTTTCTGCGGATCCACTGAATCTTATCCGGATTCAATCGTCCGTCCCAAATTCAGAGCCGTAACTTGCAGCTACCTTTCTACCACGTGTCACCTTAATTTTTTGCTTAAGGACTCATGAAAGTGCATCGATCTCTATATCCTTGTAAGACACATTCGTCCCTCCTTGCAACCAATATTTCGACACTTGAAACCTATAAACACGCATTTCACCAGACCCTCGTATAAACACGGAGTTCACAGGGTCGCTGTATAAAGTCGTATGTATGGTTTTTCGACATTTCGAGATTTTTGAGGTTTTGGACAGAAGAAAACAATGACTATACAATAGAAAAAACCGCACACAGAAAAATCGTTTCGTTAAAAAGTTATGCTCATTCTAAAACACAGCTGCCCAAGCCTTAGTGCAACTTTAGAACTTTGAATCGCATTATCTCGGAACTGACTCCGGAGCACTTACAACTCTGTACGGGGACCAGGTGAACTCCGTTGTTATACGGGGACCTCGCGAATACCGTGTTTGTAGGTTTCTAGTGTCGATTTCTCATAGGGAGAAGGCAAGCAAGAGTACAGAGACCCTCACTGCGCATGTGTGTAACACGTGGGCAGTGAGTCCGCGCCTCCACCAAGTATAGGGTAGCCCCGGGTGTAACCGTGGCACAGGGTTAGTACACACGGGGCTCACTATGCCAGGGTGGAATTACCGTGGTGAAAGGGTTAGAAAAAGGAAGATACACAGATTTCCGGTTCTTGGGTGCGACCACCAAGTACTCACTTTGGGCTGATGTCTACGAGCCGAAGGCCGATGCACGTCTCACGTGTCGTGCGCCCGACCGAGCCCTTGCGGGTCGGATTGGGTAGCACCCCTCGGGCGAGTCGCGCACGCGGGGGCTGTTCCAGCAGGCGCTGGCCTGACGCTAGTTCCTCCTTGTGAGCGCGAAAATTCAAAGCGCTTGCATGTCTAACTGTAATTTTGACTCGTTCCACCTCTTTGCTCCTTTTAGGATCCAGTGGTCAAAGTGTGGATGGGATGTTCCTAAAATGTAATTAAGATTACACATATTATCAAAGCTAGTAAGTCGACGCTGTTTGCACTAGGTCGAGATCTTACTTACTCCGCAGCTTGATTCGCCATTTCTGTTGCTTTGAAATCGGCGACTTTGTTTTCATTTACAGTACGACATTTCGTGTCAGTCACCAGGACGTGTCTTTCTGGAGTGAACCTGTCTGATGTGGGTGTGAGCAGTTGACCTGTTGAGTAGTTTTCTGAATTCGAGTCCCAATCAAGGACAGCTAAGTCACTGCGGTCGTTCATAAATTTATCTAAGACCCTTAAACTCTTTTGAGATTCTGGACTCAGATTGTGCACCCTCAATCCCGTACTTACCTTTTTGTTGGTAAACTATCAACGTATTTGTGCATTGATAAGGTATAAACAAATTTGTTATTAACTCGCAATATTAACGTTGATAGCTTATACACTTCTCTTACCAACAAAATGGTTTTGTTGATAATTACGAACCAAGTTTGATGGTACCAATTAACAATTTTGTTGATACCTTATCAATGCACAAATACGTTGATAGCAAAAAGCAAAACTCTCCATAGGGAATCTGAGAGTGTGGTATTCTGGATATAGTAAGTACGACGGCTGTTGGCATTCCTTGGAGTCCTGAAAAGCGATCGATGATCGATAAAGATGTTTTTATGCGACCGTGCAGTGCGTTATTTGTTACCCGTGTAACGCTCGGCAATTCGTCCTGGTATGCTGGGTTGATTTCTACATTTGTGTCTGAGGAATGGCATGGTTATTTTTTTTTTATAAAATATGTCTTTATTAATACACATAGCATTACATTTGTTACTGCTGCCTAATCTTGGGCCTTACAGTTAGCTTAGCGGGGGTTTTATAATTAATATAGGGGAACATTGGTGTATATTTAGTTTTTACTTGAATTAATCTTAGAGCCAGCTTGACCACGGCTGGCTCGCTTGATTGAGTACAACCCCTTAGGGAGGCTTCCGGTTGGAAGTTCCAGAGACCTAAAGCCTCCGGCTCCCTCGCGGTTAAATTTACAACCCCGTGGGGCGATATATCCCGGTCGGGGGTTCCAGTGACCTAGCACCACCGGCCCCCTAGCAGGTAGATTAATTTTAAGTAATTATTTACAATTTGTACATTATTAATAACCTTAATAATATTTGAGATAATATAGGATAATATAAAACATAAGATAATATATGAGCTAATAATATATGAGATAATATATACATGTGTACAGTGGACCTGCGGGTGCTATGCTGGGCCAGGATTGGGACGCCGTGCAGCGCAGGGAAGTGGAGCGCCGTGGCGTGCGGCAGCGGGCGCCGGGTGGGTAGGCAACCCTTCCGGCGCCGACGTCTGTTGGGCTCCGCACTGTTGTGACTTCAGGCAATATTTTTAGCATTATCCTCATGACCTCCTCCTCCGGCAAGGGTGGGTTTGCCCTCCTAGATTCATTGTAGACTCTGTGCGCAAATGCTCTATACGTTTCCCCTGACTTCTGTGTCATTTGCATTAGCCTATCTATCACTGCTGTCAGTGAATTATCTGATTGGAATGCACTTGTCATACGCTTTACATACTCATTCCAGCTTTCGTTTTTCAGCTCCTCATGAAGGCCCCGAGTGAATGGAGGGAGAAAATTATCTAACAGGCCATGGAGATCTTTTTCTGGAATTTGGAATGTCGAGTACACCTCTTTAAATTTAGTAAACCATTTTTCTACGGCATTTTCGTCAAATGGGGGAATTGTTGGTTGGAGTGATACAGGTAATTTAGCTAGGGCAGACATTTCTGGTTTTGGGGGCTTCCGTCTGAATTCTACAGCAAGTGCTAAACAATATAGCAATACCTCGATCTGTTCGACAATTTCGTCGTGTGAATTGCCCTCTTTTGCTAAATTAACTACTAAGTTAATAAATTTTTCAATTGAAATTGCACAAAATCTGTATTTATATTCTTCAGCCTCGTCTTTTTTCGCCAAGATCCTAACACATGGGAGGTCACAAGATTTGAACTCGTCTGTTGTAATAATTTCCTCAAATTTTGGAGGTTGAAGACCTTCGAGGTTGTCTGGTATAAAAGCCAAAGGAAGGGTGTTAGCTGCTCGGACTAGTTGGTCAGCGATGGACTTCGCGTCCTCTTTCTCCCAATGTTTAGTATTTTCTGCTACTATCACTGGCGAATTATACTGCACCGGACAAAATTTCACAATTTTTTCTAACGGGTCACCGGACATAATTCATAGTTTTGGATTTAAAAGAAAGCAGAAAGGAGGAGCAGAGCTAAGGCCAGAGTGGAGCTGATGCACCTACCTCCAAGTCTCCACGATGTGCCACGTTTTCGTCTGCTCTCGGTAATCCAAAGTTTTTCCGTTAATCCTTCAATATTTTGCACTATTTCAATTTTCACAGTCCTTCACAAGATTATACCAATTTTTGATTCACTATATTTTTGGAATTGAGCCGCCGATTGTCCAAATTTTCACTGATTTCGAAACCAACACTCCACGATGCGGTAGGGGAACACGTGTTCCTTGATCAATTGATTGGGAAAAACCGGAGAAAACCGTGGGAAAAACCCGGACAGAACTCCAAACTTGACTCCGGCCGATGCACCAATGTTGTGACTTCAGTCTTCGGGGTTCGGTGTCAAGTAAAGAATACTACCGGGTTCAACTATTTAACTTATATTCCCACACTATGCTCTCCACTATAATTCTCACTCCACACCTACCCGTTGGCTCTAGGCGACTGGCTTCCCTTCCCCGGGCACCGGCCCTTCCGGCGGCGGGCTGCCGCTGGAGATGGTGGCGGGGTGAATCCCTTACATCAGCAATTAGCCCCTGGCCGGCACCCGGTGAGGTCCGCTAGCCGCCGCTTTGGCGCGGGACTGCGCCCGATTTAAACGGTGCCCGCTGGGGCACAACAGCACGAGCCGCGTCAAGGCGCGAAGCCCCCGTGGCGGTGAGAGAGTTGCGGCACTGTGAGCAGCGCGAGGGGCTGCCGGGGCTGCACCTCAACAATTTCCGCCGGCGGGGCGGAGGGGCGGAGGAGCTCCATCTCGGCCGACTCACCCCGGGTGCAGGGGTCGGCGGCGGGCCGCTGCCGGTGACGGTGCAGTGTGTACTGGGTCGCCGCACTGCACACGCCACTCAGGATGGCGAAGCCGCAGCCGGCGGCGTCCCGTAGCAGCAGCACATTGAGGGCGGTGCTGCAAGCCCAACGGAGCATACCGTAAATGGTCATGATGGCACTTACCGCGGACAGACACACGATGGCGTCCCACGCGTGGCCAAGCAGCCTCCCGGCCGCCTGCTTCACAGTGTCCTGGATAGCAGTCGGGGAGAGGCTGCCCAGGAACCCGTAGTCCCGGTCGCCTCCGCCGCCTTGCGATACTCTGGTGAGAACGTTCGTTGTCGCACTCCGGGTGGCGATGGGATGGAGCAGCATCGAGCTGAACTGCCTAGCCGCCTCCGGGCCGTACAGGCCCGCAGTCGAAATGGCAGGGATCAGCTCGAAGCGCCCCAGTGCCGGGTCGTCCGGCGACAGCTCCTCCGGCGCCGGCTCCACCTTCATGCCTGGCGAGAAGGATATCCAGCGGTCCCCGATCTGGAAGGTCGGGGCCAGGTTGCTGTCGCACGGAACTGGTTCGGCGGCGTCGACGAGCAGGCGGGTCACTGGCATGACAAACATTTCACGCCCGTCCGCAGTGATGCAGGGGAGGGCGTCGTAGCAGGCCGACCGCCCCCTTACCTCGACTGTGACCTGATCGCAATGGGACATAAACAGCACCTCGCCCAGCGACCGCCCGATCACCCCCTTCTCCTGGAAGATCTGGGAGATTTGTTCGGGCTGGTCTCGGGCGAGGCTTAGCATGTTGTAGAGCGCCCTTCGCTGCATAGCACAGCGCTTACTGACGATGTCCATCGCGATGGCGTCGGTGGTGTTCTGCACCCGCAGGTCACTGTACAAAAATTTAGTGTTTACATATAACAACAAGTCGAAGTCCGTCGGCGTGATGGCCTCGAATGGCGGCGCCAGGCCCTCGGCGTGGAACATGACGTAGAGGAGGGGGTGCTCCGTTCGGGACACCGTGAACCCGCAGACGGGGCCCTCCTCCAGCAGGCGCAGAGCGAAGACGTTGTCCTCCGTGTCCACCACGACGAATCTGGCGTCGCCGTGGCGAGCCGGCCGGGTCATCACAGCGACGTCGCCCGTCATAATGGTACGGTAGACGCGGTCTCCGCATCGCTCGCTGCGAGGGGCCGTCCAGACGAAGTCCCCCTCCACGTCGTCCTTACAGAAGCCGTCCTGGACCGGCGCCTCGATGCCACCCGGGAGGGTGATGGTCTGCTGCTGCATCCGGGCGACGCCCCTCGTCTCCCGGAGCGTGATCGTGACCTGATGTTCAACCGACACACGGTTGTAATTCACGCTCCGGAAGACGAAGTTGCCACGGGTGCAGTACCCCGCCGCGTCCCGGCTGCCCACGACGCCGACGGTGGCAGTGGTGACCTCACCCTCCAGGTTAATAATGGTGCCACGGTAGTTTATCGACCGGTCCCGGAAGACGGCCGACAGCTCCGTCGCCCCTATGTGGTGTACAAAGGTGGCGACAGTCTGCTTTGAGGCAGATGCATGATTGTTGTTCCCGCAGTCGAAGATCGACTGCAGGACCTGAATCCTGCACTGCCTCACAGCCGTCCTCACGGTCGCGGCCTCAGTAAATACCGTGGCGTGGCGTCTCTGTGGTGGAGAGAGGGCGGCCTGCGCTGGGCACTCCTGGTGACGTGCTGGCATCTTTTAAATTCTTCTCAAAAGCTTTGTAGCTTTTTAGAAAGTCCTGTAACGAACAAGAGATTAATGTTTATATCGGATATCTTCACACAGATTATTGCCACTGACGTTTCTGACACACTGTCTATTTACATTACCCGAGAGTTGAGCGCTATTGTGTTCAGGAGAGTGGTTGTTTTGTCGTCATTTTCTAAATCAAAATACGTGTTTTCATCATGGTACTGGAACATAAGGATGCAAAACAGTTATCGTCTCGTATCTCTTATATTCTTCCGTAAATGGCATCACAAATCTTTCACTTACATTTTAACTCCGTTTGCTGGCTGCTGGAAAAACAGTGGTTCTGGCGACGGGGTGGTCAGAAATGGCTGTGGCGGTGGGCTGGCTGTGGCTTCTCAGGGCTTGGAGGCGACTGAGATGAGGCCTAGGTGAGACCGTCTCACCTAGGCTATCCGTTTATATACCCCACAGCCGACTCCCGTTACCACCCCGCACCCGCGCCGCTTATTGGTTGTTTGGGTTGTTTTCACTTGATTGTTTGCATTCGGTGCTGCCGAAACCAAGATCGCTCCCATTCTTGGCTCATAGCGTCTTCCGCGCCCCGACCTTTCGGCGCGCATTTTTTTTTTAGGCACGAAGTAGCCTTATGGATTTGTCTCAGAATCCCATTTTTTTTTTTTTTTTTTTATTAGCACGGCCCCTTATGCAAAACCGAAATTCTCTATACGATTTTGATGAGAGTTGGCAGAGAGGTAGAACTTAATCTCCTGAGTTCACTGTTGCAATGCCATCCAAAAGATTGGTGGCCAATTTTGACGAAATTTTAAGTTAAAATCTCCGTTTCTATGGTAATGCTCGACTTGTCACGGGAAAGCAGCGTGGAAAGGGAGCCGAGCCGATCAGGGTATTGTTGCAGCTCGAGTCCACTGCGTGGCGCGCAGGCGAGGAGGCCCATGGCTGGGGACCTGTTGATTCTAGTCATGCACAGTACTTTATAAATTAAAATTTGGAAGAACATGGTAAAATAAAAATGTTGATGCACTATTTGAATGATCATTGCACAACGAGCCTACAGTTCAAAAATCATGTTGCTCGGACATTTCTTTACTTAACTTCTAAACCGTTTGAGCTAGGGAGCTCAAATTGAGCATGTAAACTGTACTTATGACCTGTACACTAGGATAAAAAGTTCAATTACTACCAAAAAAACTTTTAATTTTTAGCTCAAATTTTACATAGACCCACCTAAAATTCTTATGAAACCAGAACATCAATGAACTTCGTGCCTACCAGGATTTCGTGAAATCGTATTTTTTTTTTCTTTTTTTTTTTTTTTTAAATTAAATCAATGTCTTTATTTACTTATTTGTTTACATTAGATTTTCGTTACTGTTGCCTTGTGTTAGGCCTTACAGTGGCTTTACTGGGGTATTTTAATTATATTACTACGTAGGTGTATTTAACTTTACTTCAATTAATCTAAGAGCCGACTTGACCAAGGTCACTGCTTTAGACGCCCAGAAGGTGCCGGGTAGGCAGCCACCACCCACCCGCGCACGCACCGGCCCAGTCTCGAACAAAACAAGAAAGCTGCTCGCTCTCTAACGAATCCAAGACAATGCCTTGAAAGTCGTCTTCGTTTTCAAGACTTTACCTTGCAAACTGGGACGGGCCGGTTGATCATCTTGATTTTCAACACTGGAAAAACAAGTGTGACATGTGTCACACATTCTCATGCACTCTCCGGAGAGAACGTTTCTTGATGCACTCCTCCCCATGCAAAAGGATAGGGGCATCGCACAGAGAGTACAGCAAGAAACGTTCTCTCCTGAGAGTGCAGCAAGAAACGTGACGCATGTCACGTTAGTTTTTCCAGTGAAGATGCTGTCCTGAATTTCAAGATAATGTCTCAAAAAAAAAATTGGAATTTTTTTTCGGAGGTGGTCTTCAAATGCGTTGATTTTGGGGTAAGGAGTAAGGAATGCCTTAATTACTTTCTTTCCTCTTGACGCGATCCCTGACCCGACCCCACACACATACACGCACACTCCCATTTGCTTACGGATGTGCTATCCGTAAATTACAGGGAATTTTAGGCAGGCGTATGGTATGGACAAATCCACTGTAATACGGATGAAAAGTGTCCATATTACAATTTGTCTGAGGTACAATCATTTCTCGTTGCATAAGGTATGCACGGAAAAAAATGAATTAGCTGAAATAGCTGATACATTAGCTGGTATGGCCTTAGCTAATAATATTAGCTGCCTTAGCTAATTATGAGCTGTAACAGTTAAAATATTTTCCCTCACAGCTCATGCGTATTTTCCTAGGCGACTGTGAGAGCTAATGTCTCAGCTGTTACATCTGATAATTAGCTAAGGCAGCTAATATTATTAGCTAAGGCCATACCAGCTAATACATTAGCTATTTCAGCTAATATTTTTTTTTCAGTGTGGGGATAAACCAAAATTTTCTCCGTAACTTACGGTTCGGGTTGTGATTGTATAACAGACTAATTCACTGTAATACGGACAGTTTTCATCCGTATTACAGTGGATTTGTCCATACCTTACGCTTGCAGACTCTAAAAATCTTACAAACACGCCTTTCGTAACTTACAGTTAATTTTGCACCCACGTATTACAAACACGATCTTGTTCGTAATACAAACAGTTCTGTTCGTTTTAGAAATAACTGACTTCGTATTACAAACATATCGCATCTTAGTAAGTACAAAGGAAAACTTTATTTTGTTTGTAATACGAAGTCAGCTATTTGTAATACGAACAGAACTGTTTGTATTACGAACAAAACCGTGTTTGTAATACGTGGGTGCAAAATTCACCGTAAGTTAAGAAGGGCGTGTTTGTAATATTTTTACAGTGCACAAAATTCACTGTAACTTGCGGACAGTACATCGGTAAGCAAATGAGAGGTCACACAGCGGCAAGTGGCAGCAATCGATTGCAATAGAACTGACCGGACAATGGGATGGTTTATACGACTGTTTTGACCCCTTTTGCCCTCGCGGAGGGGCTGAAGAAGGGGGAGTGTGGGGGACGGAAAAGGAGGGTGGAATAAAAATACTCGTGGGAGCAAGGTTTATGACTGTGACCTGGCGTAGCACGGCGGCCGGGGCCACTGGCCTGTACGTTGTGTCCGACGTGGCCTGTTAGTGGACATGGCTCGCAGCTGGAGACGGCAGCGCGCCGCGGCCTCCAGCCCTGGCGGCCTATCCAGCGCCCTCGGGCCCGGCGCAGAGGTCCTGTTCCAGGTGTCCAGGTGAGTGCGGCTGCGGCACGGCACGCAACTACACAGCACGGTGCGCCGAGCACTACACTGCAAGTTTCTTACGAAGAACTGCTATTCGTAACGTACAAAGAATCTGAACAAATTCTTTGTATTACGAAGAGCCTGGTTTGTAGTACAAACGAAGCTTCCTCGTAGTATGAACTAGGGGTCTTCGTAATACGAAGAAATGTGGTTTGTAATATGGCTGCTTCAAATCCTTTGTACGTTACGAACAAAATTCTTCGTAATACGAACACCGCTGTTTGTAAGGAACTAACAGTGTACACTGCCAGAAAAAAGTACAGTAAAAAGTACGGTCTGTTATGGTCAATCATTTGCCTGGTGGGACCGTACTGACTGGGGTACGGTATTTTGGGTACGGTATCGAACGGTGCAGTACCCAGATTTTGAAAAGAACTTCTGTACTCCGTACACCAAAACGCCGTACCCCAGGCAGTACGGTCCCACCAGGCAAATCATTGACCATCGTGTCCGGGTACAGTGGGTACAGGATTTTTGCCAGTGTATCCCCATGACTCCGCAGCGCCGCTCGGGAGCGGTTAAATGCACGACTGCACACTGAAGGAGAAAAAACTTTTTAGCAGATAAGGGGTGACCAACTGCACACTAACTGAATTTGTATCTTTTATTTGTACAAAGTTAAGCAATCAAATTTTTTGCACCGATTGGTGCGTTGATTTGAACACTAATGTGCTTACATGTGCACGAAATTATGCATTTTTGCGCACAAATTTGTCTAAAACGAAACGTAGGTTTAACTTTGCACAAACGTTTGCACAAAAACATACAAACACAGTTAGCGTGTGGTTCCCGCCTGGCCCGCCACTGTTAAGGATCCCGTAGCATCTGACGGAAGGGACTGAGTAATGCATAGTTATTTTTTTACGGTGCCGTCCGTACCTCTTAAATACGGGAGAAACCGTACTAGAAAATTACGGGCCTTTCCGTACCTACTTAGATGCAAAGTGTCCAATAACTACACCCTAAATGTAATTGTATGTTTTTGTGCAAACGTTTGTGCAAAGTTAAACCTACATATCTTTTCACACAAATTTATGCGAAAGACTGCATGAATTTGTACAAATGTATGTACAAAATCGCTCAAATCGCCGCACAAATTTGTGTGGAAAATTTGATTGTTTAACTTTGTACAAATAAAAGATACAAACCAGTTAGTGTGCAGTTTCCATCAAAAGTGCTCTGGGAGGCATAAAACACCAAATACGGTATTTCGGTGTACGGAACAGCCCGTATTATTTTTTTAATTTTTTCGATACTTTTTATGAAGACTTACAGTAAATGATTCATGTTAATTTAAATGTAATAGTGCTGGATTTTTATTGGCGACAATTCTTTTGCCTTGTTTTAAAGCAAAATCTCAGGTGTCGCCTCATTTGAGGTGACACAAAAAGGAAGTTGCCTTTACAAAGTGTGTCGCCACAAGAGGCCATGAATATTGTCGCCTTTAAGAAAACAGTGAATGTATCGACTTACCTCCTTTTCCCTCCCATGCACAATAAGTTGTGGTGACTTAGGTCCTTTTACATGTCTTGCATAAAAATTTTAGTCGACTGTACTCTTTTAGCTTTGGTTAAATTTTTTTGACTTCGGGGATAAGTCGATTCATCCCCTTTTGCTATTCGATATTTGGCTGAGCGAACTATAACTGAATCTTAAACTGAATCTAAGTCTTAAAAGGCGAAGCCTTCATTCGACGACCCTGCCTGGGGCTGTGATGGTGGGGGCAACATGAGAAAAAAATGATCAGAATACTTCGTTTTAATGTGGGATAATATCTCCTCTAAGATCCCGTGATAATGAACAAATATGTTGTGCGTGCCATAATATACAGGGTGATTCTCCTCGTGAGGTCATCCACTTCAGAGTGGCTAGGGGGCACCTAGAAAAGCATTTTTGGCAAATGAACCCATGGGCGCAAATGTCACGTTACGGAGATAATTGGTGTTTTGTAATTGGCCTCCCCGCCGGGAAGGTAGGCAACTACTGGCACTGAGGGTAGCAGGACTCCGCGAGGGGGTGTCATGGAACTCGTGGGAGTGCCAACGACGCCACTCATGTCCTCGCAAGGTCCTGACTCCCTCGCAAGGACGTCGGCAAAACCAACATTTGAGTGAGGAACTACGGCACAACGGCACCCAAAGTCGACTTACGGCAACCCATCTCAAAGACACCAGCGAGGTCCGGGCCACCCCCACAAGACCCGAGGCACCCCCGCTAGACCTACGGCATCCCCTTGCGGAGTCCTGCTACCCTCAGTGCCAGCGGTTGCCTACCTTACCGGCGCGGAGGCCAATTACAAAACACCAATTATCTCCGTAACGTGAAATTTGCGCCCATGGGTTCCTGAGCCAAGAATGCTTCTGTAGGTGCCCCCTAGCCACCCTGAAGTGGATGACCTAACAAGGAGAATCACCCTGTATTATTAAACATGATGACAGCGGACACAAACAGTGTTTGAAAAGAAAAGATACTAAGCCTTGGTAATGTTGGCTAACCGCTGTTCATGATGGTGGGGGCAACGTGAGAAAAAAAAAACCTGTACACAGTATTTCGTATTATTTGGGTTTATGATTCTTTTATGATTCCATGATGAAAAATTATATTTTTAATATGATAATGTGTTGCCAAACACGATAGGAAATGATACAGACAGGACTTTGAAGGAAATTAAAAAATGATTCGGTAATGATGGCTAACCTCTTTCCCTGTCCGAACAAAATTCAAATTCGCAGATACAAAGCACTATTGCATAAATGATAATAATGATTTGCAATAGGGAAGAGTTACTCTGAGGCTCAGCTATGAGTCTTGGACTCTGCCTAGTAAACGTACATCGACGTGCCCGTGCAACAACAGCTTATCTGCTTCGCCGCTCCGAAAGATTAGCCTAACTGCTTTTCTGGCGCTCTCTGCAGCGCTGCCTTCTTTCAATTGTAAGTTGACTTGTATTGATAGTAGAGAAAACTTTTGAACTGCTATGTGTCCCTTGATCTTTTAACAACACGTAGCAATTTTTACTTTTTCTCCAAGTGAACTGACAATTGAAAGAAGGCAGCGCTGCAGAGAGCGCCAGAAAAGCAGATAGTCTACTCTTTCGGAGCGGCGAAGCAGATAGGCTAGTCTTTCGGAGCGGGGAACCGGATAGGCTAGTCTTTCGGAGCGGCGCGTCAGATAGGCTGTTGTTGCACGGGCACGTCGACATTACAAGTTAAGTCTACTTAACTCCTTTTTCAAACCCCAATATCTCCTATTAATGGGATATTTTCCTATAATATTTGGTGGGCAGATGCAGACTAAAATATAGTATAACATACCATAAAAATCTTATTTTGGGGCTAAATCAACATATCTCCTTCTTCCGCTTCACAGCCCATTCTTGTCCACTCGGCCGTTTGCTGGCCAATTTCACAAATCTAAAATATTTGAGATGTTCAATTGAAATTCATAAAATTAAAAATCTGCCAAATCCAAAGGAGATTTTTCCCAGCCAAACCCCGCTACATTTGGGTACTATTGGACCACCTGACTTACACTCTCATTTGCTTACGGATGTGCTCTCCGTAAGTTACAATGAATTTTGTGGTATGGACAAATCCACTGTAATACGGAAAAAACTGTCCGTATTACAAAAAAATTGTACGTAATACAAACACAACCCAATCCGTAAGTTACGGAGAAAATTTCGTTTTTTCTCCATACCTTATGCACTAAGATATGTTTGTATTACGGGCAAATTGTTTGTAATATGGACAGTTTTCATCCGTATTACAGTGGATTTGTCCGTACCTCACGCTTGCACAAAATTCACTATAATTTACGGCTAGCATATCGAAGGGGAATTCACACTCTCATTTGCTTACGGATGTGCTATCCGTAAGTTACAGTGAATTTTGTGCAAGCGTAAGGTACGGACAAATCCACTGTAATACGGATGAAAACTGTCCATACACTCTTAACTTCTTACAAAGAAAATTCTTGTATTACAAAGAATTCTGTGCAACCGTAATACAAAGCCAAATTTTCTTTGTAATACGAAGGAAAATCTTTGTAATACAAAGCAAAAATTTTTGTAATACCAGAAAATTTTCTGTATGTTACGGTTGCACAGAATTCTTTGTATTATACAAAAAAATTCTTTGTAAGAAGTTAAGAGTGTATATACTAGTAAGCAGACTGTAAATCAAAAGGTCAGACATCTTGCCCTATAAGGGTTGAGACATAACTGTCTGACCGAAAATGGGTGATACTCCAATGTATGACCGAAAAATGGTGATATTCCAATGTACGACCGAAAAAAGGTGATACGTTCGATGTACGACCGATAAAAGGGTGCTACGCCGGTAAAGGATGATACTTTTATAAGGAAATCAAGGGCCATCCCCACTGATGTCTGACCTTTTTTCGGTCATACATTAGAGTATCACTTTATTTTGGGTCATACATTTGTGTACGACTTTTTTTCGGTGAGACTTTATGTATCACCGAAATTTGTACAGATGTCTCACCACTTGATTTGTAGTGCAATTCTTACGTTGCGCGGGATACTGGTCCGCAACACAAGCTCCCTCACAATGCGCTTGCATCTGAGTACGTGTGATCCCTCCAAGGCTGCTTGGCATGGCGCCGTTCGGGCAGACGAGCTCGGGACCGCCGCGACTGGTGCGCTCCCACGGCTGGCTGCTGTACTCGCTGATGGTTAGCACCGCTGTCGTGCTCATTCTCTCCAACGTGGTCTACCGTTCGTGGCGCTATTTCAGCGGCCATTTCTACATGGACTTATTCCGAATAACGCTCATCCTTAAGGTAGGGTGGGGCACCACGGATACGGTGAGTGACTCGCTCCTGGAAGCGACACCACTCATGAGAACGATCGCAGGGGGAAAACGGCTTTGAAAACCCGCAGGACACGGCTGGGTCAATCGGAGCACTGTGAACAGAAGCCTTAAATATCGAATCTTGGTCGGTTCGTTTTTGTTCTCAAGCTGATTTTTAAAAACCATTCTTGATATGAATTCGATTGATCTAAATTTTGACCCTGGTTGGACTGATACTCCGAACCGGAAACCTCTACTCCGCTTCGTTTGCTTGTGCGCTGAAGGGAGGCCGTGAAAAAAATCGAAACCTACGAGCATCGATAAACGACACCATTGATTACCGTGGATTATCCGATGGTATAAGCAATGAGAAATCCGGGTTTTATCTGGGAAAAGTCCATAGGTATTTGGGGATAATTTTGAGGTAAACCGGAGAAATCACTCTCAGCCCCACTGATTTTTCGGACCCCTGTGTCAGTATTCCTGTTGCGTTAAAGCCTTTTTAAGCTACTGACAACATTTTTCATCAGTTGTACGCACTAATTTCTTTTTACATTACCAACAATTTCTTCTTTTATCTGTAAGGAACTCACAAAATTGTGCTGAATAACTAACGAATTAGTTATCCTACTGCGTAAAAACGTGGGTGTTTACTAAGAAAAAAATCAGTACAGGTCTGAGCGTGATCCGTTGTAAACGAGACTTCCTAGATGTTTTGCCATTTAACAGTAGTTTTGAGTAAGGCAAATTTTTTTAAAGAATGAGTACATAGACGCATGATGAAAAGTCCTTGGAGACTGTCTTAGCGTCTTTGCCTCAGTTAATGTGCTGCTGTGTCATGCACGCGATCGGGCTGTGGAGCCGGCCGGCCATCCTACGCGCGCTCGACGCCCTCCTGGAGTCGGAGACGCTGGCGGTCGGCCGGTCCGGTCGCGGCGGCGGCCGCATAGTGGCAGCTGATCTGCTCGCGCTCACCAGCATCTGCATCTGGACCTGGGTGTTCGCCTGGCCATCCAAGATAGCCGTGCTGGACAAGGTGGGTAACATGCACTTCCAGCGCCAGAAGGTATTCGCCGCACCCAGCGGGTGGCAGTGGAGCGCTCTTGCCCGTGTGGCTGGGTACGGCGTTATTTTGGCTTAAGTTTGAGGTTTGGTCGCCACAAAAATACGGCAAATTTAAGTCGAACAAACAACAACATACGTCAACAAAAAAACGACAAAGCAACGGCAAACAGGTTTCACATAGTTTTGGCGTACTTTTGTCGTTTTTAAGGCGGTAAAAGTGACACTTTTCACGCCAAAGAAACGACAAAAAAACGTCAAAATCTTCGACTGGGCGCATAAAAGACAAAAGCTTGGGCAAGGGGGCCGAGTCGGTCTCGAACCAGTGAAGGTGCGGTCTACAGATCAGCGCTCGAACCCGCCCGGCCAAAGCGCATCCGTGGAGGCCATCGTGAGGAGGAGATTCTCTTGTACCGTCTCTGAATGTTCACTATCCCCTGGAATGGGCGGTATGGTCATCATTATGAGGGACTTAGTATTCATAGCCAGGAATTATGTAATATTTTTGAGTCCTTCCTTTGTGTACTCAAGAGGACCATTCTGAAAATTAACAGTAAGGTTGTTTGGAAAAGCAACACATTTACAACTACTTGTCACACTCTTTGTTTGTGTGTTCTGTCGCACCCCCTATCGATTTCATTACCTCCAAGCAATTTACCTCCAAAATCAAAACGGGTCAACCCTCTTACATCCAACAACTTACCTCCAAAGGTAGTAAGTTTTTACCTCCAAAGACTTTACCTCCAAAGATTTCACCTCCAAGGACTTTACGTCCGATAAATGTGTGGGTGAATAGGTATTTACTTTTTACACCAAGCGTGGAGTGGAGGAATAATTCATCCACAGCTGTAGGAGTATTTGGTAGATAATACATGTTACTACTTGCTGACCACGTATACGCTTCCTAAGCAAAGGGGGCTCGCAGCGCATCTGAACTCCGAAGTTAAACGCGCGGGGCCCTCCAGAAGGGGGGTTGGGGTAGTTGTTTTATCCGAAAAGGCAACTACAAAAAATGTATTCAGCTGGTAAATATTTTATTTATAAAAAAAGATAAATGAGACGATTTTTCCGAAAAAAATGAAACTGTTTGTTTGACAAATATTTGTTCGAACCACAATTCTTTCGAACAAATTTCTCTCGAACAAATGGGCCGCTCTCCCATATTACTGGCATTTTAATCGCTCTGCAGTTATGTCCGAGCTATGTCCTTTTCCCATGTCTTTCCTAGTCCCTGTGTTGTATAACGATAAGGTACTAAGAGTAGATACTTCTTGATGACTGCTTGACTGGCATGGAACCCGGAGGCCGGTGGTGCGACTTAGGTGAAACGTCTGAAGGCGGGAGGAGTAATAACTAGTTGAGTTCAGGCTGATGACTAGCTTTATTGAGCATATAATCACACAACACCTCACTTTCTTTGAAAGAGAGCACTAAAAATTAGGTAACAACGTAAGAGTTTTAACAAATTAACATTTTTTTAAATTGAACAATTTTTTAAACATTTTAATATGCTATAACATTTTTACAACTACATGCATTTGGGACCCCGTGGGGGCCCGTGGGACCCTGTCACAAAGCCTGGCTTTGGGTGGGTAGGAGGACACATTTTTGTGTTATTTTCATACAAGTTTACAATCGAGGAAAGGATATTGTTTCTAACTAAAAAATTCAATACGAAAGGCCCCGACAAAAAACATAAGTTTTTGTCAATATCTCATGGGTGCCGGGTAGCCTCTTTCCAGATCCCATCTTGCCACGTCCTGCAAGGGTCAGGCACTGTTTCAAATATAGCAAGCCGGGCGATTGAAGGTGGCAGACCGGCGACGCGAGGCTACCTCAAGCTGAGAAATTACCAAACCACCCCTCACGCTGGTGGGCAAGCTTGGTAGGTCAGACGGTGGATTATGCTAGGAAACGCGTGCTTAAGATTGGTAGGTCTAGTCTTGTGAAATATTAAGCTCCACTCCTGAGATAGGTCAATGTTTTGGGCGAATGTCTTCCCCTACGCAAAGGGAAGCCCACTCTCGGTGTAACAGCCTGACCTACCGAGGGCAGCTTACGGATCTGTGCTTACTCTACCTCCAAAAAAGGCGAGTAGGTCAAAAATGAGTAGGGCCTGTGATATACAACTAGACAGTCTTAATACAAACATCTACCACTTACATATTTATTTCAGACCAAATTTTGACCACACTATATTCAAATCTGTCCGCTGCTTCCGTGATTCTTCATCCCGCCTCACTTGCTTCTCCCTTCGTGCTAAAAAGGCTCGATCCAACTCAGACAGTTTGTTCAGGGGAGTTCTGCCTCTATAAACGAAAAAGGAACACAGATGCAATGACAGATTTCACACTGAATAATAATTTCAATCAGGCGCAATCAGTTTGAAAAGAGAACGCGCCATAGAACACTTTTCTAAAAAACAAAACAAAACAAAAAAAAAAACATACTTTTTGAATGAATTTACAAAGAGCACAGGTTTTAAAATACTTATATATCATGTATAAAAGTGCCGATATTTTTGCAGAATAATGTTCCTTGGCCTTTCCTCTTTTCAAATAGGTTGAAACATTGAGAAGAGTGTTTTGGGTTTTGCCCTCTCAGTGCGTGTCAATGCGTGGACACAAAGTTCTGCGCAGATCCGTAATAACTGGACAATCTCAGCCATGATCTCAGGGAACGTTCGATTTTCATAAGTACTAATTAGTCAGAAACTACTTACATCTTGTTGTTCTGGCCAATTTCACGTACGACTTTGGCGAGCGCGACACTCTGGGGGCTTCCGTCTTTCTGGTGCGGAGCCATGTCTTTGCTAGCGATGGATGGTGGCAACTGTGTTAGCAGCGCGGGGTGTCTGCGTATATATACGCACGCTGGCCGAGCGAGATGGGGCGTCGCGTAGCGCTTGCGATATGAAATAATGGGTTGCCGATAAAATGACACGCAGACTTACCTCGTCTACCGCTAGTCCCGTTCCTTTAATACTCTTCGGGCAGGTACACATTTAGGATCTTTTCCCTAAAGGCAAGTGCCCCGGATGACCCATTGAGTTAGTTTCCCCCCCCCCCTTCAATCCCAATGTCCGCCCCGTCACCTGTCTCTAGTTATGTCCGCCCCGTCACCGCGAGTTTCGCCGTCAGCGGCTCTCAAAAATGCGTCTTCGGAATTCGACAGTTTTTTAGACAGTCCCTTGTGGCTGTCTCTACCCGAGGGTAAGTCAGCTCAAGTTGTCAGTTGTCAGCTGTAGCGGCAGTCAGTTGGCGTTAGGCAGTCAGCGTCAGTCAGTTAGCGTTCAGTCAATTATCGTCAGTCAGTTAGCGTCAGTCGGCGTCAAGCAGTCAGCGTCAAGTAGCAGTCAGCGTCAGGCAGTGAAGTTGTCACCACAGCGTCAGGAATTCTGTCCGTTCAAATTGTCAGCTGCAGTAACGTGGCAGTCAGCGTCACCCATTCAGCTTTCTGTCAGCTTCGTCCTGTTACGAACGTACCTTTGCCTACCTGCGTTCGGGGTCGTATCTTGCTCGCTCACATATCTTGGCTCGTTCTAGGTCCTTTTAAGGTATTTTAAATGGTAATACATCCTTCCCAATTTTTGATATTATTTATTCCCAACACGTGTTCACCTAACCTAGACCTAGCCTACGCTCTACCCGTTGATTAATCTTTCCTAAAATACATTACTAATTAGAGGTGGCACCCTCGCTCCGAACGCCTGAACTCACCGATCATTCTCTGGCTGGTGCACTTCTACTCTTCACACACTTCACTTCACTTTTTGTCTCTTTCACCACACGCACTCCACTCACTGATCACACACCTTCAACCCTCTACACACGTCTCCTCACCTTCAATCAATCACACTTCCGTCCACCTCACCTTCCGGCCACGTTCCTCACGACGCGCCCCTGGTCGGTGCTGCGCCCTGGCGGACCAACCCTGTACCCTTCCCAGCTGGCCGCCCGCAGATGACACTTGACACCCCTGGCCAGCTGAGTGGGTCATTCGTCCACCAGGCGCGGTTTCACTCCGCACCCACCTGTCTCAGCACTACTCAATCAGAAAATGCTGAGCGTGCTGAGCCCTCGAGACGGTTGCCCCTCCCTCTCACACTTAAAAACTATTGGCGATGAAAACCTCCTTTCTCCCTGGCCGAAGGGCACCTGATCACTGTGCCTTGTGCCATGTGTCCATTTCTAATGCAACGAAGAGGTGGAGGGGGGGGGGGGGGGGGTAACCCTCACAACTCTACTTCAGTTTTGTGTCATCGAAAATTTTTATTCCAGATACTCCACAATCTCCCTCCAGGCGGCTTCCGCCGCGTCCGACCATTCAAAATCCTTACAAATCGTTGCCCTGACCGGGGTGGTCAGGGCCTCGTAGTCCGGTATTTCTTCCCGAAACCACGCCGCGAACCCCAGGAAACGCTTCACTTCCTCGCGGCGGCGCGGCCTCTCAAATCCATACCTCTTGCCCCGCCTGAGGCGCTCGCTGGCCCGCTCGACTCGCCCCAGTTGTTTCTCCGTCTCCCGGTACTGCGGCTCCGGGAGGCAGCCTGCCTCCCCGGAGAGGCAGAGACGGAGGGTGTGTGCCACCGCCTTCAGGAGCACTTCATCCTCGTAGAGCGTGGTCCCCGGAGTCGACCTCTCGACCTCGGGGTCCCACCTCTCTTCCCGCTCCTCGACACACCGCAGGACGCGCTGGAGGACGTCCCTAAGTGCCCCGCGGACGGCCTCCACCGGGACGACGGTTGCCAGGCTCGCCAGGCAAACGGCCACGTCGGCGGCGCTCCTGCCCGCCCGGTAGTGCTGGTAAGTGGGCCAGCACAGGTCGGTCCACCGGGGCGGCTGGGCGTAGGTATGGTCCTCCTCCGGGACTGCCGAGGTGGTCGCTGTGGCGGCCGGGCGCGGAGCTGACCTGGCCGGTCCCTGAGGGCGTGGCCCGGACCTAGCGGCCCCGAACGCCCTCGCTCGCATGGCGGCCGTCCTCGCAGCCCGGTTCTCCCTTCGCGGTCCTGCTCCGCCGCGCCGGTGACCGGTGGCGCCCATCGCCTCCCACATGATGTTCATCAGTTGGAAAAGCGTAGCGAACTCCATACTGTCCAGATCCACGCCGCGTGCGTTGGTTCATGTAAATAAAAGAAAAAGGTGCGACCCTAGTTAGATTCTGCAACATCTTCCCCTATTTTTCACAGTTCATCCGGCACTTTTCTTAATCCGGGCTCTTCATCTCTGCCCTTCTCGCTCGCCCTGCTCTTCCGTATATGGTAGGATAGGTCTTTCACTTACGTTTTCACTTAAGCTGTAATCCTCTACTTCAGGTGACGTGACGTTGGTGCGGCTGTGGCGACGGGGTTGACGGTGGTGGCTTCTCAGGGCTGGTTTGGCGACTGAGGTACTCTCTTACCCCTTCCGCCCGCTTTATATAGGCCACAGCCGTCTCCGCTCGCCGCCCCGTACCCCATTGCTTATTGGTGTTTCATCTGATTGTTTGCGTTTGACGCCGGCCCCGCCCGATCGGCCTAGAGAGTGGTAAATGGGGGTACCAGGACAGTGGTGCTGCTTGGTGCTGGTGCCGCCAGTGGTGCCGGTTGGCGGTAGGCAACCCATACAGCACCCTCCAAATACGGCGCGAAATGAAAAATGGCGGGATGGGGTGGGATTTGAACCCGCCCCAGTAGGATCGTTCGCCTTACCAGCATGCCACTTAGACCACTCGGCTATGCGGACAACTGTTGGCCACCTTGCACTCGGCGGCATGTTGTGCGAACGCGGGATGTGCATGCAACCCCACCCCCACCCACTGCGCTCAGCGCCGCGCGGCAGCCGGGCTAGGGGATAGGGGATGGCGAAGTCAACGACAAACGACCGCTTTGCCGTCCTCTCGACAATTTCATCCACCGCGTAGGCAATGGGTGACCTGTCCTGGCGGAAGGTGTACCGCCGCCACTTGTTCACCCATCTGCTGCCATGGTTATCACTGGTCACACAGACAGCAGCGAGGGCCGAGAAGCTAAACTCTCTAACCTATAATAAATTAAAACCCAAGGTGAGTTTCTAATACGGGGAGGAGTACACAATACAAGGAGGGGTGGAAGCACTTACCTTCGATCCCATTGCCAAGAGTTCTCCAAGAAACATCGTCCGTAAAACACTGGTACCGGCGTCAGGTGTAGCCTCTTTATGGCACCCTTCCCCTGCACGATTTGGCGCGTCTGGTCGCTCACCCACCCGTTTATGGAATACGGGTACCACAGCACACACTCGATGTTGCGGTACCAGGGCAGGCGTACACGGCATCTGATACAGCCTCTGACACCGCTGCAAGCGCCTCCGCTTCCCAATCAGTCAAAAACGGAGGATGAGGTACATGACCTCACAAAGCACACTCTCCATGCTGCTCTGCATGTCTTCAATAGCGAGGCGGTAAGGGCGGTATCGCGGAAGTCGAGACGCGAACGCTGTGATCGCACCAGTCAGAACTGAGCCGCTCCAGTATAGCCATTCGCCCTGCACTTGCTGAAATTGCTGACAGCACATCCGCACCATGCCCGAGCTTCCTCTACCCCTCTCTCTCACTCCCATTGCATAGGTTGGTCATTCCCTACTCACCAACGCTGCGTGCCGCCCCCTCCCGCCCCTCCCCACATGTCGGTGCATCGCCCCGCAAGTGCTGACGCTGCTGACCACCACCTGCTGGGGCTGCCACCGCCGGCCGCCGCGCGGCGCTGAGCGCAGTGGGTGGGGGTGGGGTTGCATGCACATCCCGCGTTCGCACAACATGCCGCCGAGTGCAAGGTGGCCAACAGTTGTCCGCATAGCCGAGTGGTCTAAGTGGCATGCTGGTAAGGCGAACGATCCTACTGGCGCGGGTTCAAATCCCACCCCATCCTGTCACACACTTTGTTTATATGTGTGCTCTCTTGCGCCTCCTGTCACGTGTCCCACAGGGTCGTCTCTGGTGTCGCGAGGCGTCCATACCCCATTTTTGAAAATTTTCTCCCCTTGGCAGTTGCTGTTCACTGCCTCCTCCCTCTTTGCGGGCTTAACCATGAATTCCCTCCTTCCGACGAAAGTTGTTGTGAAATCGCCGGGAGTCCCAGCCACCTCACTTAGCAAAGTGGGGTCGATCCGCGCAACTGCTTCCGTCAGCTTTTCAACCAGAAAACGGAGCCTACTCAGCTCACGCGACCTTACCGCGTCGTTAAAACGACGCTCTTGCTGCTCCTGCATGATGTTAGCCTGCATGACCTCAAAGTCCTCCTTTGACGGGGTTGCGCCGGGGGGAAAACTGATTTTTACCAGCTCTTCCGTCCCTGTGTCCTGAGGAACCGCTTCCACTTCCTCCTCACTGGGCGGCGACTGCTCCCGCATGTTGGCCCGAAACGGACTTGTCCTCCATCCGTTTATTGTCCCCGCATCCGGGTCGGTGACCCATTTGCCTAGCTTTACCGGTTCTTTGCTTGGGGCGCTCTGCGACCCCACCGCTCCTGCCGACGGGATGAAAAACGAGGGAGGCAGGCCCTGGACAACGAAAGTTTGTCCCGAATTACCCGGAAATAACCTCAACACGCTTCTCCGCCCCGGCAGCGCGTTTTGACTCCCTTCCTGCTCGCGCTGGGCCGGTGCCTGCGTAGTGGCAGCCGTCGCCCCCGGGTTATCTTCTTGCTGCTGTCCCGGCGCCTGCGTGACCCACGGCAGGTGCCGCCAGTATGTTGGTCTTTGCGTCGTCACGCCGCCGCCACGCCCCGGTTCCTGACCCCAAGTGAATGGGGCCTGGGTGGGCGCGGGGGGTGGAAACCACGGCGCCTGCCCTCCTGACCTCCTAATAGGGGTTTCGTCCCTGCGGGTTGCCCTATCGACCCTGTAGCAAACATTCCCCACACACTTTTCCAGCTGCTGACCGGCCCTATCTTCCTTATCAAATTCCACAAACAGACTCCTTTCTAGGTCCTCACACGCCAACGCCCCTTCCTCAGTCTCGTAACAATGCAGGGTTACCTCCGTTGTATTTATCCTTGGTATGCTCTCTACCAAAGCCACGTGATCAATTTCACGAATGAATGTGCCTTCCCGCGCATCCGCGATAATTTTTCCGTGAGCCGTTACCAATGATAATGTCGGCTTACCGTCTACCAATGTCAGATGCATGTTATGAGGGGTTTTCCACATTTTCGCGTCCCATGACATTTTTAAGTTGTGATAGAAAGTAACCCCACTATCCCTGCTTTTGTCGATTGTTGCTGATTCAACCCACTTCTCAGTTGCGTACGGGTTCTGCTTGTATTTATTGGCGTCTGAACCATAAAACTGGCCCACGGCCCCAATCCGGCATAAACTGTGTTTCGACCATTGTCGCAGCTCAGCTTCGTCCGGATGGCAGTAACTTTCATTCACCTGCGTTTCACCCCACGTAATCCAATATGTCATGAACATGCGTCTAACCCCTGTAACAATACTGGCTTCGGACGCCAGTTCGGACCGCTGGCCCGTGAAGAAAATGGCCGTCGGGACCGCCACCTCCTTCTCGCTGTATGCTAGCCTAAAAATGGGTGGCCCTGCCTCCTCTCCTACCACTAATACAACCATCACAAAATACAACAAAATTCTACCTAGTGCCATCGTTCCGAGTCGGGTTTACTACACTGTTTCAGAAGACTCACCGCAAAAGGTCGTGGAGCCACGCTGCCTCGCTGAGTGATGCGAAGAGGGGGGGGGGGGGGGGGTCCGCTGATGCGCTGAAGCCGTCTGGTTGTCCAGGCGCCGTCTGACAGACTGAAGCCCCACTCCCCGGCTGCAGTTGATTTTATCCACATCTCCGATCGCAGCCGCCCCTCTTGTTTTGAATCAGGCGTGTTCCGGCGGCGCCCGGAAAAGGTGCTTGGCCGGCCTCCCGGCCATCACACCCGGCCCGAGGCGGGCCCACCCGCTCTGTAGTGCGCGGGGCCCTGTCCGGGGCTAACAGCCCCGACGGCGCGGCCGTCGCCCGATGACGCGGCAGCCCTGCACCACCGATCTAGGCAGATAAAATACATTTACCACTTGCACAACTTTCACCTAACCTAACAATTTCTTACTTGGTAATCTGACAATTTTACCTAAAATACAATTTACACATCCTAACTCTATTATTACAAAACAACAATACTTTCTTAACTATAGCATTTACACATCATAGATTTAACTTAACTAACAATAACACTTAATACATAACCCAAAACTCTTACGTGCCTCACAAACATTTCGAGGCCCGTCCCCTATTAATTTTACGCTTCTTTATTTTCCCGGGCCCCTTTGGGCCTTAATGCTCATCTTCTTTAATTTCAGCCTTCTGCGGCTCTAACGCCTCTTCTTGGCTAGAATTTCTTCTTAATAATTCTTCTATTCTTGCTTGCCTTTTAACCCTTTTGAGCTCGCATCCTCCTTCAGGGCCGCGGTGGCTTTGTGCGCAGTTACCTTCCGTCTTATCTAGCGTCCTAGCGCACGGCTTACTGCCACTCATTCCCGCCGCGCTCCGCCCCATCTGATGCTTGGTTTTGTCCTGTGCGACCTCTGCTCCGTCATTGCGGGTCGCTTCACTTGAAAACCGTCAGTATCATATGCAGGTCCTGACCCTTACCCTATTTTTACACTACCGGCCGTTTACAGAGAAAATGTACACTGTCGCTTAACCTAAATAATTTACAAACTTAACGCTAACAGCCGGCAGCTCGTCTAGGCCCGCTTTTACCATTTGCTTCTGTTACTTGACCCCTTACCCTGACCTGTTACTTAGGTCCCTAGGTATCGACGGCTTTTCTCGCACGGGTTGAGATTTTTGCGGCTTGAAAATCGGCTCGTGCCTCGCTTCTCATACCGTAACGCAAGAATCTTTCAGTCGCACAGGATTTAATTCTTCTGTCGTTGCCCTTCTCTTGGGCTTTTGCAAGTTTCCTCCCCGTATCCGTGCACCGCACTCTGATTCCCCTCTCTCTCTCTCTCTCTGCGTCCGCCGCGCCTCACAACCGTGAGCTGCGCCTCTCTCTCTCTCTCTCTCTCTCTCCCTCTCTCTCTCTCTGTGTTTGTGTCCGCTGCGCCCAGCTGTCACGAGCTGCGCCTGTCTCTCTCTCTCTCTCTCCCTCTCTTTTTCTCTGTGTCCGCTGAGATCCGCCGTTTTGCGACGCGCGCCCCCCATTTTCTCCCTCTCTCTCTCTCTCTCTCTCCCTCTCTCTCTCTCTCTCTCTCTCTCTCTCTCTCTCTCTCTCTAGTGATGAAAATGCCCGGAAAGTTTCCGGAAAAAAACGGTTTTTTTCCGTTTTTTTCCGGTTTTTTTCCGAGCCCTCGGAAAAATTGGAAAAAAATGAAAATTTGACTTTACAGTACGATTTCTTTTGCACGTGAGTTGCCACACGTCTTTCGCTCTTCTTAAACGCGGTCAGATAACAGTACAGATCGAAAGGGCGAGGATCGTCGGTGCTGCTCATATGAGAAGGCTGAGAGAGGGGCAGGGAGGAGTAACCTATACAGGGGAATACCTCAACTTCACTCTTCACTTCACTTCAGCCTAGGCTAGGCCAGCTGCACTCAGGAATCAGAAATTATCTATGGTAAGTAAATTACTTACTAGGCAATGTTATAGACAAAGAGGCTGATCCCTGGTCCCAAAAGCGATAGGCGTTGCAGATATTTATTGGATCTTTTTTATTTTATCAATTTTTACTTTGCACCCATTTGGCCCGTTTACTCGCTCAACATCGCTACCGTGCATCCGATCTGTACCTCACTTCTACCATACCATTTCTATACGCAGGCTTGCCAACGCACAGACGGAAACATAACACGTCTTAGAAGCACTCACCCATTTTAACCTGAATTTCAGTTATATTTGTGAAGAGATTCTAATTAGCAATTATTTTTTCAGCAATTCTGTCTGTGCTCTGGTCAGAACGTTATATCTCTGATGTTTTACGTCTAACTTAAAACTGTCCCATCGGGAAGGTTGGCTCCCCATAAGTTGGGTCGTGATCTCCTTCGCTGGGCGTGCTCGACTCGATTGTTAAGGCTTCGCCTCTTATTCTTATTTAGATTTTTTATTCTTTATCTCTTTAAAGGCTAAGCCAATCATATTCCCAAAATAATCGTCGCAGTACATATCGTAGCGCCTATTACAATAATTTATAATAGTTTTGATGTTGAGAATATCGCGTCACGAAAAGTATTGAATATTAACCTGCGGGCGGTTCAGAAAAAGAGGTTATGTTTGTTTTTGCGACTATCTCTGTAAACGTGAAATACGAGAGAAGCTCCAACCCCACGGAGTGCATGTATTTGCTTTACTTGTTTTATCGCTATTAATAATTCTTTTGTTCCTATTTTATTTTGTGCAGTGAAAAATCATGCCTCGCAACATCCTAAAGACCTTCTGAAATAACGTAATTCAGGGAAATTGACGGTCAAATCAAAGTTGTAACTTGTTCAGTACTTTTTCCCGACAAAAATCGAATTTTTCCAATTTTTCCGTTTTTTTTCCGTTTTTTTCCGTTTTTTTCCGTTTTTTTCGGAAATTTTGAAAGTTGACGGAAAATTTACATCACTATCTCTCTCTCTCTCTCTCCCTGTGTCTGATTAGATCGCCGGAGTGCGGCTACCTTGTGTTCTTCTTTCCTTCCCCTGTTTCTTCCCTTTCTTCCCCTCCTCCCTTACCTTCGTTATATTTTTTTTTTTTTTACTAGACAACCCGGACTTGCCCCGAGAAAATCTTGGTGTCATCTCTTAAAACTATGATTTTTAACCAGCCCGTCTTGCTTGCGCAAGGCTCTGGTTTCACTCCGCACCCGCCTGTCTCAGCACTACTCATTCAGAAAATGCTGAGCGTGCTGAGCCCTCGAGACGGTTGCCCCTCCCTCTCACACTTAAAACTATTGGCGATGAAAACCTCCTTTCTCCCTGGTCGAAGAGCACCTGATCACTGTGCCTTCTGTCATATGTCCATTTGTAATGCCACGAAGAGGTGGGGGGGGGGGGGTTTGCAAGGGTAATCTCCCCAACTCTACTTCAGCTTTGAACACTTTTATTCCATATGCTCTACAATTTGTCTCCAGGCGGCCTCCGCCGCGTCCGACCACTCAAAGTTTCTACAAATTGTTGCCTTGATCGGGGTGGCCAGGGCCTCGTAGTTTTCTATTTCATCTCGAAACCACGCCGCCAACCCCAGGAAGCGCTTCACTTCCTCGCGGCGGCGCGGCCTCTCGAATCCATACCTGTCACCCCTCCTGAGGCGCTCGCTGGCCCGCTCGACTCGCCCCAGTTGCCGGCTGGCCTCAAGATGTTCCGCCTCCGGGAGGGCTCCAGCCTCCCCGGAAACGCACAGGCGGAGGACATACCGGACCGTCCCGAGCAGCCCCGCGTCGTTGAATAAGCTGCTGCCCGGGCATGGCTGTTGGGCCTCCGCTTCCCACGACTCCTCCTGCTGCCCGACACACCCGAGCACCCGCTGTAGTACCTCCATGCAGGCCCGGCGGACCGCCTCCACCGGGGTCACCGTTGCCAAGTTTGTCAAGCAAACCGCCACTTCGGCGGCCCGCCTTCCTGCCTGGTGGTGCTCGTATGCGGGCCAGTAGAGATCGGTCCAGCGGGGGGGCTGGGCGTAGGTGTGGTCCTCCGGGGCCGCCGAGGTGGTCGCCGTGGCGGCCGGACGCGGAGCCGACCCGGACGGTCCCTGAGGGCGTGGCCCGGACCTGGCGGTCCCGACCGCCCCCGCTCGCATGGCAGCCGTCCTCGCAGCGCGGTTGTCCCTTCGCGGTCCTGCTCCGCCGCGCCGGTGACCGGAGGCTCCCATCGCCTCCCACATGATGGTCATCAGTTGGTAGACCGTAGCGAACTCCATACTGTCCACCCTGGTGTTCCTGTGATCGGCAGTTCACCGTTTGAAGCCGTTTGGAAAGCGTTTCAGAGCATTCAGTCCAGAGTTCTCAATCGGGTGGGTAATGCTGGCTTCGGCAGACCCGCCGCTGGTTCGCCTCTTTACCCGACCCGACCCGACCCGGAGCTCAGCGGGCCGGGTGGGTCGTGTCTCGCTCGGGTCTGCAGACCCGGACGGTTCTCTGGACTCGGTACCCGAGCGGCAGGTGAGGGGGGAGGTGGTAGGGAGTAGTCGGACGAGCCGAACTGAGTTCGCACCACAGCGACGCATCGGCTGCTAGACAGAGACAGAACAGCACTACCCGTGCGTAGTGCGCGCTCTGTCACTCACCAGGTGGCCGGGTCCCGAGACCCACCCGATTGAAAACTCTGATTCAGTCCGTTTTCATAGCATTCGTAACCATTCGCAGACCGTTTGTGAGGAAGAGCATTTGAAAATGGCGTGGAAATGCTGATCTCACCATTCATGAAACGGTTGTAGAATGGTGATAAAACTGTCTTGGGTGAAATGGCCTTGAACGGTGTGTGGATGCTGTAATAAGCGTTTTGGAAACTGAGAGAGAACGGAGTGCAAATGGTCTGCGGAAGCGCATTTGAAAAGCATTCGGAGAATGGTCTTGAAATGGTTTGTACTCGAGGTGGCCGGGGACCCCGTTTGAGAATGCTCTCGAAATGGTTTGTGAATTCTGTGCCACGTAAGCATTTCGAGACCGTTCTGCAAAAGGTTTGTAAAAGGTGTTCGCGGCGCTCAGAGAATGGTGTTCAAATGGTCTTCGGAAGAGTGGTCTGAGAACGTTGTGAGAGCATTCTGTGAATTGTGTGCAAATGGTCTGTTGAACGTGTGTGGAGGGGGGCGGGGACGGGGTAGGGGAGGGGGTGGACGGCCCGGCCCGGCAGGGACACCAGGCAGCGTTGTAATGTGGTGCGGCACAGAACGTCTCGCCCGCACAAGGCTCCTTAGCTCAGTAGGTTCCGACCGAAGCGTGAGCGCTGAGTTGGCTGGTTCGAATCCCGGCACCGCCAACAAAATGCGTATCTCGCGGCCAGTAGGACTGACCCGGCTAAACACGAGGCTTACAGGCGGAGAGAGGATAGGGGGTGGGGGAGAAGGGAAAAGGGGGAGAAAGGGGGAGGACGAAGGGGGAACGAGGGGGAGAGGGGGGAGGAGGAAGGGGGAAAGAGGAGGCGAAAGGAGACTGCCCCGAAGAAGGAAGTACGCTATCTGTAAATTTTTCATACTGCACGCACTTTTGTGACATATTTTTAACGCGGTAGGTTTGTTACTGAATGACCCCCACACACAAAAACACCATTCTGTAAACGGTCTTGGAATGGCCAGAACGCTCTCAGAATGGTTTCAAATGGTTTGAAAACGGCCTCTACGGCCCCGTGCCCCGACCCCTAGCCACAGACCCGGAATGGTGTCGAAACGGACACAAACGGTCAGAACGGTCTCAGAATGCTTTGCAAACGGACTGAATGCTCTTCTCGCCATTCTACGAATGGGGAAAACGTTCACAATTGTGCTTTGGAAACGGCTTTCTCGCCGTTTACGAAATGGTTATCGAACGGAGTAAACGGTCTGCAAACCTTTTTAAAAATGCTTACGGAACGGTAATGGAACACCAGGGCAGATCCACGTCGCGTGCGTTGGTTCATGCAAATAAAAGACAAGGTGCGACCCTAGTTAGACTCCGCAACATCTTTCCTTATTTTTCACAGTTCATCCGGCACTTTATCTTAATCTGGGCTCTTCATCTCCGCCCTTCTCGCCCTCCTTCTCTCCTTCTGCATTTGGTAATATAAGTCTTTCACTTACGTTTCAATTAAGCTGGAACTCTCTGGCTTCAGCTGACGTGACGTCGGGGCGGCTGTGGCGGCGCGGTGACGGTGGTGGGTTCTCAGGGCTGGACTGGCGACTGAGGTACTCTCTCACCCCTTCCGCCCGCTTTATATAGGCCACAGCCGTCTCCGCTCGCCGCCCCGCACCCCATTGCTTATTGGTGCTTCATCTGATTGTTTGCGTTTTGACGCCGGCCCTGCCCGAATCGGCCTCATAGCGTCTTCCGGTACTCCACCGGGACCACGGCGCCCGCGCGGGGCCCGCGCGGCGTGCCGGAGGGGAGCGGGAGGGGGGGGGGTCTAGCTCTGCTGCGGAGCGCTCGGCGCTGGATGCGCCGGCCGCCCGCTGCGCCGGCCGCGCGCCGTGCCTCCCCCTTCTCTCTCTCTCTCTCTCTCTCTCTCTCTCTCTCTCTCTCTCTCTCTCTCTTTCTGACTCCCCCTCAGCGCTCTTACTCCGTGGTTGACCCCTTCTCCTCTGGTTCCACATATTTCTTCAAATCCTGGATGTGCACCTTGTACTCCAGTTTCCTGCTGGGCTCCTTTATCATTACTACCTCGGGGCTCAGCAGAGCGGTGATTGTGCATGGCCCTTTGTACCTTGGCGCGAGGCTGTCGCAGAACTTATTGGCCGCATTACTTTGCACTCTGTTTCTCACAAAAACTTTTTCTCCCGCCTCGTAGGCAACCCCTGCGTCCCGGCCTGCGTTCTTCCGCTCCAAGTATTTGGGCAACTTGACCTGCATTCTTCGCAATGCCTCTGCCCTTACTTCCTTAAGCCTTTCTTCACGCAGCTCCGCCCACCGCTCGATCGACAGCTCCTCGCTGACACTGAGCCTCGAGGCAATGTCCCTCGGCGCCGGCAGGTTCCGTCCGTACAGGAGCTGGGCCGGGCTGTATCCGGTCGTAGCATTGACTTTGTTTCTTAAATGTCGGAGTATGCGCGGCAGCTCCGCGTCCCACGAGGTCTGTGCTCTGTCCAGCAGGGCCATCCTAAGGCAGCCCTTTACACTTTGGACTCCCCTTTCGACCTTGTTTGCCCGTTGAGTGTAGACAGGGGTGGTTACTGACTCGCACCCCCATCTCTGACACGCCTCCGTCCACAGGTTACCCGTAAAGGTCGACGCACTGTCCGTAATAATTACCTCCGGGTAACCCGCCCGGGTGAACAGGTCATTTTCCAAGAAGCGGATGGCCCTCGCGGCCGTCGCGCAAGTTGACGGAAAAATCTCCAGCCACCTCGTGAAACAATCCTCCACTATCAGGAAATATCTGTTCTTGTTTTTCGTCATAGGTAAGGGCCCCACCCAGTCCAAACTAAGCGCCTTCCAAGGCTCCTCCGGAAGACGAGGCCGCAACTGACCTGCCTGGCCCTTACCGTAAGCCCGTTTCACCCTGCCACACATTTTGCATTCCTTGACGTGTTTGTGTACGTCATGACGCAGCGAAGGCCAGAACGCCGCGTCCCGCGCTGTCCTCAGCGTGTCCGCGGTTCCCTGGTGCATGTGCTCGTCATGAGCCCATATGAGGACCTTTTTCCTGCACGCCGTTGGGACGACCACTGTCCATGTGTCCTCATTTACATTATTCTTGTGAGCATGGCAAACCAGGCCGTCTTTAACTTCCAAGCGCTTCCTGGCGGCCCTGATTTTTGCCGCATAACGCGGCTCCTCCTCCGGGAGCACACCCTTTTCAATAAAATTTCTCGCGTCGACACACCACTTGTCTTTGGTCTGGGCCTCTCTTATCAGCTGCAACAAGTCGTGCTCCTGATTTTCCACCCTGTACATTTGCAATATCTCTGTGATTGGTTCCTCGCCCTCTTTGTCCTCTCCTGGATACCGGGACAGGTGGTCACACACTGTATTGTCAGGGCCCTTCGCGTGATGAAAAACCAAGTTATAGTCTGCCAGTATTGATAGCAGCCGATTGATTTTTGATGACGAGGACTTGTAACTCGTGCTGGCGAGGATCCCCTTGTGGTCCGTGACGCAATGGACCTCCTTGTTGGCAAAATAGTAGGGATGACTTTCAATACAATATGCGACCGCCGCTAATTCCAGGACATTAACCGGCAATTCTGATTCTTTCTGCGTCAGCTTTTTACTGCCATACGCCAGCGTCACCAGGCCTCCATCCCGCCTGTACTGCATCACATGAAAAGCAACCGCGACCTTGCTTGCGTCCGTTGCCACCACTACTTACTCATTGTCCTGATACGGCTGCAAAATGGGTGCGATGGTCAGCACTTTTTTACACTCCTCTAAGGCAGTCGCCGCTCCCGTTGTCAGGAACGGTCTCTTATATCTGAACTCTGCTCGCAATAATGGGAGCACCGGGTTCACAAGCTCAGCGAACTTTGGTATGTAGTTTTTGAAGAACAGTAGCAGCCCATAGCAGGTCCCTAACTTTGGCTGTGTATCAGGGAGAGGCATTCTTCTTAACGCCGCCACTTTTTCTTCGTCCACCTCCATTTTTTACTTTTAAGAAATATTTCAAAATTTGAAGAATTGTATATTTTTTACTCAAGGAAGATAATACATCTTTCTTATTTCTGCCATGTACTGTATTTTATTCTCTCCGTTTTTTGGCACATTATTGGCTCCCCTACAAACACTCCCCCACAAAACATCAAAACATGAGGCTAAATGCCCTACATATATTGCAAAAGAATGATTTTTATTAACATGTTTCTTATATATGTTGTCAAAATAATCACGAAGATCATCATCCGATTCTATTTCTATCAATTTTTTAATATCATGGCCACACCTTTTGGCGTCATAGAAACACTGCTCATGTGTTCGACCCTTAGCAAAACCGTGTCTGATTAACTTGCTTTTTTTGTCATATATTGGAGAGCTTTCTGATTCCACCAAAGAAAGGAGTTTTCTCTCCCTCGGATGTGGCCGCCGGTTATGTTGGTGATTGAGCTGTTGAAAAAAAGAAGTTTCATTGTCGAAAGACCTCTAGAGGGAAGTGTCGAGAACAGAGCAACAGAGCAACAGAGCGGTCTGCCTTGCACTGTAAAGTGAATGGCATTGTTCAGAGTGCCCTCCTTGCGTGTCACGTTGGCCATCTGCAGAGAAAAGAAAAGAATATACATCTTCACACGTTTGTAGTAGTGGAGGGGGGGGGGGGGGGTAACTGCTTACCTTTTCGATTGTCTTCAGAATTATAATAAAAATAATCCAGCCGATCCCTCCCAACTCGCTGAGGATCTGCAAACAGACAAAACATGGTGTTTATTAAAAAACTGTACCGGGGCCGGGTGTTTCAGAGAACGCGTAACAGTATGCGGGTTTGCCTACGCACTCCGGCCGTAAGGCGTCGCGGCTCCAAGGGAAGGCTAACCCTCAACATTGTTACGCATTCAAAGAAATACCCGGTACACAAAGAACAACTCACTATAAAACGAAAAATGTTGCGTCTCTTGAGGAACACAAAAAAATCACACACTGGTACCGAAACTATGTGGAAACTAACCTTAAAAAATTACACAGCGTAACACGCAGGAGGGTTCCACGACGCACGACGGAGACTATTCTAGCAGACTGCACACGCTACACGTTCGGAAACACACAAAACACGGGACACATTACAATCGATACTCAAAATAACATCTTGCTATAGAGCAGCATAGCGTCTCTTGAAAATCACAAAGTCAGAGACGAGGTGGAAACTAACCTGAAATATGCGCAGCGTAACACGTAGCTGTTCTCCGCGGGGTGGGGCGTGGCACACTATGTTCACGTGGCGGACAGACTGCATACGGTACACGTTCGGAAACACACAGAACACGGGTGGAACACATTATAAGCGGTGTACAACACAAATCGACATAGACAAAATGTGGCGTCTTTTGAGATTCACAAAATCACACAGTGGCACAGAGACGATGTGGAAACTAACCTGGGGTGCAGCTGGTCTAGGCCGCGGCACGAGGTACACTGGAGCACACAGCTTGGCGGCGTAGCACACACTACGAACTCGACGGTTGGACTGAAGTGTGTGGCGGTCGGCCGTATTTTTATGAGGGCGGCTTGTGTCGATTTCAGCAAAATTCGCGAGGTGGTAGCTCGCGCCGGGCCCTTCGTGTGTGCCCGCCCGGCCGCCTCGCCCGTCCACCTGCACGTGCCGAGCTGACGCGAGAGCCCGAGGGCTGAGCAGCGGGGCGTCTCCGACGCCGTGTAACACAGTGCGGGGCGCAAGTTTGCGAGGGCAAAGCGCGTAACGAGGGACGCGCACAATGAACATCACAGCCAAAGATTTGATTGAACAATTGAATGACAAGCCTATCATTTTTGACATAGTCTAATGAAAATTTACGAGTAAAAAGATGCAGTGAACCGCCTGGGACACAGCAAAAATATGCAAATACGGCACAAAACTCGCCACACACGTCTGATTGGACGCTTTGGGTTCGATTTTTATTAAAAGTCAACAACCCCCCATTCACACTTATAAATCTTATAAAATATGGATTAAATATATACTCTCCTAGACTACGCCCATAACATTTTTAGGAAGAAAAAAAGCAACCCAATGCGACCCGCTCTGGCGATCGGTGTCATGGTTAGCCACGACTACGGCCGGACGCGGTAGAGGGTCACGTGGTAAGTGTCACACATCTTCACCTAACCTAAACACTTTTTTACACAGTAAGTTGACATTTGTTTCTTAACAATAGCATTTACACATCATAGTTTTAACTTAACTAACAATAACACTTAATACGTAACACACAATTTTTACGTGCCTCACAAACATTTCGAGGCACGTCCCCTTTTAATTTTACGCTTCCTTCCTTTTCCCGGGCCTCCGTGGGCAATAATACTCATTTTTATTTAATTTCAGCCTTCTGCGGCTCGTGACGCTTCTTCTTGGTAAGAAAGCGTGCTTAATAACCCCTCTATTCTTGCTTGCCTTTTGACCCTTTTGAGCTTGCATCCTCCTTCGGGGCCGCGGCGGGCCTTCTGCGCAGTTACCTTCCGTCTTACCTAGCCTTCTAGTGCACGGCTTACTGCCACTCATTCCCGCCGCGCACCGCCCCCTTCTGATGCTTGGCTTCTGCCCTGTGCGACCTCTGCTCCGCCATTGCGGGTCGCTTCACTCGAAGCCATCAGTATCACATGCAGGTCCTGACCCTTACCCTATATTTACACTACCGGCCGTTTACAATGGAAGAGGAAATGTACACTGTCGCTTAACCTAAAAGAATTTACAAACTTAACGCTAACAGCCGGCAGCTCGTCTAGGCCTGCTTTTACCATTTGCTTCTATTACTTGACCCCTTACCTGTTACTTAGGTCCCAAGGTATCGACGGCTTTTTCTCGCACGGGTTGAGATTTTTGCGGCTTGAAAATCGGCTCGTGCCTCGCTTCTCATGCCGTAACGCAAGAATCATTCAGTCGCACAGGATTTAATTCTTCTGTCGTCGCCCCTCTTTTGGGCTTTTGCAAGTTTCTTCTCCTCGTCTGTGCATTGCCCTCTCCCTCTCTCTCTCTCTCTCTCTCTCTCTCTCTCTCTGTGTCGCTGCGCCCCGCTACCGTGAGCTGCGCCTCTCTCTCTCTCTGTGTCCGCTGAGATCGCCGGCGTGCGGCTCCCTTGTGTTCTTCTTTCTTCCCTCTGTTTCTTCCCATTCTTCACCTCCTCCCCTTTCTTCATTTTTTTTTTTTTTTTTTTTTTACTGGACAACCCGGACTTGCCCCGAGAAAATCTTGGTGTCGTCTCTTAAAACTATGATTTTTAACCAGCCCGCTTTGCTTGCGCAAGGCTTCGGTTTCGCCCCGCACCCGCCTGTCTCAGCACTACTCAATCAGAAAACGCTGAGCGTGCTGAGCCCTCGAGACGGTTGCCCCTCCCTCTCACACTTAAAAACTATTGGCGATGAAAACCTCCTTTCTCTCTGGCCGAAAAAGCACCTGATCACTGTGCCTCGTGTCATGTGTCCTTTTGTAATGCAACGAAGAGGTGGGGGGTGGGGGGGGGGGGGGGGGGTGGAAAGGTAACCTCCACAACTCTACTTCAGCTTTGTTTCATCGAACACCTTTATTCCAGATATTCTACAATTTCTCTCCAGGCGGCCTCCGCCGCGTCCGACCACTCAAAGTCCTTACAAATCGTTGCCCTGACCGGGGCGGTCAGGGCCTCGTAGTCCGGTATTTGCGCCCGAAACCACGCCGCCAGTCCCAGGAAACGCTTCACCTCCTCCCGGCGGCGCGGCCTCTCAAATCCGAACCTCGAGCCCCGCCTGAGGCGCTCCAGGGCCCGCTCGACGCGCCCCAGTTGTTTCTCCGTCTCCCGGTACTCCGGCTCCGGGAGGCAGCCTGCCTCCCCGGAGAGGCAGAGACGGAGGGTGTATGCCACTGCCTTCAGCAGCACGTCGTCCTCGTAGAGCGTGGTCCCCGGGGTCGATCTCTCGACCTCGGGGTCCCAACTCTCTTCCCGCTCCTCGACACACCGCAGCACGCGCTGGAGAACGTCCCTAAGTGCCTGGCGGACGGCCTCCACCGGGACCACGGCTGCCAGGCTCGCCAGGCAAACGGCCACCTCGGCGGCGCTCCTGCCCGCCCGGTAGTGCTGGTAAGTGGGCCAGCACAGGTCGGTCCACTGGGGGGGCTGGGCGTAGGTGTGGTCCTCCTCCGGGGCCGCCGAGGTGGTCGCTGTGGCGGCCGGGCGCGGAGCTGACCTGGCCGGAGCCAAAGGGCGTGGCCCGGACCTGGCGGCTCCGCACGCCCCCGCTCGCATGACGGCCGTCCTCGCAGCCGGGTTCTCCCTTCGCGGTCCTGCTCCGCCGCGCCGGTGACCGGTGGCACCCATCGCCTCCCACATGATGGTCATGAAATGGAAAACCGTGGCGAACTCCATACTGTCCAGATCCACGCCGCGTGCGTTGGTTCATGTAAATAAAAGAAAATGGTGCCACCCTAGTTAGATTCTGCAACATCTTCCCCTATTTTTCACAGTTCAACCGTCAATTTGTCATAATCTGTGCTCTTCATCTCTGCCCTTCTCGCCCGTCTTCTGCTCTTCCGCATTTGGTAAGATAAGTCTTTCACTTACGTTTCACTTAAGCTGACACTTCTCTCTGACTTCAGCTGACGTGACGTCGGGGCGGCTGTGGCGACGGGGTGACGGTGGTGGCTTCTCAGGGCTGGTTTGGCGACTGAGATGCCGTCTCATCCCATCCCCCCGCTTTATATAGGCCACAGCCGTCTCCGCTCGCCGCCCCGTACCCCATTGCTTATTGGTATTGCATCTGATTGTTTGCGTTTGACGCCGGCCCCGCCCGATCGGCCTCATAGCGTCTTCCGAGGGTCGTTCTTCCGGTGCGCGGCGCCCGCGCGGCGCCCGCGCGGAGGCCCGGAGGCGGAGCGGGGGGCGGCGGTTGGCATCAGGCGTGCCCCTCTCTCTCTCCCCACCCTCTCTCTCTCTCTCTCTCTCTCTCTCTTTCTGTCTCTCTCTCTTTCTGTCTCTCTCTCTTTCTGTCTCTCTCTCTTTCTGTTTCTCTCTCTTTCTGTCTCTCCCTCGGCCTTCCTACTCCGTGGTTGACCCCTCCTCCTCCGTTTCCACATATTTCTTCAGATCCTGGATGTGCAGTTTTCTGTTGGGCTCCTTTATCATTACTACCTCGCCACTCAGCAGAGTGGTGATTGTGCATGGCCCTTTGTACCTTGGCTGTGCGTAAAAAATTACGCACAGCGTAACACGCAGAAGGGTTCCACGACGCACGACGGAGACTATTCTAGCAGACTGCACACGCTACACGTTCGGAAACACACAAAACATGGGACACATTGCAATCGATACTCAAAATAACATCTTGCTATAGAGCAGCATAGCGTCTCTTGAAAATCACAAAGTCAGAGACGAGGTGGAAACTAACCTGAAATATGCGCAGCGTAACACGTAGCTGTTCTCCGCGGGGTGGGGCGTAGTACACGATGCTCACGTGCCGGACAGACTGCATACGGTACACGTTCGGAAACACACAGAACACGGGCGGACCACATTATAAACGGTGTTCAACACAAATCGCCATAGACAAATGTGGCGTCTTTTGAGATTCACAAAATCACACAGTGGCACAGAGACGAGGTGGAAACTAGCCTGGGGTGCAGACGGACTAGGTAACGGCACGTGCATTGTGTTCTACGTTGAGAAACAATTCGAACGAGTCCATACGGCATCTCAGAATTCCAATTTTAACCCCTGTTTTTTTTTTTTTTTTGCAATGAAAACATGCATGAAATTCTCTTGCAGGTGTTATTCTTGATCTCCGCCTGCCTTCCTCTCCTATACGTCTGCCTCGTGCACATGCACCTCCGCAACATGGCCCTGGTCGTGTACCGGCAGCTCAAGGACCTCAACCATTGCACTGTGCAGCTTCTGGAGGCGGCCAGTGGCGCGGCGGCTGACACACTGGACATCCACAGAATTTCCTACGATGTAAATATACACACTAACTGGATTTGTATCTTTTTTTTTGTACAAAGTTAAGCAATCAAATTAATCATACAAATTTATGCGGTGATTCGAACGATTTTGTGCATACATTTGTGTTAATTCGTGCAGTTTTTCGCATAAATTTGTGTGAAACGATATGTATGTTTAACTTTGCACACACGTTTGGACAAAAATATACAAATACAGTTAGGGTGTAGGTTTTGCCGTCAAATCATCCGTTATGTTTAGCCCGCCCTTCTGCTTTGAAAAAAGCTTCGGAGCTGGCTTATGTAAACGACCTCGTGTCTGTCTGTCTGTCTGTCTGTCTGTCTGTCTGTCTGTCTGTCTGTCTGTTAGTCTATCCGTTTCACCCGAAGGGCTTGAGCTAGGGAGTTGAGATTCTTACACTCTAACTGTATTTGTATGTTTTTGTGCAAATGTTTGTGCAAAGTTAAACATTCAAATCGTTTCACACAAATTTATGCGAAAAAATGCTTGATTTGGTACAAACGCGTGCACAAAACACTTCAAATCGCCGCACAAATCTGTGAAAAATTTGGTTGTTTAAATTTGTACAAATAAAAGATACAAATCTAGTTAGTGTGTAGGGGATCTAAGGGGTCACTCCTGGACACCGAAACGCCTGGTGCAGATCCTGCGAACTCTCATTAAGGCACTGAAAAAAAATAATTAAAATTTTGCGTGAATGAAAAATAAAAATGTTCTTATTAAAATTTTAAGGTCTTCGAAGGGGTATCTCGTCAAGATAAGGTTCTCTGGACCAAAATTTCGTCCGTTTTGCTCTATCTCTTACCGTTTCAGCGCTACAGCCACATCGACGACCCAAATGTCCGAAAACATCATGGTAGGTATCGTCTGATGGGGTTTCCGATATTTTGCGAGCTATTGAGCCAAAATTTCGTCCGTTTGACTCTATCTCTTACCGTTTTGGCACTACAGTCCTATCGACGAACGAAATGACTAAAAACACTATGCTGGATATAGTGTAATGGATCTTGCGTAATTTTGCAAACCCATAAACCGAAATTTTGGGCGTTGTACAGTATTGGTAACAGCCTTGAAAACACGGCTCTTCTCCTAAACTTGGCTTTTTTGCCCTTGTGTTGACTTTACACTGTTGACTTACCAGACGGGTCGTCACTTAAAAAGGTCGGGGGGGTGGGGGGGTGGGGGGAGGCAGTAAGCCCAAGGGGCCGGGTGGGCCGGTTCTTCGTAATTTGAGGAGGGATGCTCTGCCTCCTTCCTTGATGATGTGTGCTGTTTGGGGTTTTGGCCTCTGGTGATGGGATGAGCGTGAGCTGGGGTGTGGGTAACATGGTTGTGCTGAGTGCATGCTTGGGTGTCGGATGTTGGTGAGTGTTGGGGTGCAATGTTTTGTTACATGTTTCTACAGTGTTTTACAATTTTTAGTTTGATTTTACATGGGCTCTGTGCCAGGTCTTGCATACAATGTGCTTCCTGCTTCCTGTGGTTGGCCTGCCTGTGTTGCTGGTGGAAACGTTGTTCCGCACTCCGTGGTGTCCGCTTGTGCAGCGCGTACATGGCGCTGCAGGAGCCAGTTCTCGTGATACTTTTTCTCACATTGATTGCATGGGAACTCTGCCTTGTGCAGGTGGTCCCGCGCAAGATGTCTACGCAGGTTACGTTTCGTTTTGTATGCACGTTGGCACAGGCGGCAGGCTTCCATTGCGACCGTTCTCTGTGAGGCGCGGGCTGTGACTGAGCTCCCGTGCCTCCTGCGGGCCGAGGGAGGCAGTGGAAGGGGGTTCTGCGCATGCGCGAGCGGCTCGGCGGCGCGTCTTCGACTTTGTCTCGGGTGACGGCGCGCGTCTCCTGCTCTGCCAGCGACATTCCAGTGAAGGCTACACGCCTGGAGCCCGTTTCCAGCTTGCTTCTGGGGGCCGGGTCGGTGATGAATATTATTTCATGCCTTCTTTCCGCTTTGGCAGTTGGGTGAGTGCGGCGGAGTGGTGCTGCACACAGGGTCTTGCTGTGTGCTTTGTACATTGGCGGTGCATTCCTGTGTGTCGTGGTGGGTATCTTGAGGGTACTCATTGATATCGCGAGGGTGGTGGGGGATCGTTGGCAGGGGTACCACTCGCGGTGGGTGTACAGGAGTGCGTGTACTTGTTCGTGTCTTATCAGTCCTTATCAGTGTGCTGCTTTTGGGGGGCAACGTGCTGGTATGGGCATGATTTTTTATTTTACAAATATATGTCTTTATTTATTTATTTGTTTGTTTACATTACATAACATTACATTACTGCTGCCTTATGATGCGGTTAACACTTGGTTTACTTGATTCACTCACTGCCCACCCTCTCACCTTACATGGGGATCCCTCTCCGTCCGTCTGCGAAGTTGTCTCGATGTCGGCCGGAGCACGTCTGACTTGAGCCGCGCCGCGCTGAGGCCCGCGAAAGTGCGGCCGCCCGCGGCTCGCACCCCGATTTTACCCCCACTTACGGGTGGGGTTGTCCTCGCGCACTATTTTTTCACACCCCGGATGAGCAAAATATTCTTTCCCTTTCACAACAGCATGGGCGAAAGCAAGGGCAAAGCACCGTGCATCACCCATGACTATTGGATTGAGACTGAAGAATACGGAAGTGGTGGCACTTTTAGCGACAGAAGGGATGTGTTTAAAAAATGAAGTATTCGAACGCATCGCTCGTCAATTTGCAGAAATCGGTGGAATGAGTGATCGGTGCCCAGGGGGGCATGGCACACGTGCAAGGCGCTATGCTCGGGCGCGGTGCAGTGTCAGCAGAAATACCGGTGTTCGGCTACGGCGGGGTAGGGCGCGCCATCCAGCACCCAGCACGGACAGCTGTGTGTGTGTTTCCCTTAAGTCAGCAATCTGAATTAGGGCGGCGGCTTGCGCATCGCACGCATCGTAGCCGCGCTGGCAAATCTTTAGTCACGAACCTGCCGCCGTCACGAGCGGATCACCGTGTACTCGTCAGCTCCATCAATAAATCAGTGATAGTCAATCAAGTACCATCGAACCACCGCACTTCCCGCTTTTTCATCCAACACGCGGGCACACTGTAAAGGGATCTCGTTATTTTACGATAAAATTATTTTCGAATATTATTGTAATTGAAGAATGACGAACACTGTTCGTAAATTTCAGAAGAAGAATTGTTCGTAGCATTAGTATAGAAATTATCGTAAGCTGGCATAAATTTTAAGAATTCTAGAACTACTTATTTCTTCTATTCTGGGTCGTTCAGACAACATTACGAACAATTGTTATTTTACAAATTTGTTTGTTACTCCAAAATTAACGAAGAGTTCGTGAAAAAAAAGTTAACAGGGTTTTGTTCGTAAAATAACGAAGAAATCCATTACAGTGCAGGGCAGGGAGAGATCTTCCGAAAAAATGCAGCAATCCTTCAATTCCGGTTTGCTCTTCTAGTATGGTGGTTAGGAGTGGTTCGGGGATTCCGATGGGTACTCCTTTGACTACGAATCGCTTGAATTTTTTGGGGGAGTGTGTGTGATACTCGATGTTTTTTTTTCTTGAGGTCTCGGAGCAATGTCTCGTGGTCCTTGTAGTTTGCAGCTTGGATTTTTGCCGAGGATGGCCTGACTGAGATAAGTGGTGGGTTGTCGAGTTTTTGGCGTACCTGTGAGCACCATTTTGATGCCACGTCGTGCCATATGCCTCTGATGAAGATGGGTCGGGGTTTCTTTGGGAAGGGGGCTTCCACTTTGGGCTCTTGGTCTTCTGCCTTCTCTCTGTCGCCGACCTCCTTCCTGTTTTTGATGATGCACGGCGGCTGCGCTAGTAGGTCGAATGAGTTGTCCGTTTTTAGGAGTGTGCGGCGGTGGGCTGTTTTGGGTCTGACTGTGTGTCGTTTCTGGTTTTTTTGAAGACGTCACCCTCGTGGGGATTGTGGAAGTAGCCCTCCTCAGTTTCTGAGGCAGGGCCGTTTGCTCCGTATCCGTTCCAGCTTGGGGTTGACGGGGTGGGAGGATCTTCTGTTTGGTTGTTGATGTTTGCCTTCTTTAGGGCGAGAAGGCAACAAAGGAGAACCACTTCTCATATGCCAGGTTACCACCCCTCCAGAAATAAACCTGAGCCTCCTTCGCGAGAAAAGTAACACAATCTCCTACATCTCCGTAGCGCTCACCCACCAGGGTAAAAAAAAAGAAAAGAATAAAACTTGCCCACGAATCAATGGATAATACGGCCGCACAAAAGACCCAACAGATCTAGAAGGAGGCACTCACGCCGCCCTATACACCTAACACTGCTAGCAATAGCAGCAGTCAGCCTCCTTCTACTACTAGGAAGGAGGCCCTCATCCAACAAGCACTTGCGGGCCACCACTGATAAGAAGTTACTGATAAGAGTCAACAACCTGAGCACCCCACCAGCACACCCGCCCAGTCCAGCTGAACTCAACAAGCACCATCAAGCCTACATCAGAAAGACCCTGGGACAGCCTCTCGGTACATTGACAAGGACTGAAAAGATAAGAACAATCCACCCCACGATATCCAGAACACTCGCAATCGCCTCGCCCCATCGGCCCCGACTGAACACCGACTTCCCACCCGCCCGGGCGTTAATCTTTCGCGCCGTTGCGCGGTGGATTCCCGACGTTGTAGAGCGGTAGGACACAAACCATCGAATTTCCTACCAGAAAACACACCGACGAGAGATTCGAATTTTTTGTGGTCCACTCTATCGGAGGTATGCACATGCACAATACCTCCGGTTGGATTCCCAGTGAATGCATCACCTATCATTTTGCCCGCAGTGGTGGATATTCCCCGGCAACAACGTCTCCAGCTTCCCGTTGGAGGTAAGCCGCTCCGCCCGATACCTGCGCGTGCGACAGGAGCGCATCTATAATTGCATCAACAAGCTCAGCAGTGCCTACTCGCTTCAGCTCCTCATAACCGTCACACTCAGCGTGGAAGAGGTGACTATCCTGAAACACATTTCATTCCGTACCCTATGAATTAACTGTTAAACCAAGAGTGCAGCTGTTCAACACCTGTAAGTGTTAAGAGCCTAGTCTTTTTCAACACGTTCAAGTGCGCAACTTGACAATTGTGCAATTTTAAGTGTCAAACTTGCCAGTTGTATACTTGTGAGTGTTCAACTCGACAGTTGTGCACTTGCATATGTTCGACAGGGGAAGTGCTGCACGGGTCAGCTTAACACTTGCAAGTGCACAACTGTCGCCTTGAACACTTACAAACGTACAACTGGCGAGCTTGACACTTACAGTGTACAACTGGCGAGTTGCACAATTGCACGTGTCAGACTGAAAGTTGCGCACTTACAAGTGTTGAACAGTTGCGCACTTACTTTAACAGTGTTGTCGCTTGAATATAGCAGCACTGCACATTTATAAGTTTGTGACTTTCTATTCGTATACAATGACAGTATATGCGCGCGAATTTTCCATTGAATTTCACACAAGTGTACGGGTACGACACGGTAAAATCGACGTGTCCGTGCAACAACTTTCTATCTGACGCGCCGCTCCGAAAGACTAAAGGGAGATAAAAATGAGCACACGAGAACAGTGGTGCCAATGGTACCAATGGTGCCAGTGGTGCCAATGGTGCCAGTGCTACTCCGCCTGGTAGGTATGCAACCCATCCTACACCGCCGAGGCCAGTAGTGCCAGTGTTGGTTGTGGTGCCAGTGCTACTCCGCCTGGTAGGTATGCAACCCATCCTACACCGCCGAGGCCAATGGTGCCAGTGGTGGCTGTGGTGCCAGTGCTACTCCGCCTGGTAGGTATGCAACCCATCCTACACCGCCGAGGCCAATGGTGCCAGTGGTGCCAGTGGTGGTAGTGGTGCCAATGGTGTCTGTGGTGCCAACGGGTCAGTGGTGCCAGTGGTGTCAGTGCTACTCCGCCTGGTAGGTAGGTAACCTATCCCAACACCAACAGGAGGTCCCCGCATAGCGAAAATGAGCTGTCGGGGGGGTGGCACTCGAACCCACGCCCTACTAGAACCACGCATTAGCTGTCAGCGCCTAAGACCACTCGGTCACCCCGCTCGTCATGTGGACGAGCGGGCCCCCCACCCCCGCGCACTGTCGTCGGCAATAGCGCTGACACCAACACCCGCGCGCGTCTGCCTCCCGCTCGCTCGCCTGCGCCTCGTGTTCGCAAGTGCGTTCAAAGTGGCGAAATAAAAAATAAAAAGCTTACCCCGCTTACTCCTCTTGGTTTTTGTAACAGAGTGGCCCTGGCATGACATATGGGACCATGCTGGTGGTGAAGCACCTGCAGTCGGGTAGGTCCACGAACAGGGGGTCACCACAGTCGCAGCAACGGGGCGCGATCTCTCGAGTCTCTTCTATGTAGCCGATAAAGTGTTCGAATACCCACTTGCGGGTGGGGTTGTCCTCGCGCACTATTTTTTCACACCCTGGATGAGCAAAATATTCTTTCCCTTTCACAACAGCATGGGCGAAAGCAAGGGCAAAGCACCGTGCATCACCCGTGACTATTGGATTGAGACTGAAGAATACGGAAGTGGTGGCACTCTTAGCGACAGAAGGGATGTGTTTAAAAAATAATAATATGCAACAAGCACCAATGTCAGTTAATACGACATTACGTAGTGAGTGTATATATATATATATATATATATATATATATATATATATATATATATATATATATATATATATATATATATATATATATATATATATATATATATATATATATATATACATGGTTACATCATTGCCCATTGAAATTCGACGTCGAAGGCGGTACCCTTCATACCCTTGAACAGGAGAAAGGGTGCATGCCCCGCCTCAATCATTTGTCTCAACCCCTCAAACTGTTCGTTCGACATTCTACTCAACCTCGAAGGTAGCATAACTGTAATCACCTCATCCTGCTCCCCACCCGGAACCTTCAGCTCTGCCTTGATTTTTTCCCCAAACTGCGTTGGTATCTTCTCCACCGACTTGAGCTCATGTGGTGTGAACTCCGGCATGTCCCGAATTGATGTGAATTCGGGGGAGACAGCAAGGAGGTTGAGACCCCCGATGAGGTTGTTGGAGTTCTCTGCCATGTTGTTGATCTGAATCTAAGTGACAGAAGAAAAAGAACAACGTTAAAACACCGCTAACACCGAGTAGCACTGGCACCACAGCCACCACTAGCACCACTGGCCTCGGCGGTGTAGTATGGGTTGCATACCTACCAGGCGGAGTAGCACTGGCACCACTGGCACCATTGGCACCACTGGCACCATTGGCACCATTGGCACCACTGGTCTCGTGTGCTCATTTTTATCTCTCTCACTTCATAAAACACACAAGTTCTTTTCCGCTAAGTCCTCCATCTCTTTATCTTCGATGCATTGCAAATGCAAAGTACAAATTATGGCGGCATTACAGTCTGCCGTTACGGGTGCGACAATATACGCACTGGTGCCAAAAACGAGAGTTAGCTGGAGCCTGAGATAGATTTGAATTACATGACACATTGTTTTACAAAGACGCGGATTGCCTTGATCCTGAAGCATATCAATCTTGTGGATGGGGAAGAACCAATCAGCATCGAGGATGTGTTTGCAGAACTTGTAAAAATTAAACACCCTTCTATTAAGAGTTCATAAAATTCAACATCCAAAATTTAAAAAGACCCTCTTTAAAATTAGTATTTGATGAGTTTTCTCTTCAAAAATAACAATCCAGTACAAGACATACAATAATATTAAGAATACTTAATACATGAAAGGCACTGCATTTATTATTAAAAAATGTCGATGTTGTAAGTAAAAGGGATAAGATAGAATGTTATTTAAATATGCAGGAAAAGAACGAGTACATTTTAGCTATATTCTAGTCATCCTTCTGTACCTCGTATAGTTTATTTATCAACGCATTTTCATATACCAAGGTCAGAGTATGATTGTCATGAAAAATGTTGATACTTACCTCCTTGTTGCAATTCTCTTTACGAACTTCTGTTCCAAGAAAAACATTTCCAAACAATGAAAAGAACTCTCTTAGACTCTTTTTCAACACTTTTTTGAGTGAAATTTTGCCACTGTGCTTTTTTTATGTGTGAATTGAGGATGTATTCATTCACAAAAACTAGGCCACATTGAGGACACTTATAGACAGTGTCCGATTTTCCACGGTACCACTCAAGTACTGAGCTATTGTACTTTCCATTATTCTCTGTTTTCAGTCTGGAATCAGATTTGTTTGGAAGCAATGCTTTCAGGAATGTGAAAGTCACATCTTCGAAATTCCTATGATTCCAAGCAATGCGGGGAGGCCCTAAATTTTCCATTTGAATAGGACCCCCACCATTCTTGTAGATCTTCCAATAAAACAGTGATGACAGATCTGATGACATTGCCGAACCTATAATACGGGAAACATATGAAAGTGAGAAAAGTTAGAATCTTCAGAAATTGCATTATCCTTCATTAGTTCGGATGTTTAATGTTTCACGTTCAATACATTTCACATAATTGATTCATACAAGTACCAGCACAATATATATAAAAAAAAGAACTTACATGTATTTTTTTGATGCCCGCAACACGAACACACGTTTCTCGAACGACTATCCTCATCGTGGATCATGGACGCAGACAATTGAAACACTTCGTTTCAATTGTCTGCGTCCATGATCCACGATGAGGATAGTCGTTCCCTGGAGCAGTGGCAAGTCCTCTGCCCCCACGAGCAGAGTTGGAAACTGGACCTGGTCATAACGCGGCGCACTTATCTCATAGCCGCTCTGCCCTGATCTCGTTGTATCATACACTGGGCAGCACAATTAGCGCCCCACTTTTCCTTCCGCGAGTCTTTTGTTAGAATTGAGCTAGAAGCTTGAAATTTGGAAGAGAGATGGGCCAAAGTGTTGTCTAAACGCTCCTAGAGTCGCAAGAGTCAAACCCACCCCCTTTACTTTTTTCCACCCTTCGCGTAAAACACTGTCAAATTTTGACACTTAGGCCGTTGTTAAAGTGTCCTTCCATGTGTTTCAGGGAGTTGAAATTTAGGTGGTCGACTCAATTTGATCTCCTCTTGCGATTGAGAACGGGGCCAACCCCGTAGGATGCACTGTTCCGGAGCCACCAAAAAAGTCACCCCTAATTAGGGCTAGTTCTTTCGGATTTTTTTGGGGGGGTTCGGTGGTGTAGCGGGGGCTGTCCTAGACACGACCAAAGTGTCGCAATGTCCGCTTTACCCTCCATAGGAAGTCCAGCCCCTAAAGACTGACAACCCAAATCTTGTTTTTTCCCTTAAACCACCAAAAATGTCAGAAAAAGGGACAAAATTCGATACCTACAATGCAAAGACACGTACTTCAACAGGCCTCGGGAAGACTAACGTAGTTCTGAACCCCGTTTCTAAACACACGTACTTCTGAAGCCGTCGGGAAGACTAACGTAGTTTATGGTTAAAAAGATAGGAACTACGTTAGTCTTCCCGACGGCCTCAGAAGTACGTGTGTTTAGAAACGAGGTTCAGAACTACGTTAGTCTTCCCGAGGCCTGTTGAAGTACGTGTCTTTGCATTGTAGGTATCGAATTCACCTTGCGAAGTTGATTTTGACCGTCTGAATCGATCCCAGGGGCAAAATCCGCACCCGCTCGAAAACAACGTTTTGGTAGGGGTTGCAACCCTTAGTGCCACCCACCCCTGTGGGAGGGGATGAAGGGCCGCCGACGGTGTGATGCGGTCACGGGACGGTTGGGGAGCCCTTTGGGCACCTCGACACCAATTTTGAAGTGATTTGGTCCAGTCGTTACCTTTCGAGACACACAAGACGAAAATCTTGTCACTTTCCACCCCTAAGTTTGCACCCCTGGCTCTCCGTAACCAGGAGGGGCACAACCTTCTTTCAGGTGCGCCGAGGAGCGCACATCATCCACTGACCGGGGTACGAACGCCCAAACTCCTGCGATCAACATGTCAGCAGCCAGACCCACGGCAAGTGGGCAATGTTCTCACCCTTTTCATTGTTGTATCGTTTCTGTGGTTTCGACTGAGAACCAAAAATGGCCCAGTCGGTAAATTTCAGGCTTTTCAGAGGCAGTTACTTTTTTTCGAGCCGTTTTGTGGACTCACTGCCTCTGAAAAGCTCCGGGATTTCCACCGTGCATGTAGAAGACAGGAGGGCGAAACGGGGCGTCAGATAGGTCCAGTCCTCGTTCACTAACGCCGTCAGGTTGGAGTAGACGGTATGTTGTGCACTGCCAGCCTCTCTTGCACGGACCAGAGGAAGGGCAGGAGCAGCTCTCCGTGGGGCTCGTCCGCGGCACACTCGTGAGCGATGACCCGAGCGCCAATGATAGCGCCGCGCCCACCCGGACAGAGCACGACGGCGGCACCGTTTGGTGGTGTGCGGCTCGGCTGGTGAACGACCGCACCGTCTGGACGCAGTCGACGACCACCGGGTCCGCCGTCGGGTTGGCCACCACGAACTCGTCAACGGCCAGCTCGACGGCGGTGGGGCTGGCGGAGCGGCTGCAGTGGGACACGCATGTGCTGAGAAGGCCCTCTACGTCGCCCCCGGGGAAGGCAGCTGCGATGCATGCGCCGAAGTGCGCCCCCGCCACGGTGACGTGCTGCACCTGACAGGCGGCCTGGGCGCGGCACGACCGCTTGGCCGCTCCCTTCAAAGGAACGGTGTGCGCCCCAGACCGCACAGCCAGGGCGGGCGCCGGAAGGAAAGCGCACGTCTCATTCTGACAGATGAACGGCACGGGCCGCACCTAGACCCAGTCAACAAAGCGTAGTCTTGAAAACCTCCTGAGTACTACACGGTTGTGATGTGGGACGTCCTAGCTGGGACGTCCCACAGTACTTCCAAATGCAACATTTTTTTGAGCCTGAGCACACTGCTAAAAGTTTACGAAGCATTGCTTTGTAATACAAAGGATTTGCCTTGTAAGTTACAGAGAAAACAAGGCCACTGTAATACGAAGAGTCAGACTTTGTAGCCTACAAAGCATCGCTTTGTATTACGAAGCATTGCTTTGTAAGACAAAGGGTAATGCTTCGTAGCTTACAAAGCACATCATTTGTAGTGCAAAGCAGTACTTTGTAATACAAAGGAATCGAATTCTTCGTAGGCTTACAAGAGATGTGCTTTGTAAACTTTTAACAGTGCAGATGATCAGAACGTCCCACCAGTAGGTCCTGGGTGGGTGCTCCTTATCACGTCCCGGGAAGTACGTCCCGAGGATGACCTAACAGGATCTGGGCAGAATGTCGTATCGATTGAACTGCCGTTACTTATGTTATTAGTTAATTTGAAGGATTTATTATTTCCAAATTGTACATAAGTACCTGAAAACAGGCTGACAACAACTCAGCCGGGGTTAACCAGTCAAAGTACATCAAAAATTGCTGTGGTGAAGTGAATTATTCCTTCACCACAATTCTACCAGTTACAGTTAAAATGGTTTATTGATTCATTCAATGTTACACTGCACTGTTAGAAAAATCATCCTGAAATTTCATTAAAAGTTAATGTAATTTGAATCACTTTTTTGTTTTGAAATTTCATGACCAAGAAAATGTAATGAAATTTCATAACACAGAGTTTTGAAATTTCAAAATATGTGTAATGAAACTTCAAAAGATTTTAATGAAACTGCAGGACAAATCTGCGCTTATTTTTCAAAGCTTGTAATGAAATATCATGATTCAGTGTTGTGAAGATTCAAAATAATTACTCTGAAGTTTTAACAGTAAATATTAAATAAACGTTGTGTTCTGGCTATGAATTTTCAAATCAAATTTCTAGCATTCTGCAGTATTGAAAATTCACTAGAGGGTTGTAAAATATGCATTTATTGAGATAAAGCTATGAGGCAATAATTTTTGTATACAAAAATACTAGCTGCCGCCCGCTCGCCCCCGGCGCCATCCTGATTCTGAAGGATAGAAGCTGCTTCGCCACGGTGCCGCCGAACAGGATCAAAAGTCGGGAGGTTCACTCAGCAGGAAGGAAGCTGCGGCAGTCCGTGGCGGCGCCCCGATCCCCAATACGTCCTCCACACCGACGTGCTACCATCTGAGCTGTGCTAACTTGACCTGCACGCACGAGCTCAGCATAACGCCTCGTCACAAAAGTTGCAAAAGTTGAGCATGGTCCTGTTGTGTTCTGCGTTGCACGTCCGCGCACCACAGCAGCCACCGTCAGACTGACTTCCTCCTGAGGCGAGGCGAAGGCGAAAGGCGAGTGCAAGCGAGTGATCAGGTAGCCGGTGACTCCGGGTCGCAGGCGGAGCGGGCACCTGGGACCCGGGGTACCCCCAGGCTCCCCTCCGCTAGGGGCTATCCCAGCGCGCCGGCCGGCGCAATTCCAGGAAGGGAAATACCCCACTCCTCTGTCACCTGGGCGGGGGCCCATCTCGCATCACTCGCAAACTAGGGAATAGATCAACGAAGCGCATGATTTGGGCTGTCTGTGTGGACATGCATAGCAGTTTCCGTAGTCCAAAAATTGAGCCACCTTATGACTGTTTGCAAGGGTTTGAACATGTGACATAGCTGCGAACGCAACCGACACCGGAAATACACAGCAATTGAATTTTATGAGAAAGGTATCCTGTTTTAAAGGTGTTTTGAATTTTAATAACCGTGTCACGACTGCTTTGAAAATTAATTGCAGGTTTCTGACTGATCATGAAACGTAATTGAATTTTCATTATAGTTTTGAAATTTCATTGGACTGTTCTGAAACTTCAGGAAGTTGTTACGATATTTCAAAACTGTAATGAAATATCATGACGATACTGAAATTTCATGACAGTTTTGAAATTTCAGTACGATTTTGTTTTGAAATTTCAAAACATTTTTAACAGTGTGGTTACAATTGATCTTAGTTTTATATTGCTGTTACCTGGGGTGGTCTGACAGCAGTTGAGTTTCATTGCGTGCATGCTTACAGTTTTGCTGCTTACATTGTTTAGGGTGATATGAGATGACGTGAGTCGGGATTGCGTTGGCCGTGGGGCCTATGAATGTTTTGGCGACCTGTTACCACACGGGTCGCTGCTTAGAGAAGGGGGGGGGGCAGTAAGCCCAGTGGGGCCGGGTAGGCCGGTGCTTTGCGATTGAAGGAGGGAGGCTTTGCCTCCTTCCTTGATGATATGTGATGTTTGGGGTTTTGGCCTCTAGTTATGGGATGAGCGTGAGCTGGGGTATGGGTGACATGGTTGTGCTGAGTGCAAATATGTGCTATGCTTGGGTCGGATGATGGTAAGTGTTGGGGTGGGATGTTTTTGTTACATGTTTTTACAGTGTTTTACAATTTTTAGTTTGATTTTACATGGGCTCTGTGCCAGGTCTTGCATATAATTTGCTTCCTGTGGTTGGCCTGTCTGCGTTGGTTGTGGTCTTGGCTGCCTCCTGTCGGGGGCAGTCTCTTCGCTGGAGACGGTGGAGCCTCCTTCTGGGACTGTTGGGGATGGTGCCCCCTTCGGGGAGGGGGGCCTCCTTCTTGGGCCGGTGGCGGAGCCTCCTTCTTGGATTGCTGGGGTGGTGCCTCCTCCAGGTAGGAGGGGCCTCCTTTTGGGCTGAGATTGCTGGGGTGGGGCCTCCTCTGGGTGGGAGGGGCCTCCTTCGTGATGGGTGATGTGCCTCTTCAGGTAGGAGAGGCCTCCTTTTGGGGCTGGCGGTGGTGCCTCCTTCAGGTTGGTTGGTGCGCCTCCTTTCAGTGGGTGGGGGCTCCTTTCTCTCTTGGGTCTCGTTCTTTGGGAGGTGCCCTCTTTCTGTTGGGGGCCTCCTTCTGGGATTGCTGAGGTGGTGCCTCCTTTGGGTAGGGGGGGCCTTCCTTTGGCTTTGCTTGTTGGCAGTCGTTTGGTTGGATGTAGGTTTCGCTGTTGCGTAGGTCAGCTGCTTCGTGGTGCGTGCTGTATAGTGCTGAGTGTGCTCCAGGCCTCCTTCCAGTGGGAGGGGGCCGGGTGGTCGCCTCCTTTCGGGCGCGAGGGCCCCCAGTGGCACTTGGGCAGGCCATAGAGGGCCTCCTTTCGCCCTCGGGTAGGGCTCCAGGGTACGCCCTGTTGTCGATTTTGTTTTTGTTTTTGTTTTCTTTTTTTTTTTTTTTTTTTTTTTGTACTTTATTTTCTTTATTTAAAATATAGGAATCCCTCTGGGAAGGGGTTTGTGAATATAGATGGGAAGGCCATTTTGTAGATGGCTTCTTCCATGAGCACGTCGAAGAGCTGCTCCGAGGCCGGCTCTTGCTCAGGTTCCCGGCAGTCCGGCACTTGTGCTGGGACTTCGGGCTCGGGCTCAGGTTCGGGCTCAGGCCCGGGCACGGGCTCGGGCTCAGGCTCGGGTTCGGGCTCGGACTCGGCGCTGCGTTTTCTCTCCGCCCGAAGGTGTCGCTCCAGGTGGGCAGCCATGTTGTCCTGCCTGTTGAATGTGGTGCCGCACTCCGTGCAGCGCCACTTGTGGGCTCCGTGTGCAGTGCGCAGGTGGCGCTGCAGCAGCCAGTTCTCGTGGTACCTCTTGTCGCATTGGGTACAAGAGTGCTCCGCCTTGCGTAGATGTCGCGCCAAGTGTCTGCACAGATTGCGCTTTGTCTTGAATGAACGCTCGCAGATCCGGCAGCTCTCCATGTCGACCGCTCTGTCCGGGACGACCACAATTCTACCTCAAACTCGCTCGGGGGTCAACAAGACGTCGGTGCGGATACTGCACGCGAGTTAATATGAATGTCATATTAATAATTATACCTGGACATACAAGTCGACAAATTGAGTTTAAAATCACTTAAGAGCCCTTCTTATACGCAGAAATGCCTTAATTTTCGCTGAGCGAAGCGAAGCTAACTCCTGCAGGGGATCGGAAGTGTACTTGGTCGTGAGTCTGTCTGTCTGTCTGTGTTAGCCGGTTCTCCTCTTAAAGTATAGAAGTAATCGTTAAAAGCGGTAGTGTTCCATAATCTACTAATGTCAGCGCTATAATATTTCTCCAGACTTTTCCTCTAAATGGAGTTTGAAATATTGAAACGTTTAATGTAAACTTCACTCCGGAAAGGTTGGCAACGAAAGGAGTTGAGTGGAAGCGCCACCTAGCGGCAGTGTGCGAACTACGTCACGACGGCCCAGCCAAGCCCGGTGTTCACTTTGATTGTTTACAACATCAAAATTAGAAATTTAAGTGTCAGTTCGACGAAATATGCTGTCTGAAATAGTTTTTAGAGTGGTGATAGTCGTCTCACGAAGTTTCAAGTGTCGTCATTTTGTAGAAGTGTGTGTACGAGTGATTTGTCGTGTGTTCACGTCTGAGGGGTGGGGTGGGGAGGGTAAGTGCCTCAAGTTCTTATCAAAAATCCCTCTGATTGTACTGGATTTGTGAAATGAACGTCAAGGATTGCTGAAATGACAGCCAGGATCGCTTCAACTTACTTCCGAACTTATTATTTGGGTGAGTGACATAACCTAACAACATAAACAATGTTGTTTACAATAGAGCATCATACAGTTCTGTCTGGGAGACAGCAGAGTTTGGTTTGAGTATTAAAATCACATAACATCTTGATCTGACAAGTGAGAGTTACTAACTGTGAAATTATTTCCTTATATTTGGTTAAATTTTGTTTGAACCTTTGCTCGGTACCCAAGTGTTGTTATTTCTTAATGAGTTGCCAGAAATTACCAGCCAAACGGTTTCCCCAATACGGTACTGATGCTGTAGTAGAACTGTGCTTCTTTTAGACATGAGATAAAAGACATTTGTTATTAAAAAAAGGTTATTTATTTATAAAAATTAAATAGAAACATTTGGAGTCTCATTCTACTAAAGAAGACACATCAAAGTGTGGTGAAAGTATTACAATCTTATAACCTTTAAACCCAACAAGAAAAAGAAAATAGTATGGGTATTACTCAGATAAATTTGGTGGGATTTTGTTCCGAACCTTTGCTGTTCTCCCAGTGATACGATTTATGATCAAGCTATCTTATGTATTAAACCAAACATACTGCTTGATATGTTTTGGCTATGAATTTGAATGAGAAAAAAGCTGCTCTATAAAAGTAATGGTACAGAGTTAATTGCTTTTAAAAAAATGATTAGTTTAAAGAGATTTGACCCCCACAAACTAAAAAGGCGATACTGTTGATTGGATTTAGGTGGGAAACGGTACTTGTAATATATCAATTATGCTGAGAGTGTTTACACTAAATCAGTCTTTCTAAAACATTGAAATATTATCAGAATAAAGTCATATAATCATTAAAATGCTACAGAGGTTTTGGAGTGTTTCAATTCTATTTCAAATAGCTATAAATCATTTCAAAATAGATTCGCCTCATCATTTAAAGGTTGTGAGTCAGTGTGAATGTCTTAATTGCATTTAATGTTGGTGGCCTCTGTAACAACATTCATTACTATGTCTTTTTAAATGAGTGACCCAATGCTTGGCTTGCCATTGATACTAATAACTTGGTGTGAAGACAAACTTGTTTCAGAAGGATAGGAAGGGAGAGGTGGGGGTGGGGGCGGACAGCATATCATGCAGTTGCATTCTTATATTCATCATGTAATTGATACTTATTGGCACTTATCTTACCTCCGGCTGGGGAGGGGAAAAGTGGAGGGGGGGGGGGGGGGAGGTTCTGGAAGTGTGCTCTAGGTCCCCGCGCAGGATAACCATATTTTGGAGGCCATTGCGCCTCAGGCGTCGAGCCCATAGGGTGTCTGAGACTTTCGACCAGGCGACAGCTCAGAGGGGATGCTCAGCACTTAGCATGCCCCTGCCACAACGGCGTCACACTAATAATGTCGTTCTGGATTCGGGAAGGGTGTCACCGTCCCGCGTCTATGGCGCCCTCCCCCCCTCGGGCACAGGAGGGGCACGAGGTCACCGCACAGGACAACCGCACTTTGGAGGCCACGGCGACCTGCACCTCTGGTGTCAATCACATTGGGTGTTCGGGACTTTCTACTTCAGGATATATGAGAGGGAATGCTCCCTTCTCTCGGTTGAGTACGAACGGTAATTGTTGGCGTGTTGTCCAGTGTTGTCCCTCCACCACCTCTCCTGCCCTTCTCCTCCTTCACCCCCCCCCCCCCCCCCCGGAATCCTCAATTACATCATGCTGACGGGCATCATGTAGGTTGCCTATCTACACGGCGGAAGGGTTGAAACCGTCCTTTTGTTTTAACACTGACTTCGCTCAGCAACTACGTGCCTGCCGCACGTACTCCTAGTTTAAAAGCAGTCATTATTTGTTTCAATTAAAGCACAAAAATAGTCTTAACTTATATACTGGTGATGCTAGCGCCATCTGTTGGAGAAATACAACAGGGCATATAGAGAATCTTCCACTGGCATACCAAAGACCTCCCGCAGGAGTTCCAAATAGGATATACCTCATACTAGGATGCCCACTGATCTGCTCGTCCCGAGCAGGTCCTGCATAGGAGGGTCTGGGGATATGTACTAAAGTACATCACAGGCAGATACTGTACCTGTAGGTCCTTATTGGGATGTCCCTCTCAGTTCCTAGTCAGTACGTTCTAATCATTGTTCACGCCAGGACGACCCAGGCAAGTTCCAATCGGTGTGGGGTTGTTTGGGAGGTCCTCCAGGACGTTCGGGGCATGGTGTATATGGAAGGCTACTGAGTAGGACGTGCTAAAACACTAGATATCATGTACTTGCGGTATGTCCCGGGAAAACGTGTATATATTTAATATGGGATGATCCTAAAAACATCCCGAAAGTAGTCAGGACCTTTCTTGTTGACTGGGGAGAGACTCAGAGGGAGAGAGGCGAGAGAGATAAAGAGGCGGGTACCAGGACAGGTAGGGGGGCCACTGGGGGCCACGGTGGCACCCCGGTGGCCCCCGCCCTAGCTCTCGGTGGCCCCCCTCCGCCATGTGGCCTGAAACCCGGGCTGCACGACGACATGGGGGCAGCGGCAGCAGCAGCGGCAGCAGCAGTCAGTAGCAGTCAGCAGCAGCGGCAGGGTGCAACGGCTGCATCGTCATCATCATGGTGCTGGATGAGTTGCATACCTACACGGGGGAGGGGTGCACAGGCGGGTGGCACAGTGGGCGATTGGACCCCTTTCCGTGCGAAAAATTCAGCCAAGTCGATGTGCTGATCAGCTGGTATAGGTGGTGGGCTTTAGTAGGTGCATGATCGACGCATAATGTGCGATAATCGACATCAAACGGACATATGGCCATAAATGAACACTTATATGTGTCCTCTAACTGCTCACTTTCGCACCTCGCACGATTTCGTGCGATTTAACGAGCTACAGGAGATTAACAGTAATAAGTACGCTAAAATAGCTATAGGACTATGCAGGCCGGGTAGCACATAATACCCTTTTAGGGGTGCTACTCTTAATAGTGCCTTTACAAAAGGCATTATTCAAACAGCACCCCTACAGAGGCACTAATTTGGCCGAAAGGTGCTATATTTGAGTGCCTTTGAATACAATCGCGCCTTTCTAGAGGTAGTAGAGTGTAGCACCTTTTAAAGGCATTAGGTTCAACCTTTGTTTTACCAGTGTATATTTATGCAGTTTTTGTAAATTTTGTGTTTGTGTCTATTTCATTTTATTTTGTTTTATTCTCATTATGAGTTTATATTTGTTAATCATTCGTGACATTCACTTTTATTTTTCTTCTCTACACTTTTAAGGCAGTTTTTGTGCATTTTGTTGTTTTGAACAGTTCATTTTATTAATTTTTTTCAAAATTTTAATGAATTGATATCTGTTTTTAAGTCAAGAAATAGTTGTTTTGTTAAGTTTTTTTAAGTGTAAAATACTTCGAATTTTAAGTTTTAGTTGTTAAAACAGTTATTATTACGGCATATTCATCCCCAAAATTCAGGGAAAGGTCTTATTTTTCTGCTCTTTTTAATTCCTTCTTTTTCGGAGATGGAAATATCAGATAGTTATAAAATTTGCAATATTTACTGCAGTATTTGTCTCTAAAGTACTAAAATTTGCTCTTAAAATGCGAAATTTGACCTTCAGTAAATCGGTTTTCACTGTTCTTACGTTTTGGACATATTTTTCTACATTTTAGATGGTCCTGACACAAAACCAACCATAAAACGATTTTTTCGCACGGAAAGGGGTCCAATCGCCCACTGTGCACCGGGGCGCCACCGATGCATTCTTGCGCTGTGTACGTAGGCAACCTATCGCACTAAAATATGCAATTAATAAAAAAATCAATGACAACTAAAAACAGCAAATTGTATTGATGTTTACCCCACCCTCCCCTACCCTAACAAAAATGCGAGTGTAAAGATGGGGGAAAATGTTACAATTACGTAATTTTCATTATTTTTTATTAATCAATTCTATATACAAGCTCCACATCAAATGCAGGCCCCTTCATCCCCTTAAAAACGAAAAATGGGGGATGCCCATTTTGGCATAAGTTATTGATGTCTGTAAGTCGATCATCGGAAAGGCGCGACAGGCGCGTGGGCAGTACTATAAAACTAGACTCCCCCCCGAAGTCTTTTAGCTCACATTTGATTTTCGACCCATATTGGGTTTGGATGCGGAACATCCCCCGCACTTGGTATTCCGCACCCATCGTCAGGTCGCGGATAGATGTGAATTCTGGCGCCACCGCTACAGCGTTAAACGCCGCGATGGCGTTATTCAGAGAACCCTCCTCTTGCGTTACGTTGCTCATCTGCAGAGAAAAGAAAAGAACAAAAGTTAAAAAAGAATATACATCCGCACACACTTGTAGTAGTGGAGGGGGGTAATTGCTTACGTTTGCGATGATTGTCTTCGGTGCGGTCTCCAGTTGGCCCCTCACAGCTCGTTGAGGATCTGCAAACAGACAAAACATGATGTTTATTAAAAAACTGTACCGGGGCCGGGTGTTTCAGAGAACGCGTAACAGTATGCGGGTTTGCCTACCCACTCCAGCCGTAAGGCGTCGCGGCTCCAAGGGAAGGCTAACCCTCAACATTGTTACGCATTCAAAGAAATACCCGGTACACAAAGAACAACTCACTATAAAACGAAAAATATGTATATAAAATTTTTAGTGATTTGTAACTGCTCTTACACAGTCTAGATTTATATTTTTTTGGAAGCTTCTTATTACTTTGCTTGACTTTACTTTTTACTGTTGCATGACCAAAATGTTTTTGATTCTTTTTTAATGTTCTATTATTTTTAAACATTTTTTTGCAAGTTTAGAGCTTCACTGTTATGAGTATTAATTTTATGCCTCTTAAGTTGTTTCCTATCTCTAAATTCTTTGCTACAAGTATCACATTTAAAACATACCCCTGTTTGTGTGGCGTCTTGTGTGATGATGTGGCTTAAGAGCTGATCGGCATTTGGCAACCGCTCATTGCACCAACGACACTCCATCTTCTATCTGCACACACACGCACACAGTGCTAATTAGTTCCCAAATTAAAAGTAGCAGAAAGACAATGCACTCGATTTTTCTGCACACATAAAAAAACTCTACTCAGCAACAGTGCTCCTGCGTGCAGGTTCCAAACAAGATGTGATGATGTATCCAGTTTGGAGAGAAATCCTAGAGAGGGAGCATTTCAATTACAACACATTTCTTTGCAAAGTACTTTTTTTCAAGAGACCGATTTTTTTACTGACACCTACCACACTAGTAAAAGTCCATCGCCAACAATCAGCTTGCTTCTTGCTTCTCTCCCCGTATATCTCGTACCACAAAACGACACTAATTCACACTTTTCCAGATCCACACTGCCACACCAAGCTCACTTGACTGAATGCAGACGGGTGGAGACACAGACGGCTCGTGCCCGCGCCCGTGCGCGAAGAGTGCAAACGTTGACACCTAGCCCCCACCCCTCAAAGGAGCCCACCGGCATCGAAGTAGGCTCGTGCCACGCTAGTGCGCGCAGAGTGCATACGTTGACACTTAGCCACCCCATCTCTGAAAGCGGACCGTCGTCATCGAAGTCGGCTCGTGCCCGCACGCGAAGAGTGCACACGCTAACACTTTGCTAGCGCAGTAGCAGCCGGTGGCACCCGGGTGGCCCCCCCGGGTGTGGGTGTGACAGGTCGATACCTGTCATCACAGGTGTCGCTGCGATAGGTTGCTTCCTTGGTGTAAATGTCACTTTGGGTTTAGGAACATTCTGTATAGGAAGAGATTGTTGAACCACTGAGGGTTGTTTGCAAGTCTCTTTTATTGCCTTCATATCAGTAGTGAGTTTGGCATAGGATGCTCTGGTAGTTGTGTCCAGCGTCTGGTACTCTTGGCTCATAGTTCTGATAGTGTTCTGGAGTGCAGTTATCTCTCTATCTTTCCGCTTTCCATCTAGGGTTAGTTGTTTTACCTGAACTTCCAATGAAGTTAGTTTCTCCACACTGCCAGAAAAAACTACAGTGAATCCCGTTACAGCCTTTGCTGTAGTTTCAGGTACAGTATTCACTGTACTTTTTGGCAGTCAATCCCGTACCCCAAAAAATGAAATGGTTGAAATGGAAAACCAATTGTAGAATTAAATTCGTCTCGACAAGACGAGCAAAAAATGTCAATACATGTCATGGGTTTGGACTCGAAATGAAAATGTTATAAGCCTAGGTTTTTTAGGGTACAGGATGGACTGTCAGAAAAGTACAGTGAATCCTGTACTTGAAGCTACAGACATTGCTGGCAGGATTCACTGTAGTTTTTTCTCACAGTGCATAACAACTTTCATCATACCGTCTATTTGGAAGCATCCTTCCTGCAATTGAGATAGGCACTGGTATGTAGCCCCGATACCAAATAGCGCTTGGGCCGATGGGATGTTCTCACACATTTCCAAGTTTTGAGCATTCTTTTGGGCGTTCTCTGATACGACCGGGAAATAATTTGCGATTACCCAAGGATCCGTGTTACCCCTCAAAAATGCGATTGGAAGACATGGGACCATCCGAGTCATAAACAGGGAATTGGTCAAGTGTGACCTCGTTGGTATGGTGGTCCATTTTTAGCTGCTGAAGAAGCTCTTCATCTTCATCTTCTTCATCCGTTTGCTCATTGTTGAGCTGCAGGCTCTGAACCACGGGTTTCTGCTTCAGTATCCCTAGTTTCTCCAATTCTTCCAGAAGATTTAGGTCTTCATTATAGGCTGATACTGAGGGTTGGATTTCGATTATCTTCCTTTCTCGCAACATGACTAGGTATTCCAGATCCGACTCTGACATTTCAGAATTTATAAGGTCAAATCCATGTCTGATGAGGGACTGCGTATAGAGGAGCAGCTTCTGATCGGAAATCAGTTGTTAGCAACTGAATCTTGATGTCCTCAAGAGTGTGATCATCATCCACGATGAGCAAAGTCGGATTACATTGGTCCTGGTCCTCCCCATCAGAATTCAGATCTATCAGAGTATTAGAAGACGAGTCACAATCAGCAGAAGTTGTCTGAAGTGCATGGATATCCTGATTTTCCATCTCCTGCACAGCTTGGTTTAGCTCATCTGGATCAAAGCTTTGGGCCATCTCCCCCTGATTGACGGAAGCTCGGGCTTCGTCCCATGTACGCTGGAAAGAGCGCCCTGCTGTCTGGTCATTTTGATCAGGAGAAGCCACTAAATGAGAGACCACCTTTCTTAACTGGCTGAAAACACTGCCTTTTGTTACCAACACAGATTCTCCCAGATCGACTTGATTTTCTGCCATTTTCTTTGCTTGATTCTGAGCACGAGACTATAGTTTATAATTCTGAAAATGGGCCGGGTCAGGCCGGTCACGCACCCTAGGTGTAGTAGTTTGGTGCGGCACGCACCCGACCGAAGCGGCGCCAATGCTTCGGTTCGGACCAGCTGGATCTTCTGAACCAGCTGGTCCACGGACTGCCGCCACGTCGTCACCGCGCCAACCAGGTGCGTCCCGCCGCGGGCGGCGTGGTGGGCCAGCGACAAAGCGTGGCCCAAAAGCGGACCGCGTCCAGCGCAGCGTCTCCGCTGCCTCCGCGGCGAACTTCCCGAACAGCAGCCGCGCGAACAGGAGACCTCAGTCAACCCAACGCTCCAAGTTCCAGACGTGAATGGTCCGTTCCACGGCCCGGCCCCGGAAAGGCATGTGGAACGTGTATGTCTGGTCATTGAGTCGACTGAGCTAGGACAACATGAGGGCCGGAGAACCCGCCGCGCTTCCAGCCGAAAGGTGAGCCCTCATGGAACACCTTAACGCGGTCTCCGGCCTCGAAGGTGATCGTCCGGTGCCTCCTGTCGTAGTGCTTCCTCCTGGCCGTGCGGTAGGGCACAAGGTCTACACGAAGGCGCTCCCAGTCAGCTGCGAGCGTGCGCAGCTTCTCCTCCCGCAGGCAGCTGCGCACCGGGGCGAGCGCGTTGTCGATGCTCAGCCGCGGCGTAAACCCGTGCAGGGCCACGCAGGGGGAGCACTTATGGCCGGCATCACCAAGCACATGAAGAAGAACGCCACGCACGACATGCCAGTTCGACCCTTCCTCCTTCGCCATCAGATGAAGCTGGCTCTTGAGCAGAGGCCGGAATCCGTGCCCGAAGGGGTCCCACTCTAGGCGCGCGCTGTGCGCAGTCAGTGTGCGAGGGAGACAGAGCGAGAAACCCGAGGTGCTCGATGAACATGGGCCGAACCTTGCCGAATGCACCCGAGCGAACGGGACCCGTTTGGGTGTCCGAGTCTCGCCTGCCGGTCACCTGAGGGCGTGGCATAGCGTGGCGCTGGGCTGATTTCGTCTGCCGTGCCGTGCCTAGCCGTGGCTTGCAGCACCTATTTTGCAAACGGGACCCGTTCGCCAGTGCGAGTCCCACTGGGTGGGCATGAGCGGGCAGCAAGAGAGTATAAAATGCGGGTGCTGGGCCAGGTGCTATCCGGTGCTCGGTGGTGCACCGGTGCTGCACCGACCGGTGCACCTCTGTTGGGTATGCAACCCATCGTGCACGGTCGGTGCTCGGTGTAGCACCGACCGGTGCACCCCTGCTGGGTATGCAACCGATCGTGCACGTTTGGTGTTCGGTGTTGCCCCTGCAGGGTATGCAACCCATCGTGTACGGTCCGGTGCTCGCGGCAAGAGACTAGTGGGAATGGACCCGAAGCTCTGGTCCCGGGGATCGCCGCCTCGGCGGACGTTGCAACACTTTGAGCCGCTATTATAGGGTTTTCTGTCAACCTCTAAAAGCAGAAAGTACTTTTAAATTTGACCCGAGCTATTTCGTTTTTCAATCAAGAGTCGAGAAAACTCTTGAAAAATCGGCATGCAGAATCGCACAGACCAACGACACTTATTGAAATCTTTTCCAGAAAAAGATATGGACCCCTCGGTACATCCGTAACACACGCCTTGCCTTGGGAGGAAAGAGGAAGATAGCTCAGCCCATTAGGCAGAGTTTTCGAGCACATTTTAGGGAAAATGCGGTGCGCTATTATTCAAACACACTGGTAAAGCTCATCTTCTGGTAAAAATAGTGAGAAGGTAGAAATGTAATTTGCGATATTATGGATTATAGGTATTCTATGCATTATAGGTGTATTATGGGCCCGTGTACGGAGTATTATAAGAGTCAGCCCCCCTTGTACTAGGCGACGGAGGAGGAGGAGAGGTTAGGTGCCGAGGGAGTGGTCACGTGGACACCGTGTTCGATGGGTTGCACACCCTGTAGGGGCAACAGCGGACAGTGCGACACCGCGAGCAAGAGACTGGTGGGAATGGACCCGAAGCTCTGGTCCCTGCGATCGCCACCTCGGCGGACGTTGCAACACTTTGAGCCGCTATTATAGGGTTTTCTGTCATGAAATCGTGTTCAAAAGGAAGGGGAGACTTCAATGTACACAAACGTTACGTTTTCGATTCGATCATGCTCACCGGAGTCGACCCGCGGCCGCACGAACTCGATCCGCCGACGTTGAGGCGATCCGACGCTCGAGCGGAGCAGCGCCTGCTCGCAGCGGCGGCACCGCTCCGGGCGCGTTGTTGTTCTTTTTCCCGTGCGCGCTCCCGGCAAGATGGCCGCCTAGCCTTACCAAAACATTTGCTCTTACGCTCTAATTGAGAAGATTTTCACTGACAGGTACGTAGATACGCATTGATTCTTTATTGTGGGGATAAATATTGCTTGTAATGTGCCAGGACGGGATGAGTCGTAAATTATTTCGTAAATAGGGTTATGGAGACGGTCAGGATATGTTGTTATCGTGACACCTATTTTCCAGCAACATGCAATGTATCTTTTTGGGGAGTTTGTTTATTTCAACTGCTTTTTAAAGTATTTGTGATTTATTTTTAGAATGCTGTCTACACTCCGACCCCAGAGAGGAAAACGGGATCTAAATGCAAATGTGTCATTCTGTAGTGACATTTCTATCACTCCATCCACAACTGGATTTTCTTCGTCTACACCATTCAAACCGCCAGGACGCAAGAATGGAAAGAATACTTTCGTGCGTCCGATTTGTGACGTTTGCCAGTACTGTGGAAAGAATTACAGATGCCACAGGTCATATCTGAAGCACATCAGGGGACATAAATTGCAGGGTGAGTGATGAGTATGTAATTATATCTGCATGTTTAATTTAGTGCACAACATCCTGTAAATGTCATATTCCTGTAGTAGATTCATTGATATGATTTGTTTTTTGCCCACAGAGTCAGCTGCATGTTATCCCAATCTTGAGGAAATTATGACACATTTTCATTCGTGTACTGCTGTGATGATAAGAAAGCTTGCTGAACTGCCCCAAAATGGTGTAATTGGAGCTAAGTACAATGACCTACTGTTGTCATTGTCAAGTGGAGATTTTTCTACTCATGACGAGTGGGATTTATTTAGTAAGAACATTTATTCTACTATTACTGAAGGTATAAATGAATCCAAGTTTCTTATGCCGTCATCAGTCATGACTGTTCTCCAGAGAAACTGTGAAGCATTGCTCTCCAACATTGAAGGAAGAAAGAAGCTAGAAGATATGCTTCAAGTGTGTGTAGAGTGTGAGAGTGAAATTGCTCAAATATTTATTGCTGATTTCTCCTATCTTGTTACTTCTGATACTCTAAAGTTTATTTGTGATTCTATTAAACGTAGCAGATCTCAAAGTGCTGTGATAAATAAGTCCCTTGTGTTAGACAGTGAATGCTTGGAAACTGTCTTCTACATATCAGGATCTGTAGTGAGAGGATTTTATAAGAAATCCCAGAAATTTGTCAAAAATAGTTCATGGAGGAATATAGGAAAAGTTATTGCTGAAAAGTTACTTGAAAGTGAAACTGTGCCAGGCTACCTTTGGCTGTTAAAGCTTGGACCTTAGCTCAGAACCGTGGGAAATTATTTTTAGTCAGTGCAGCCATTTTTAATTTTTTCTGTGGAGTGACTGAGCTTTTGGAGAATGATACATCCACAAGGGGTGTTAATCATGATTTTATTCTGGAAGAAGTAAATAAGTCCTGTTTACCATTACTGTGGGATGATGCTGTTTCTGACTCCCTGCCTGAAGATCTCTCCTACAAGCTTATGTGTGGCATGGTTCGCTCATTCAGTCAGACATTTGGTGTTGGAAAAGCCAAAAAAATTATGAATGCAGCCCGTAAGAAAGGAGATGCTTCAGTTCCCCTAAGACACAAAGTTGCACCAAAGTGAAGCATGAAGTTGTTGTTCATTTACTGTAAGCAATGTGCACCAAAGATGTATCTGGTTCTATGTTTGCCATATTTAGTACTATTTTTTAAATATTAATGTCAGACTTGGCAAGATTTTGTTTTGTTTTATGTTATCGTTCTTTGTTTTGTTCCTTCAAAGTAGGCTTTTTATTTCATTACAATTATCTACGTTATCTTATTTTGTCTGTGATGGTCTCTATGTATAATAATTTGACTGTTACAGGAATTGAAATGTTACCTTACTGACTGGTTGATTTACCTGTATGTGCTTTTATTATTTTGTTAAAATACAATGTTCATTAATTCACAAAGTTTTAATGTGTAGCACCTTTCCTAAATTAACAGACACTCTTTCATATAACAAAATCAACATGCCCTGATAAAGGAATGTTCTCGATTAAATTTAAATAATGTACAAGTTCAATAACAAAATTTAAAGGAAATAATTATTAACAAGATACAAGAATTACATAACTACATTATATTAAATCCCTTTTAGTCTTTCTCTTAGGCAAAGGCTGATCATTCAAGTCAGCTTCTTCTTCTAACACTTCTGTGTTACATTCTCTCTTTTTTGATGAACCCAGTTGACCTACAATGCTGATGCCCCTTTGTCTTTGAAAATACTGTGCTACATTAGGATTACTGCTGCCTCCTCCAGCCATCCGTTGCTTCCCAAAATTTTGCTCTAGAATATCTTGGCAAAATGTTCTAGCATTAACAAAGGGGACACCATTACTTACAAGAAAAGTGACAGCTTTTATAAATGATCTAGTTGACATGTTTATGCCTAGTATTGTCTGATGGGGTAAGAGGTACTTGGAGAAATCTTCCTTTTCACAGTCTTCTACCATGCTTTCATCAAGAGCATGAAAACTCCCATCGTCAATAGCTTCAAGAGGCTGAACGCCAAGTTCTGACATCAGTGATGTTGACTGAATTTCTTTCAGTTTCCTCACTTCCTCTTGCCATTCATTGTGATATTTCAAGTAGTCCAGTAACTCTTGGAATCTGTTGCCCTCAACATTATTCTGAAAGTCCTGGAGATCTTTCAAAGTGTATGCATTCAGCCTAGGATTGTTCTTCTTCTGACCCTGTGTGGTAAATGCTCCGTTCAGAAGATCGAACCAGTCATTTGTCCTTCGTATGAACTCAACAATCTCTGATGTTTTAGGCCAACCTTGCCCAGCAATATCATTAGCTACAGTCCGACTGAGAACCTGCGCAGCCAGTGCCACTTTCATCTTGCTGAAAGAATCCGGAAAAACATTTTGAGGACTCAGTTTGAAAGATTTGCGGATGTTGCGATCCTTATTGATGAGGTACAGATTTATGATGGTATCCCATACCATTGGTTCCTTATTTTTTTGAAGACATCTAACACCTTTACCTTTTAATCTGGAGTTGTACAATCCATTCCTAGTAGTCTTTAAGAGATGTGGGACATCAGACATGAAGTATAGAATCCTTTCGGGGGCATACTTATTTACAGTGTCAAAGATTAATCCAGGGAAATCCGTTGTCACAGGCTGGTGAAGTTTGATGAACGCCCTATTGGTGGATGCTCCATCACAAGTGAAAACAATAACTTTTACACCGCTCTTCTCCAGGGCACCAATAACTTCCCAAGTCCAGGCATAAAGTTGTTTGGGAGAAGGGCTGCAAACTGGGAATGAAGCAACAACATCTTTTAATTTACTTGAGCAGCCCTTCACCATAAAGGACAAAATCTTGGATGCAATTTCAGGTTCATATTGTTTTTCATCATCTTCCAAAAATAAATCAAGAGCAGCTATTTCCTTGTCAACATTATCCAAATCTTTGAACCCGATTAATTCTCCTGTTGATTTCTGAATGACAAGATTCTTACTTATGTGGATCTCATCTGCCATGAGTACATGGTACTGGGGATGTTTCTTTTCTTTTTCCACCTCCTCTACTCTCTGAGAAAAAATTTTCACTACAGAACTGTCTACACCATATTCAATTTTAAAAGCATGGGAGTAGTCAAACAAGGTTCTTGATGTGGGCAATTGGACAAAGCCACTCTCTTGAAGAGCTCTATATGCAGCTGGAGATTTCAAGTGAATTTTTAGAGCTAGTCTGATCATTGCAGGGTGCCATCTCATCCCACACTTCTTCTTGCAGTTTGCTGCTTTGATTTGCTGCTGCAAGAACAATGACTGCGTACCAGAAAGATTTGCATTTTCTAAACATGATGTGAGATCAGAAGATAAATCATCACCGATGAAAACTCCCTCCTTAGCTATAAGGTCTGCCATTTTAGCTTGCAAGCGGCTGATTTGGTTTTTCTGTTTCTTGATAGTTTTCTGTTGCTCAGCTATCTTCTGAAGTTTCTGATCTTCTTGCAAGAAACGATTGTTTGTGTGAGGATGGAAAACATTATTCTTACTGTTCAATGCTCTTTTCAGAAAAGGTTGCAGCTTTGTACATTGAGTGCACCTCCACTTTTTGGCATCAATAAGCATTACACATTTTTTAGACCTGAAAGTCTCTGTATATCTGCATTCTTTGAAAGTATCATCTACGACAGTGCCACCTTCAGTTAGTTCCCACACATCTTTGTACTCTTCTTTATCAACCCCTGCACAAATTTCAAACAATCTAACATTACCAACAATCTGCATTATTCTGTCTATAAAATAACCTTCATTGTCTGGTGTTAGGGGCTTCAGACAAAGAACTCCAGATAGTACTGAACGGGGATCAAAGGGATAGCCATGCACTTCCATACGAACTGCTCCAGCAGTGGACACAAAAATTTCACGCTGCACAGCCTTTGACTCTCTGCGCCCAATCATAAGTATGTGGATCCCTCCATTATCTACAACTGGGATAAAGAAGTTTGGTAGAAGGAAGGCAAGCTTGTCTTTCACGTTTAGTAACAGATTATGCATTTCCTCTTTGTCCAATACAGGACTAGTATTCTGAAACAAAAAAGGATAAAGGCAATTAAATGAAATTGATTGGGAAAGCATTACATCAATTTCTATAGTTCCATGATATTACCTCCACAGATGGTTCTGGGGTACTCGAACATACAACTGTATCAGCAGGAGAAAACAATGAGGGACTACCAAGACTTAAGTCAGTGATGTTAAAAGATGATGAATCCTAGAATCATAAATTGGAGTTACAAACACATATGACAGCTTCCACATAAATCATTATTGTTTTTTTATTAATGCTCACAGTGCTGAGATCTGGGATTGACACAGACAATGGTGATGTGACCGATGCACTTGGTGGTCCTTCGACAGAGCTCTCACCACTCTCAACAGACGGTGTGCCAGCCTACAACAGAAGTTAAAACAGAGCTATAAATTAGTCCCAGGAAATTTATTCGTTGCGTTTCACAAATTTGTAATCAAAGAAACTTGTACCTCTTCTATGCCAATGGGATTCTGTTTTGTGATGGGTGTCCGGTGACGTTTTGAATGCACAAGACGTTTTCTGACTGGTACATTTTTTTTCTTTTTCCTAATTGGATTACGAATTTCTTTACTAACGTCCTTCTCAGCATCCATTTTTTTCAGACGATCACGACCCAGGGCGAAACTGTAATAAGAACGCAAAACATATCCTGACCGTCTCCATAACCCTATTTACGAAATAATTTACGACTCATCCCGTCCTGGCACATTACAAGCAATATTTATCCCCACAATAAAGAATCAATGCGTATCTACGTACCTGTCAGTGAAAATCTTCTCAATTAGAGCGTAAGAGCAAATGTTTTGGTAAGGCTAGGCGGCCATCTTGCCGGGAGCGCGCACGGGAAAAAGAACAACAACGCGCCCGGAGCGGTGCCGCCGCTGCGAGCAGGCGCTGCTCCGCTCGAGCGTCGGATCGCCTCAACGTCGGCGGATCGAGTTCGTGCGGCCGCGGGTCGACTCCGGTGAGCATGATCGAATCGAAAACGTAACGTTTGTGTACATTGAAGTCTCCCCTTCCTTTTGAACACGATTTCATGACAGAAAACCCTATAATAGCGGCTCAAAGTGTTGCAACGTCCGCCGAGGCGGCGATCCCCGGGACCAGAGCTTCGGGTCCATTCCCACTAGTCTCTTGCTCGCGGTGTCGCACTGTCCGCTGTTGCCCCTACAGGGTGTGCAACCCATCGAACACGGTGTCCACGTGACCACTCCCTCGGCACCTAACCTCTCCTCCTCCTCCGTCGCCTAGTACAAGGGGGGCTGACTCTTATAATACTCCGTACACGGGCCCATAATACACCTATAATGCATAGAATACCTATAATCCATAATATCGCAAATTACATTTCTACCTTCTCACTATTTTTACCAGAAGATGAGCTTTACCAGTGTGTTTGAATAATAGCGCACCGCATTTTCCCTAAAATGTGCTCGAAAACTCTGCCTTATGGGCTGAGCTATCTTCCTCTTTCCTCCCAAGGCAAGGCGTGTGTTACGGATGTACCGAGGGGTCCATATCTTTTTCTGGAAAAGATTTCAATAAGTGTCGTTGGTCTGTGCGATTCTGCATGCCGATTTTTCAAGAGTTTTCTCGACTCTTGATTGAAAAACGAAATAGCTCGGGTCAAATTTAAAAGTACTTTCTGCTTTTAGAGGTTAATTGTGTCGCATGTGGTATTTGTATCGCACATATATAAGACACCTATAGTACACATATAATACACCTATAATACCCATAATACACCTATAATAATAGTACTCCGTACGCGGCTGAGGGGAGTCAGCCCCCTTTGGCCTAGTACTTACTTGCACTACACCTCGTGGTGTCCGTAACCCCCCTCCGCCTCCACTACCTGCTCCGTGCACAGGCGAGGGGGCAACCACTCCCCAGCCTTGTGTAGAGGGATTTCTACTGATTTTACAAGATTTCTCTCAGATTTTGAGAGATTTCTCTGAGATTTCATGAGATTTCACAAGATTTCTCCCAGATTTCATGAGATTTCACAAGATTTCAATGAGATTTCACAAGATTTCAATGAGATTTCATGAGATTTCTCAGTTAGATTTCCAAGGATTTCATCGAGATTTCCGAGGATTTCATCGAGATTTCCGCCGGTTTGTACACAGGATTTCACGAGTGGTTGCACCCTCGTGCACAGGCACAAAGGGTCCTCACTGATGAGGGATCCTTTGCACCTGGAGCAGTGCGGAAATGTGTCGGGAGGGGGGGCACCGCCCTCGGTGACGGTCCAAGAGTGCACCGAGATGTACTCCTGGTGACTTCGAGGTCCCGGTTTATCACACCCCGGGTGGTAATAGTGTGGTTTTCCGGCGCGGATCACGAGTACGGCGGATAAGCGGTAGCGGACTTGTCTGGACATTGTTAACGCGCGATCGCTTGCGTGGAACTGAAGCTTCGGAAATGGCTAGGGCTCGATGTGGGTGGAATAGTGGCGTTTGGAAAAATGCAAAATTGCGATTATTTTCATGCGTCCGCCGATCGTCGGGCTTGCAGAGGGGGGAGGAGGGTGTCCGGTACCCTGGTGGCGATGGAACGTCCAGGTGCAACATCAGCAGGAAAAAACTAGCGCCGATCGTCTTATGCGTAGGTCTGTGTGTGGGTGGGTGTGGGGGCTGAGGTGGGAGGGGGGCTAAAACACATGCAAACGGGTAGCAATTGTTTGACGGTGCAATTTAGTATAAATAGGTGTTGATCGATGTGTGTTGGTAAGAATACTCGCTTAGGTCGGTGTTCGGTATAGCACCGACCGTTGTTGCTCCTGCAGGGTATGCAACCCATCGTGTACGGTCCGGTGCTCGCGGTGTCGCACCGACCGTTGTTGCCCCTACAGGGTGTGCAACCCATCGAGCACGTTGTCCACGTGATCGCTCCCTCGGCACCTAACCTCTCCTCCTCCTCCGTCGCCTAGTACTTACTTGCGCTACTCCTCGTGGTGTCCGTAACCCCACTCCGCTTCCACTGCCTGCTCCGCGCACAAAACGTGCAGGCTTATATCGCGAAAAGATTTCTTGCCCCAACAACCACGCGTGTGCCTCGGCGGCTGTAACACCACGCTCACGCGCCATGCTATTTACATTTTTGACAGAAGAGTAGGTTGAAGGGTTGTTTAAATCGTAATATATTTCACGCATTGTTGTATCTACAAGTTTCTTGCGATTATCATGCACATCATTACACCCGTTCATTGCATACCGAGTCTGGGTTTCGTCAACGACATGTCCTCGTCACGGGCGCGGGTCGGCAGGCGCTGGCGCTGACGCCGGCGCCCGCGCGCGCGACCGTGGGCGTCCCCCACCCCCGCCCCCGTCGACGCTCGCACTCAAAATGATGCGTAGAATTCGAAAAAATTCTAACGCTAACGCGTTAAACGGCCCCCGAACAATTCCGGCTTCTTTATTGCCCATTGAGCTATAGGGAAAAGACCCTTTAAAATCATAGTTATTGGCGATTATCTCCAGTTCCCGACCAGATAGAATTTTTCTGACATCGGGAATGGATTTCTGGGGTCATTCTGACCTAGATTCCATCGTCAAAAATTCCGGCTTCTATAGTGCCCATGGAGCTATAGGGAAAAGAACCTATAAAATTGGCTATTATCTCCAGTTCCCGACTAGATAGAACTGACTTCGGGAATGGATTCCTGGGGTCATTCTGACTCAGATGCTATCGTCCAAAACTTCCGGCTTCTAAAGTGCCCATTGAGCTATAGGGAAAAGACCCTATATAATCATAGTATTTTGCGATTATCTCCAGTTTCCGACTAGAATTTTTGACGATGGAATCTGGGTCAGAATGACCCCAGGAGTCCATTCCCGAAGTCAGAAAAATTCTATCTATTCGAGAACTGGAGATAATCGCAAATTACTGCAGTTTTATGGGGTTTTTTCCCTATAGGTCGTTCGGCACTATACATACGCACAATTGCATATTTTTTTTCGAATTCTACGCATCATTTTGAGTCATACTCCGTCAAAAAATATTTTTTTCCGACTTTACGTGATTTTAGCCCACTGTGCGCAGGACTCAGCTGCACTGGCGTGGCGTAGCTGTCTAACTACAAGGGGTTCGCGTTGCTGAGAAGAGTGCTCAGCGTACGGGAAACCATACAAACGCACCCCTGCACTCTAGCGGGGTTCAGATGCTCCACACAACACCAAGCGATACAAACAAACAAACAAAATCTTAAAAAAACTTGAAAAAAGTAAAAATTAAATATCATAGTTGCCCCAACAAAAAATGTCATTTTCCAAGTGTTTTTTTTTTTGTCTCGAGCTTCTCAGTTTATGATTAAGCCCGCAAAGAGAGAGGAGGCACTGTTAGAAATCCTGTAGTCAGAAACAGTGGCCTCACAATCCGTACCGTAGTAAATTTTACGGTCGTACTGCACTTTTTTTTACGGTTCGGACTGTATTTACTTTTACAGTCAGGACTGTATTGCAAAATACAGTCCAGACCGTGTTTACTTTTACGGTCTGTCCCGTTACAGTTCGGACTGTATTTAAAAATACGGTTGGACGGTACTGAGTTTTACAGTCTAGCCAGTTACTGCCTGGACCATGGAGTTGGCAATAAGACTGAACCAGAGAAGGATGAAGTTGAAATTGAGTACATTCCAATACAGTCCGAACTGTAATGGTCAAACTACGGTCCAGACTGTGACAGACCAGACCGTCAATTGACATACAGTTCGACCGTATTTTAAAATACTGTGCTTACTGTAAATAAATACACGGTCAGGTCTGTAACATTAATTACGGTCTGACCGTAAAAATAAATACGGCCAAGACTGTGCAAAAATTTATTGGCCATCCTGTATGCATTTACTGTCATTTTTTCTGAGAGTGGGTAGTGAACAGCAACTCTCAAGGAGAAAAGATTTTCAGGAATAGTGTGTGGACGCCGAAGACGAAGCGACATGAGGGCAAGTGTGTAACCTGGGAAAGTGTGGCGGAAGTGTCTATTTTTGAGGAAACGAAGTTAAAGCACACGGGGTCGTCCAAAATTGACCATGTGAAGGCGGGGCAAGAAGACAGGGAGGCATGGAGTTTTGTGGCTGAACATGCAGAACAGATGCGGGAAATGGAGGAGATTTTTCATTACGGAGGGATATCTGGAACATGTCTAGGGGATGTGATAGAATAAGGTCCCGGGACTTTAACAGCACCCGCGGAAAAAGAGTCATATATGTTCCATATATGTTCCATATATGTCTCATATATGAGTATATATGATTCATATATGTCGAGGCGCACGCCATATATGGGAGTCCATCCTCGCATATATGTATCATATATGTTATATGTATTTATATGTCATATATGCAGAAACTTGATCCATATATGTTACATATATGGTTGTCAATTCTTCATATACTAGGTAGATGTACGCCAGACCACGTCTCGCGTAACAGGCTTCGCGATATCTCGCGAAACACTGTTACGCTGCGACGTGCCTGCGTACATCTACCTAGGCCTGCGGCGCTGTCAGTATAGATTAGGATGCCATAAAAAATACGCTTAAAATGACGAAACAGTGGGGGCAAAAAATTTCACTCGTGCAGACGGATCCGGCGATATGCTAGTCTGTGATAAGCGTAAATCTGAGAAATACACAACTCTACGCGTATATTAAGGACTTTTTGTCGAAATTTGACGCTGCAGCGGCTTAACGGTGCAAGATACGGCAAAACGGACGAAATTTCCGCCCATAGGGTCGCAACTCGTCGATATACCCCGGAAACGACACCCAACATGCATTTTTAGGACTTTTCTTCCTTTAGTCACGCAGTAGCGGCTATAAAACAGTAAGAGATACACGGCCAAACGGACGAAATTTTCGCCCAAAGGGTCGCAACTCGCCGAGTTACCCTTAGGGCACTGTAAAAAATAATTTACTTTTAAAATAATTCTTTTCGAAAATGTAAATTAATTTTAACGGTGTCAATTTTTGAGCTAGAATGCCCATTTTCGAACTCGACCGAGCTTTTGGGCAAGGAAGCTACAGTTAAAATTTCAACTCGATATCTTAACTTCGTTCTCGAGTTATCGTGCGGACAGACACACACACAGACACACAGACACAACACACACACAAACATTGAACTTTTTTAGCACTCCAGTGGTGTGTAAATAAGGTTTCTGCTTCTGCTTCAGCCAACAACACTAAACGTGTATTAATGGACTTTGTCGAAATTTTACGCTTAACGGTGCGAGTTACGGCCAAACGGACGAAATTTTGGTCACAGGGTCGCAACTCGTCGAAGTACCTCGGAAACGACACCCAACATGCAATTTGAGGACTTTTCGTCCCAAAGTCACGCAGTAGCGGCTAAACGGTTAAAGATACGGCCAAACGGACGAAATTTTCGCCCAGAGGGCCGCAACTCGCCGAGTTACCCCTTAGGACACTGTAAAAAAATATTTATTTCTAAAATTATTTTTTGCGAAAATGCAAATTATTTTTTAACGGTGTCAATTTTTGAGCTAGAACGCCCATTTTCGAACGCGACCGAGCTTTCTTTGGGCAAGGGAAGCTACAGTAAAATTTCAACTCGATATCTCAACTCCGTTCTCGAGTTATCGTGCGGAACAGACACACACACACGACACACACACACACACAGACACACACACAAACATTGAACTTTTTTAGCACTCCAGTGGCGTAATAGGCTTCGCTTCGCTCAGCCAATGATATTTCTAGAAACATATATGATTTTTTACGCTCATATATGGAGATAGCCCCTGATAGAATCCGGAAGTCAGTGGAGGTCAGATTTCACATCCAAAGTCATCCATAGTCATCCATTTCCATCCCAGCAACATCCATTGACATCCAATGACTTCCATTTACATCCCATCCACATCCTCTCACTTCCAACTACTTCCACTGACATCCCAGCCACATCCATTGACATCCAACGACTTCCAATTACATCCCCTCACATCCAACAACTTCCACTGACATCCCAGCAACATCGATTGACATCCAACGACTTCCAATTACATCCCAGCCACATCCTCTCACTTCCAACTACTTCCATTGACATCCCAGCCACATCCATTGACATCCAATTACATCCCAGCCACATCCTCTCACTTCCAACTACTTCCACTGACATCCCAGCCACATCCATTGACATCCAACGACTTCCAATTACATTCCAGCCACATCCTCTCACTTCAACTTTACTTCACTGACATCCCAGCCCGGCATCCATTGACATCAACGACTTCAGTGCATCCTCACATCAACAACTACTGACATCCAGCCACAGCCATTGACATCCAACGACAGGTACATTTCAGCCCATCCCTCTCACTTCCCACTCCTTCCACTGACATCCCAGCCACATCCATTGACATCCACCGACTTCCAATTACATCCTCTCACTTCCAACTACTTCCACTGACATCCCAGCCACAGCCATTGACATCCAACGACTTCCAATTACATTCCAGCCACATCCTCTCACTTCCAACTACTTCCACTGACATCCCAGCAACATCCATTCACATCCAACGACTTCCAATTACATCCCAGCCACATCCTCTCACTTCCAACGACTACCAATTACTCTCCCAGCCACATCCTCTCACTTCCAGCTACTTCCACTGACATCCCAGCAACATCCATTAACATCCAACGACTTCCGATTCCCTCTACTTTCACATCCAACCAAGTCTATTCACCTCCTCCTTCTTCCATTCACATCCAAACCACATCCATTCTCATCCACCGACCTCCATTCACATCCAAACCACATCCATTCTCATCCACCGACATCCATTCACATCCAAACCACATCCATTCTCATCCACCGACCTCCATTCACATCCACACCACATCCATTCTCATCCACCGACCTCCATTCACATCCAAACCACATCCATTCTCATCCACCGACCTCCATTCACATCCAAACCACATCCATTCTCATCCACCGACCTCCATTCACATCCAAACCACATCCATTCTCATCCACTGACCTCCATTCACATCCACACCACATCCATTCTCATCCACCGACCTCCATTCACATCCAAACCATATCCATTCTCATCCACCGACCTCCATTCACATCCAAACCACATCCATTCTCATCCACCGACATCCATTCACATCCAAACAACATCCATTCTCATCCACCGACCTCCATTCACATCCACACCACATCCATTCACATCCAAACCATATCCATTCTCATCCACCGACCTCCATTCACATCCAAACCACATCCATTCTCATCCACCGACCTCCATTCACATCCAAACCATATCCATTCTTATCCACCGACTTCCATTCACATCCAAACCACATCCATTCTTATCCACCGACTTCCATTCACATCCAAACCACATCCATTCTCATCCTCTGACCTCCATTCACATCCAAACCACATCCATTCTCATCCACCGACCTCCATTCACATCCAAACCACATCCATTCTCATCCACCGACCTCCATTCACATCCAAACCATATCCATTCTCCTCCACCGACCTCCATTCACATCCACACCACATCCATTCTCATCTACCGACCTCCATTCACATCCAAACTACATCCATTCTTATCCACCGACTTCCAATCACATCCAAACCACATCCATTCAAATCATTCAACTGCCATTCTAATCTAAATCACATTCATTCTCCTCTGCCGGGCCCCATTAACATCCAAACCACATCCATTTTTATCCACGGACCTCCATTTACATCCAAGCCATATCCATTCTCATCCTCCGAACTCCATTCTCATCCAAACTACATCCATTCTCATCCACCAACCTCCATTCACATCCAAACCACATTCATTCTCATCCACCGACCTCCATTCACATTCTCATCCACCGACCTCCATCCACATTCAAACCACATGCATTCTCATCTTTCAACTCCCATTTTAATCTAAATCACATTCATTCTCCTCTACCGGGGCCCATTGGCATCCAAACCACATTAATTTTTCTCCACATACCACCATTCGCATCCCAAAGACATCCGTTCTCCTCCACCCGCCTCCATTCACATCCTTTTTAGTCCCCGTAACTTCCATTGACGTCCGTTCTCTACCACGGCGCACAGACCAAGTGAGCTCGTCGTTCGTTTTTTGCATTGCCTAGCGCCTGTGAGGTAGGCCATCATCCAGGCCCGCAACGCACCGGCGCGAGGGTGGTGGCCTATCTTAACCAGAGCTGTTGCTTTGAGGCGCGCGTTGTGGGTCTGTCTGCGAGCCCGTAGCAGTCGATGCTTGTTGGTTTGCCACCCGTGCCGATGGGTGAGGCCGAGTGCCTGTTTCGCGGCTCGTGGCTGTTTACCCCCCTGTTGGGTCGAGATTTACCCAAACATTGTATTGATGCATTCCCTAATTAATGCATTCTGAACGACCTCATATTCGTTGGGCTCCGTTTCGCACAAAAAAATGTTGTGTTGTGTTCAGTTGGCCGAGTGTCTGTTCTGTTTTTGTTTTTTTTTTGCTTGACAGGTGCTTGTGATATGCTGCTCATAGTCTGCTACCACCTTTGGCTGTAACTGCATGTATGCTGTGTGAAGCTTTCCACTCACTCGACGCTCGTCTCAGCTAGCTTGCCTGCAAAACTTTAAAAGTTGCCTCAGTCGCCAGAACATACCTTATTACTGTTAAAAAGTCAATAAAATGCATTTGAAATAAATGTCATTTGATTTCTGCACCACCATCACATTACCATCCTTCAAATTCTAAACAGTACTTATAATTCAAAGGAAAAATATGGAAGTAATCAAACACCTTTGTGGTGTCTCTCCCATTTTTAAATTCATTCCAAGTCATAAGGCATAAGCCCTCTCTTGTCCCGTTCTTCTGAAGCATGAGTGCCATCATGTTTGTTACGCTTTTTCCCTGCATGATCTGTGTTTGATAGCTGCCCAAACACTCCGCATAAGTATGAGATTTCCACAAACTTTCCAGAAAGATAAAGAGAGTCCGTCTTTGATGTTGAGGGAAAGCTTATGAGTGGGATGACCTTGATTAACATATACATTTTATTAAATGCTTTTGATTTTAAAGCAGATGAAACTAAGACTTCTCTGCCTATGCAATATTGCAGCAGACAAGTTTTGAAATTAATTAAAAATAGATTCTTTCCTTAAAACTTAAGGGCTGAATTAAATGTGATTGACTCCAGAGGTGCTTTGGCAGACCGCTGTAGCAGGGGCATGGCTGGAG